>CM053507.1:78283520-78355169 GCA_028627145.1 Eidolon dupreanum | reverse complement strand
ACATGGCAAAAGTGGTCATAAAAGGAAAGTTTATATCATTACAAGCCTATGTCCAAAAACAAGAATGAGCCCAAATAAGTAACCCAATGCTTCATCTTAAAAAACTAGAAAAGAAAAACAAAATGAAGCCTAAAGTCAGCAGAAGAAAAGAAATCATCAAAATTAGAGCAGAAATAAATGAAATTGAAAACGAAAAAAAATTAAAAATAAAAAATAAATGAAATAAACAGCTGGTTCTTTGAGAAGGATAATAAAATTGACAAACCCCTGGCTAGATTCACTAGAGAAAAAAGAGAAAAGACACAAATAAACAAAATCAGGGATGAAAGAGGGGAAATTATGACTGACATTGTGGAAATGCAAAGGATCATACAAGAATACTATGAAAAAGTATATAACACCAAATTTAATAACCTAGAAGAATGGACCAGTACTTAGAAAAATATAATCTTCCTAGACTGAATCAAGAAGAACTGGAAAATCTAAAGAGACTGCTCAGCAGTATGGAAATTGAAATAATCATCAAAAATTTACCAAAAAAGTAAAAGTCCAGGACCAGATGTCTTCATTAGTGAATTCTCCCAAACATTCAAAGAAGATTTAATACCTATTCTTCTCAAAAAATCTAAGAGGAAGCAGTATTTCCCAACTCATATTATGAGGCCAATATTATTCTGATACCAAAATCTAGTAAAGATAACACACAAAAAAGAAAACTACAGACCACTATCTCTCATGAACATAGATGTAAAAATCCTAAATAAGATACTAGCCAACCAAATACAGCAACATATTAAAAAGATTATACACCACGATCAAGTGGGCTTCATCCCAGGGGCACAGGGATGGTTCAACATACACAAATCGATTAATCTGATACACCACATAAACAAATTTAAAAAAAAGAGAACATATGATCATATCAATAGATGCAGAACAAGTCTTCGACAAGATACAGCACCCATTTATGATCAAAACACTTAACAAAATAGGTGTATAAGGAAAGTACCTTAACATAATAAAGGTCTTATATGACAAACTCTCAGCCAACATTATACTTAATGGTGTAAAACAAAAACCTTTCCTGAAGATCAGGAACAAGACATTGGCTAAAGAAGCTGTAGTACATATATACAATGGAATATTAGTCATAAGAAGAGATGAAATACTGCCATTTGCAAGAACATGGATAGACCTTGAGATAATCATACTAAGCAAAATAAACCAGAAAGAAAAAATTGAAAATCACATGATGTCACTTATATGTGGATATAAACCTAAAAGCAACAAATGAACAGGTCAAACAGAGACTCATGGATGTGGACTATAGACTAGTGGTTACTAGAGGGTAGGAGGTGGGGGTGTAAGGGAGAGAGAGGTAGACAGGGTGAACAGGTCAAATATAGGGTGGTAGGGGAAGGGAAAAATGAGTAAAGGGGATCAAATATATAGTAGTTGAAGGAAACTGGACTTTGGGTGATAAACACACAATAGAATAGATAGATGTCAAATTATAATGTACACCTGAAAATTATATAATTGTATTAATCAATGTTATCCCAATAAACTTAATAAAAAAATAAAAAATAAAATACAATATAGGCCTATAACAGGAGGTTACAATTTAGAAGAATTGTGGTGGTTATTAAACCTATTACCTTTATTAGGTGACAACTAATAGTTCCATAGTTTTTAATTTTTTAAATATATTTTTCAGTTTACTTAGTTATACAAACTTTTGAAATTTTAATAGTTTAATTTAGAGCAATATGACATCACAACTTACCCTGATAAAAATAAATAAATAAATAAATAAATAAATAAATAAATAATCATGTTATTCATTTTTTTATTAAGTGTAATAATTCTTTGTATACTTTGAATAACAGTTCTATATCAGATGTGTCTTTTACAATATATTCTTCCAATGTATGGCTTGTCTTTTCACTTTCTTGATATTGTCTTTTACAGAGCAGAAGTTTTAGTTTTAATGAAGTTCAACTGATCATTATTTCTTTCATGTATTGTGCTTTTGGTGTTTTATCTAAAATGTCATCACTGTACATAAGATCATCTAGATGTTCTCTTATGTTATCTTCTAGAAGTTATAGTTTTGTATTTTACATTTCTTTCTGTGATCTGTTTTGAGTTAATATTTGTGAAGGGTGTAAGGTCTGTGTCTAGATATTTTTTTTTTTTAATATGGATGTTCAGTTGTTCCAACCCCATTTGTTGAAAAAGACTATCTTTGCTCCAATGAATTGCCTTAACATCTTTCTCAAAGTTCAGTTGAAGATGTGGTTTTATAGTGTAGCGGTTAGCATGTCTGCTTTACATGCAGAAGGTTCTGAGTTTGTGATCCAGTGGAGCCATGGTCAATGGTCTATGATCATGCCATCGTGACCAGTCCCGATATCTGATCTCAGAAGCTAAGCAAGGTCGGGCCTGGTTAGTACCTGGATGGGAGACCTCCTAGAAAGACCAAGTACCGTAGGCATAAAGAATAATAAAAAACAAACAAAAAAAAAACAAATATCAGTTGTTAATATTTATGTGAATCTATTTCTGGGCTCTCTCTTCTCTTCCATTGATCTTTTTTCACTGATGTCAGTGTCTTGATTTCTGTTTCTTTGCAGTAAGCCATGTTTTGATTACTGTAGCTTTGTAATAAGTCAAGTAGTGTCAGTACTCCAACTTTGTACATCACTTCAATATCGAATTGGCTATTCTAGGTCTTTGTGTTTTCATATAAACTTTAGAATCAGTATTTTGACAACCACAAAATAACTTCCTGAGATTTTGATTGATTTACATTGAATCTATAGATCAAACTGGGAAGAACTGACATCTTGACAATATTGAGTCTTTCTATTCATGAATGTGGAATTTCTCTCTGTTTAATTCTTTAATTTTATTAATCAGTTTTTATAACTTTCCTCATATAGATTTTATACACATTCTTAGGTTTATACCTAAATATTTTATTTTTTGACTTTGAATATAAATTTTATTGTTTTTAATTTTGAACTCCACTTGCTTTTTGCTAGTATATAGAAAAGTGATTGATATTTGAATATTAACCTTGTAGACTCTAAGGTTAGTAGTCTAAGTGTAGACCATGATATAATTGCTTATTAGCAAAGAAATTTTTTTTGTTGATTCTTTCAAGTTTTCTACATGGATGACTGTCGTCTGTGAATAAAGATAAGTTTAATTCTTCTTTCCCAATATGTATAGTTTTTACTTCCTTTTCTTATCTTATTGTGTAAGCTAAAACTTCCAGTAGGATTTTGAAAAGGAGTGGTGAGAAGAGATAAACTTGCCTTGGATTTTGTCAAATGCTTTCCCTACATCTATTCATATAGTCATGCAATTTTTCTTTTTTATTATGTTGATGTGATAAATTGTATTAATTGATTTTCAAATGTTAAACCAGCATTTCATGACTGGGTGCCTCTCAGTGTTTTTGTTTAATCTGAAAAATGAGAATAATAGTATCTATTTTATTTTCAGATTTTTAAATTGTATTTATTGGGGTGACATTGAGTAATAAAATTATACAGGTTTCAAGTGTACAATTCAATAATACATAATCTCTATATTGCATGTGGGTTCACCACCCAAAGTCAAATCTCCTTCTGTCATTCCATATATATGACCCCTTTACCCTTATCTACCTCCCCCACTTTCCCCTTTTCCTCTGGTAACCACTAAACTATCATCTGTGTCTACAAGTTTTTGTTTGTCTTGTTCATTTGTTGCTTTCAGTTTTATATTCCACATATGAGTAAAATCATATGGTTCTCCACTTTTTCTGCCTGACTTATTTTGCTTACCATGATTATCTCAGGATCCATTCATGTTGTCATAAATGGCAGTATTTCTTTTTATAACTGAGTAGTATTCCATTCTATATATCTACCACAATTTCTTTAGTCATCTATCAATGAAACACTTCAGTTGTTTCCATGTCTTGGCCACCATGCATAATGCTACAATGAACATCATGGTGCATATATCTTTACGAATAAATGTTTTCAAATTGGGGGGGGGGGGTAGATGTCCAGTAGAGGGATTTCTAGGTCCTACAGTAATTGTATTCTTAATTTTTTAAGAAATCACCAAACTGTTTTCCATAGTGGCTGTACCAATTTACATTCCCACTGGCAGTGTATGAGGGTTCCTTTTTCCCCATAACCTCTCCAACATTTGTTATTACTCTTTTTGTTGGTAATAGCCATTTTAACAGGTATGAGATGGTATCTCACTGTTGTTTTGATTCACATTTCCCTAATATCTAGTGAAGTTGAATGTCTTTCCTTATATCTGTTGACCATTTGTATGTCTCCTTGGGATAATTGTCCAGATTCTCTGCTCATTTTTTAATTAGATTATTTGTTTTATGTTATTGAGTTGCATGAGTTTTTTAATATATATTTTGCAAATTAGCCCCTTATCAAAGGTGTTGTTTGAAAATATCTTCTTACATTTAGTTGGTTGCCTCTTTGTTTTCTTGATGGTTTCTTTACCTGTGAAGATTTTTGGTCCTGTTCATCTATTTTTGCTTTTACTTCCCTTGATTTTAAGATCAAATTCATAAAATCCTTTCTAAAATCAAGGTTCATGAGTTTAGTGTCTTATGTTTTCTACTATGCGATTTATCGTTTCAAGTCTCACAGTTAGGTCTTTGATTCCTTTTGAGTTAATTTTGGTGTATGCTGACAGATATCAGTTTAGTTTTAATCTTTCGCATGTGACTTTCCAAATTTCCCAACACCATTTATTGAAGAGAATTTTTTTCTCCATTCTATGTTTTTGGCTCCTTTGTTGAAAATTATTTGTCCATATATACAAGGGTTTATTTCTGGGCTCTCAATTCTGTTCCATCGATCCATGTATCTGCTTTTCTGCCATTACCATTTTTTTTTTTAGGCGAGGCAACCCTTGATTGACCTCACAGATTGCAAGGCTCTTGTCAGTTTACAATCCCTTATTTTTTTTTATTTTTTATGCCTACAGCACCTGGTCTTCCTAGGTGGTGTCTCATCCAAGTACTAACCAGGCCCAACCCTGCTTAGCTTCGGAGAAACATTTTGTTTTAAATACAAGCACTTTGTAGTATAATTTGAAGTCAGGCAGGGCGATACTTCTGGCCTTCTTCTTTTTTCTCAGGATGGCTTTGGCCATTTCTTGGTGTTTTCTTTTCTCAGGATGGCTTTGGCCATTTAGGGTCTTTAATGATTCTATCTAAATGGCTTTTATGACTTTCTGTTTTATTTCTTTGAAAAATGCCATCGGGATTTTGATGGGAATTGCATTAAATCTATATATTGCTTCAGGTAATGTGGCCATTTTAACTATGTTTATTCTATGTTTATTCTTCTAATCCATGAACACAAAATATCTTTCCATTTCTTTGTGTCTCCTTCAACTTCTTTTAACAATGTTTTGTAGTTTTCAGTGTATAGATTCTTCACATTCTTTGTTGTTTATTTTTAGCTATTTTATTCTTTTTTTTTGCAATTGCAAAAGAAATTTTTTTCATTTCTTTTTCTGAAATTTTGTTAGTATATAGAAAAGCAATGGAATTTTATACAATGATTTTATATCCTGCAAATTTACTGTATTTGCTTATTGTTTCTAATAGCTTTTATAGCAGAGCCTTTAGGATTTTCTATATAAAGAATCATGTTGTTCGCAAGAAGTGACAATTTGACTTCTTTATTCCCAATTTGAATAGCTTTTATTTTTTCTCTTACTTTATTGCTCTAGCCAGGACTTCCAATGCTATATTAAATAAGAGTAGTGAGAATGGGCATTCTTGTCTTATTCCTGATCTCAGAAAAAGAGCTTTCAGTTTTTCACCATTAAGTATATTAGCTGAGGGTTTGTCATATGTGGCCTTTATTATGTTGAGGTACTTTTCTTTATATCCATTTAATTAAGCGATTTAATCATAAATGAATGCTGTATCATGTCAGATGCTTTTTCTGCATCCATTGATATGATTTTATAATTTGTATCCTTTATTTTGTTTATGTGGTGCATCATATTAATCAGTTTGCATATGTTGAACCATCCTTGTGCCCCTGGGATGAACTGCTTGATCGTGATGTATTATCTTTTTAATTTATTGTTAGGTTAGATTTGCTAGTATTTTGTTTAGGATTGTAGCTTCTGTATTCATCAGAGACATTACTCTGTAGTTTTCTTTTTGTGTGTTATCCTTACCAGATTTGTATGTCAGGGTAATGTTCGCTTCATAAAATGAATTAGAAACTATCTCCTCTTTTTCAATTTGAGCATAACTAATATTAAATCATCTTTGAATGTTTGGTCAAATTCACTACTGAAGCCATCTAGTCCTGAACTTTCCCTTTGTGGGAAGTTTTTTGATGATTGTTTCAATTTCATATGTTGATCGAACTGTGTAGATTGTCCAGTTCTTTGTGATTCAGTCTAGGAAGGTCATATATTTCTAAAAATTTGTCCATTTCTTCTAAGTTATTGAATTTGGTGTCCTATGATCTTTCATAGTATTCTTGTATGATCCTTTGTATTTCTGTGGTATCTTTCATAAGTTCTCTTTTATTTCTATTTTGTTTATTATTTTTTTCCCCTTTGTGAGTCTAGTCAGGTGGTTATTGATTTTATTGATATTTTCAAAGAACTATCTCATTGTTTGCATTACTTTTTTTCTATTGTCTTTTTGTTGTCAATTTCATTTAATTTTGCTCTAATTTTCATTATTTCTTTCCTTCTGCTAAATTTGGGCTTTAACATTTGTTCTTTTTTTCTAGTTCTTTAAGATGTAATGCTAGGTTGTTAATTTGACATTTTTCTTATTTCTTGATAGGCATGTAATTATATATAGTTCCTCTTATTACCACTTTTACTTTGTCCCCAAAGTTTTAATATGTTGTATTTTTATTTTCATTTGTTTCTATGTCTTATTTATCTCTTCTTTTACTTTTTCTTTGACCCATTCATTCTTTAGTAGCATGTTGTTTAAACTCAACATGTTTGTGGTTTTTCCCTCAGTTGATCTCTAGTTTCAAAAGAAGATGGTCAGGAATAGCTTGTTATAACTTCAATCTTCTTAAGCTTTTTGAGGCTAGTTTGGTGTCCCAACATATGGTCTATCCTTGAGAATGTTCCACGTATGCTGGAGAAGAATGTATAATCTGATGTTTGAGATGAAAGGTTCCATAAATGTCAATTATGTACAATTGGTTTAATGTGTCATTTAAGGCTAATATTTTCTTATTGATTTTCTAATGGATGATCTATTCATAACTATCAATGGGATATTTAGGTCCTCTAGTATAATTGTTTTTGTCAGTTTCTCTCTTTAGGTCTGTTAGTAGTTGCTTTATATATTTTGGTGTTCCTCAATTGCGAGCATATATATTGGTAAGTGTTATACCCCTTAATCATTATGAAATGTCCATCTTTCTCTCTTGTTACTTTTTTTTTTATCTTGAAGTCTATTCCATCAGATATAATATGGCTATACTCATACCATTTGCTTGGAGTATCATTTTTTATGTTTTCACTTTGAGTCTATATTTGTCCTTGCAGCTGAGATGTGTCTCTTGAGGGCAGTATATGGTTGGGTTTTGTTTTTCCATCCAATCTGCTACTCTGTGCCTTTTCATTGGTGAGTTCAATTCATTTATATTTAGGGGGATTAAATATATATATATATTTCTGTTTTATTTTCTGTTTTCTGATAGCTCAACATCTCCATTTTTTTTCTTTGCCATTGTATTTCTGTCTGTTATTTTAGTTTGGTGGTATTCTATACCCTCTGTTCCCTCTTCTTTTATATATCTCAGTTCTGGATTTTTTTTGTATCTCTGGTGGTTACTATTAAGTTTATGTAAAATAAATTTTTATATATACAGTAGTCCTTTTTCTTCAAAATGTGTCTTATCTTCATTCTCTTTTGCAGGTTCAGAACTACATACCCTACCCTTTTGTGTTTTTGTTTTCACAAATTATCCCTATTTATACTGAGTTCATTTCTGAGTTGCAGTAGCTATTGTCTTATTTTTAAAATGTTTTTGGCTCCTTTAAGCATTTAAGTGCATAATACTTTATTCTGACTAAAGTTTGCAATTTCCTGCTTCTGTCTCTCTGTTAGTCATCTTACTCAGGTAAAATAACCTCCTCCAGTATGTCATGTAATGTAGGCCTTGTAGAAAATTTCCTCGGTTTCTGTATGTCTTATATTGCTCTTTCTGATAGAGTCAGATAGCTCTTGTATAGTTCTCTCTCTCTCTCTCTCTCTCTCTCTCTCTCTCTTTTTCCACTGTCTAGTCTCTTCTTCCATCTGCATTATTTCTAGATTTCTGTCTTCGATATTGCTAATTCTTTCCTCCATCTGGTCAGCTCAATTTCTTAAGCTCATATTTCATTCTTTATCTCTTTCAATGAGTTCTTAAGCTCCGGAAGTTCTATTTGGTTATTTTTTAAGTTTCAATCTCTTTGGTAAAATATTCTTGTTGTTCATCGATTTTGTTTCTGAGTTCATTAAACTGCCTACCTGAGTTTTCTTGCATCTTGTTGAGTTTTTTCAGAACTGCAATCTTGAATTCTCTGTCATTTAAATAACATATTTCCATGTCTGTAAGTTTATTTTCTGGAGATATTTCATTTTCTTTTTGAGTTGCCTTGTTACCTTGATTGTTCATGGTATTTAATGGATTACTTCTCTTCCTAGGCATTTATGGGAATAAACTCTGCTTTTTAAAAACTTTATTATTATTAAGAGTGATGTTTAATAATAATACATCTGCTTCTCTAGCAGATTAATGAGAACAGATTTTTCTTTTGTTTTTCAGAAGTGGCGCTTGAAGGGACCATAAACCTCATGCACTGCCCAGGTCTTCAGGATCTATGCTGGGTGAAAAGTGCCCTTTATTTCATGGGTCATCTTGGTTTCAGGGCTCTACCTTCATGAGAAAATGTAGTGGGAGACGGGTTTCTAAGTCTCTAATATCCTGGTGCTGCCGTAGCAGCCAGATGCTATGTTGCTCAGCCTGAGGTATCCCAGGTGTCCTCACTGGGATCAGCCTCAATAGGTAACAGTGGGCTGGGTTGGGAGAGGCTGCTCATGTGTTTATGGCTTTGTTCTCCTCCCAGTAATGGGACTGCTAGACCTCAGCTGCCTCACCTCTATATCTATATTCCTGTCACTAGGATTAGTCCCAGTATGCATCTGCCACTCAGGAGCTGTCTCTTTAGTTCTCAAGGCTGTAAATACTTTGCTTTGTAGCTCAATGCTCATTGCTACACTTTCTTCTGGGGACCCCTGCTAGCTCTGGGAGGGTGGAGGGAGGTGGCCAGGTTCTGTAGTTTTATTTTCTACCTGACAGTGGCAGCTGCTAGAACACAGTTGTTACACTTCTGTAATCTGGTCTCTGCCCTGATAGATTGCTGAGTTGAACCATATTATATGCTAATCATTCAGGCAGGAATGCTTGGAGCTACAGAGAGTGCAGATAGCAACATGATTCCTCCTTTCTCTCTGAGTCCCATAATGAGCTCCAGGCTGCTTCTGCCAACACCTGGTCTCCACTCTTCTACCTTCCCTCCTCCCTTATTCGCCCTGATTTACTCACCTTCAGATGTTTTGATTTGCAGATCTCTCAGAAATGTTTGTGTGTTAGGCTGGGAATCCTTTGTTGAACTGTAGCTGTTGAACTTACAATTTCAAGAAGAGAGATCAAGAGGACTTCTCATGTTGCCTTGCTTCTGATTGATAGATCCACTTTATAGAATAATGGATAATTAAATAAATTTGTATCATAAAGTGTTATAGGGAATGAAAAATATACTTTCCTTCTAAGTCCTCTGCTGGGGCCACTGTAACAAAAGACAGACTAATAATGGGAAAGGATACAAATTTATTTAATATACTTTATATAATACAGGAGTCTTCATAAACAAATTAAGACCCAAAGAAGTGGTTAAACATGAGTATTTTTATGTTAAGTTTGATGGAGCGGATAGCAGTGAAAAAATGTGATAGGAAAAAGGGTATGGGCTAAGTACAGTCATGCATTGCATATTGACATTTTGGTTAAACTGCCTACAGTATTCAATATAGTATACAGTTAAGGTATACAGTACAAACATATTGTACAGATTTATAGGAGAACAGAATTTGTTACCCCTAAATATGTCTATTCGACATTAGGATTATTTTAGACTGGTTAATTTTAAGAAACAGCAGATATAAAAGAGACTCTGAAAACCAAATAAAAGTTACCTTTTAAAAAGACATTTACATTTATAAAGTATCTCTCTAGTTGTATCAAGAAGAGAAGAAGGGAATGATCTTATTATTAGGAACTCTTACCAATGCAGAAGTGAACTTAAATCTGCATAACAACCTTCTCCTTATTCCCTGTGCTTTTCCTGATAACCGCTCTAACTGATACCTCCAACCCCCAACATCTTTTTTTTTTTTTCAGCTGCAGATGATATTTAAGGTGGTGGCATCAACTATTTTGGTGAGCTGAAGAGTTTTTCTGTGTCTCTCCCATGTATGCAGAAGGTACACATGTTTTTAAACTTTTGTTTGGTTGCTTGTTTTTTTATCTGTTAATCTGTCTTTTATTGTAGGAATATCTCAGCCAAGAAGTCAGAAGGGTAGAGGGAAAATTATTTTTACTTCCCTACAGAGCAACAGACTGTATATATTATGTAGCTTACATATGTGTAGTAGGTTATACCACCTAAATTAGTGTAAGTGTACTCTATGCTGTTCACACAATGATAAAATTACCTAAAGACACATGTCTCAGAATATGATTCTGCCTAAGTGACACATAACTATATAGTAAACATGAGGAAGTTAATAAGGCCTGTTTGTTCAGATCTCTCTGATGTTTCTCAGTCTTTGGACATCAGGATGATCCTTTCCTCTGGTTATAAGGAGGCCGCATCTCCCATGAGGTCTTATGTCCTGCTTCAGGGGAAGGTCTGAAATTCCTTCCTGTACCTGTTTCACAAATGTCTTCATCTTGAAATATTCAATATTCTAAGGTGTTATATTTTGGGGTGTGTCCTGAAACCCATCAGTCCTTAGTATAGGCTTAATACATCCAAAGGGCCCCCTGTAAATGGCAGTGTTTACTCTAAGGGGCAGATTCACACTAATTTCTTAAGTACTGGATATATAAATCAGATTAAAGATTTGTTAATATATTATGTGAAATAGTTGGTGAACCCTCTGGCTTGTTATTCTTTTGTGGCAGCCTGACCCTGCCTGACCATTTCCTGCTTGAATGAGTTAATTCCTGACTACACCCCCGCACCCTTCCCAGAACTCTCCAGATGACAATGATGCGGCAGTCCGAAAATCTGCTTAAACGATTAAGCTGGTTTCCTTATAGTTCGGCAGCCGATCAATGTTCCCCTTATGTTCTCCTTCCTTATATGGAATATCTATAGCTGTGTAGGAACGTGGAATTGCAAGATGATATAACACTGCCCGCAATGTCACAATTGGGACTCAGACTTTGGATAAGAATCTGTTGAGCTGGTGCCAGTATCAATAAATGCTGCTTCCTGCTCTTAGCCTTGGTGTCCCGTCTCTCAGTTTGAGAATCCTGCAGCATTTTCTCATTAAGAAAAATCACATAGCAATTGTGATCAGAATGTTGTTTGTAAAAAGAAAGCAGTATAAAAGCTAGGAGAATTATTTTTATGAGTCATATTCAAAAGTCAACAAGACCGTAGTAAAATCATTAGTTTTTAGGCAAAGGCAAATCTGCCTAGGATCACTCTGCTCTGGACAACGCTTGAGGTGGTCCTCTCTGCTAATCCTCTCACTTTTTTCTTTATTTATTAACTGTTGGTAGAGATCATCTTTTATATAGAATGTCCATGAATTCAATTAGACCGCTTAAGACTGAAGCCATTTCGCCTCTTTAAGATTACTTTGCATTTATCTACTCAAATAATTGTAATTGCTTTTAAAGTTTAATTCTCCCAGGATAACCTCATTTCCAGGTATTCCTTCCCACACTTCCTTGCTTGCTCTGCATTATTCCAGGAACTCTGTAAAATGTAAATATTTAAGCCATTGTAACATTAAACAAATTGACTATATACCTTAATTGCCCAGTTTTCTACAGAATGATGTCTAAATTCCTTAGTTTTTCATTTGTCATTAACTATAGCCCAGTTGTAATAATCCAATTTTATCCTCCTCTCCTTCCCAATGAGAAATCTAGGCTCCACAAGATCAGAGAACACACAATAGTGCTTTATTACCAATATTGCCTCCTCCTTTATTATTTCTCTTGGCTTTTCTTCACCACTGTTAAACACTTAATTCTTCCTTTCTCAGAACTCTTAGCCACTTATGTTATGTCAATAATTTTTAAAGCTTATTCACTTATTGTACTATTATCTTATTATCTATTTTTACCTATCAATTTTTTCAATAAAAGAAATCAGGCTTACTTTCAGTTTCTGTTCCATTTCCCACAAAACTGAGTACAAAAATAGTACACACTAATTAGGTGCTCAATAAATACTTACCAGTGAATTAATTTTTTTCAGAGGTGAGAATATGGCCTAATTCCTAAAACAAACAAATAAACAAACACCCTTTTACTTCTGCTTTCAGAGAAATATGTAGGTATTTAAAACACATTTTCTATGATAAAAGCAAATTATCAATTTGTTAGACAATTGAAAAATTTTTGAGAAAAATAATCTCAAAAAGCTGGGATTTTTAAGGGAAATATTTGCTTTTCTATTTTCTAGAGTAAATTTCAGAAAACTGAAAATAAAACAAATTGTAGGGGTGAGTTGTTAAGAAAATTGCTTTTTAGCTTATGGACAAAAAAAGGGGTTCTATGGAAAGTAATTTCACAGGGCGATCTGATCATAAATTCCTAACTGGTCAGGTAACAGTAGATAGTCACACCCTAGGCATACACTTCTTTTTTTGTTTTTGTTGTTGTTGTTGTTGTTGTTGTTGTTTTTAATTTTTATTTTTCAATTAAAGCTGACATTCAATATTATTTTATATTAGTTTCAGGTGTACAACATAGTTAATGTAGGAGGAAGCAAAGCAATTAAAAGTATTAATCAAGCCACATTCAGAGACTGCAATGTGCTGATCAGCCCTGCAGCCAGGCCAGGAGGACACCTTCAGAATAAAGGAAGATTTCTGCTGGATTAGTAACAATTTATTCTCTACACCTGTGAAGGGGAAACAGGAACCAAGAGTCATTCCCTATGGCTAAAACCATGGGGAACCTATAGATTAAAGGCTAGGAACTGCAAGCAGGCCTTTCACTCTACATGTTCTTACCTTTCCATGCTACATACTCTTTTCCTTCTTTGGTATGTCCATACCAAAAGAAATGGGAACTAAAGAATGACATATAAACTGAATTTCCTGAACACTCAGGGTCCCTCTCTCAGTGTCTTCACTCTGTCTCTCTCTCACTGACTCTTGTACTATCCCTCTCACTCTCTGCCTCTGAGAAGAGACCGCACTCTGTGGAGTGTTATCCCTTTTTTAATAAACTTTCCTTTTGACTATAACTTTGCCATGTGTGTTGAATTCTTTCCATGCTCTCCATCAAAGGACACTCTTCTTTTCTCGGTGCAGAGCTTGGACTCCCTAACTCAGGGAAATTTGCCTTGTCCTGCATTATAGTGATTAAACATTCATATAATTTACAAAGTGTTCCACCAAAGAGTCTAGTATCCATCTAGCACTATACATAGTTATTACAATATTATTGACTATATTTCTTATTCTGTACTTTAGATCTCAGTGACTATTTTGTAACTACCAATTTGTACTTCTTAATTCTTTCACCTTTTTCACCGAGCTTCCCACCCTCTACAACTTTTTTACAAAAGACTTACCTTTGCCTTAAACAAACTCTGTCCATTGTTTCTGTGCATCTAGGTTAACACACCATTAAAATGCCCTTTTTGAACCCCTCCTTCTAATACTTGACCACCTTTTCAGACCCCTCGAGGGAGAGCCACAGGACCACCCCAAGAGAGCACACAATCTTAACTACCCTGTAATTCGATCCCCACATTGCTTCCTCCCACCTTTGTGTCATCTTCCTTACATTCCCTTATTAATCTTTACGTTAAAAGAAAGTGAAAACTGTTATTTTCTGAAGTATTTATCACTGTTGAGATTTTGCTTTCAGCTGTATCCTCTGTTTGGCTCAAATACATTTTCATAAAAATTCTCTACAGGTTTGGACATTCTTATGTCAACAAGCTCTAACTCATTTTGGCCTAAAGAGCTTTGAGGAGAAGTGAAATCAAGTGAGTTTGAGAGGGCCCTACTGTGCAGAGAGGACAGCAAGGTCAGGGTATTTAGTTAGAATCTGAGGGCTCTAAGTCAGTCCACCAGCTGGGGAGGTTGTGTATGCCTGGGCTACAGAGATGCCTGTGAATCAGCATTTTAAATATTTCACAGGTGATTCTAATGAAAAATAGGTTGAGAATTCCTCTTGGTAAAAGAAAGAAAAAATAAAAAATGTGTTTACCACAGGCATGGTTTAGTCCCAGTGTGGTGGTCACAAGTGAAGCCAGCTGCTCAGCCAGTCAACTGTGGTGTGTGCTGTGTTGTTCCTTGCTGTCCCAGAAAGGAGCATCTGACTCTTTTTCAAACTTTTGAGCTGCAGTATATCCACACAGAAAAACTTATCATAGGCATTCATTTTAATAAAGTGATAAACATGGGGTTCAATGTTGTGATGACAAATTAAGACTTATGATTAATGTCAGGAAATCCAATTTGATGGGACAATTTTGCCTACAACGTTTTCATTTGGAGCAGAGATACATGTTGCATGACTGGAAAAAGAAAAGTACCCTAATCATGTGGATGATACTGAAAATGTTCTTATGGGAAAATTTGTAATTTGCAGGAAGAAAGTTATAATGAACACCACAAAAATCCCATATGGTCCCCTGGAGCAGTTAGTTGCCTTGGCAGGTTTCATTTTTGGTATTCTGGCCTGTTTGACCTTTCTTTTTTTCTAAGTATAATATTGATGTTTTATTCACTTTATATGTACATTCACACATGTTCTCACATGTAGGTTCTCTAGCTTATGCCTTCATTTTTTACTTTAAAAGGCATCTCTGAGATTGTGTTTCAAATACATGTCTGTGTGTGTGTGTGTGTATATTTATTTATGTAATGTATACAGATTTTGAAGTACTTAATATGGTAATGAAATGTTTTCTAGATTTTTCAATTCATTTTAAAACTTTGTGACTTGTTTCTCCAAAGTTCCTTATCTGTTCCTACCTATTCTAAATAATACAAATTGGAAAGTAGTATTATGGGCAGATCCATAGGAAGATTAAGCAGTCTCCCAGGGTTTTGATAAGATTGGATCAGATGTAACATTAGTTTATGAAGGAGTTTATAGGCTTTATATGAAGAAAATAATATGCCATTAAATGAATGTTAATGGAGGGTTTCACCTTGAGCCACATAACAGAATATAGAATTTGTCTATTAGTTTACATTCCTAACACCTAACCTTTCCAAGGCTCCCAGAAATATAGGTAGAAAAAAAAAGAAGAGAAATTAGTCTGTTACTGGTGGGCCATTTATATGAGTGTACTCAAGGATATAGCTTTCAGGATGAATTCTTGAAAAATCTCCGGAAAAAAAAATTAGTTTTAAGTCATGTTTTCAAGGAGGTAGGATTAGAGGTTGATAGAAAATGGAGGGATTATATCCAGATGGAATGAATTGAGATGACCTATGAAATGCATAGTAGCAGGACTAGTGAATAGAAAGTAAATCAGTTCAGATGAAAAAGAAGGTTTTTGCAGGGTATAATGAGAAATTAATTTCTTAAGATTGAGGTAGGAACTGATGCTGGGCTGAAGAATCTGAAGCCTGACCTTAATATACTAAGAAAGAAAAATGGATAGAATAAATTTTAACATTAAAATAAAGGCCAGTTGTTAGAGTATGGCAAGTTCATTAGCTGTACATCAAACCAGGTATCCAGCCTCCTCTGCAGTTAGGTGTTACAGGACTGAGTTTGGGCCAGATAAAGGAGAACAGAAGTGATATGTCGCCCTTCCATGTCTGGCCTACAAATCTTTCATGTTTTTTCTTCTCTTGCCTGTTGGATAGTGATGCTTAGAAGAATTCTGGAAGTGACGTGTTGTAGATGATCTGGTATCTAAGTCTTGAATTCCTGAATGAAATGACTATGTGGAGCTGACTCTTCTTCTCATACATAATAAGAAACACAAAGTATTGAACTATATAGGAACAAAAAATAATCTATAATGTGTTTAGTCATAGTAATTCTAGTTTTAATTGTTTTAGCAGGTAGGTAGTTAGCTTAGCTAATACACACAATAGACTACATTATATATTTATTCTTTTTTATATAAAGGAAATATTTAGGAGTGTGATATATCTAAAGATATATCACACTTAGATATATCACAACTTAGAAAGGGGGAAATAAAAAGTAGAATTTTCAATTAATTTTTATAGGAGAGTTTTCTATAAAGGCATCTTTATATGTTTTCATCTATCCCTTCCAATGTAAATACTTACATGTTTAAAGATAAATAGATTTTCACATTAAGCTTGTATTGATAATTTCTCTATGTTGTTCCTGAAGAACTGAATCACTATCACTGGTTTCTCTGTCAAGAGTCTGTGAGTTCCTGTGATGAGATGAGAGCAATACACTTTGACAGAGAATATCAGTGTTCCTGAGTTGTTAAAGATAAAAGGAAATGGGTAAACATGGGGTAGTTAATGGACAGAGGCAAGTTGAAGAGAAAAGAACCAGAGTGGTACTATGTTAACCCCAATGGTAAAGGGAACAATATGAAGTTTCAGAAATGGAAGTGGGCCTAATCCGCAATTATTGGTATCTGGAGGATTTAGAAAATTATGGACCTTTAAGAAAAGAAAAAAAAAAATTCAAGTTCTAGTATCTGCTGCCTAAGATTGATGCTTATCAAATTTCTTTACATTATGGCATTTATAGAAAAACGTAATATGAAAATGGCATAGTAGGATAAATGGGCATGTTTGCTAATGGACAGAAATAGCAGGGTAGTGACTCATGCCCTTTAGTAAAGCTGGGTCAGGAGAGCATTGGTGACTAAATCATACCATGGAGAAAAGCCTTCTGCTGAATACTGATAACCAGAAGCATTAGCATTCAACTGTTATATAGCAAGAAATAAACTATTGGTGTGTTTAATATATATAACATACCAATGAATGTTAGGGCTTGTTACAGCTTCCAGCAATATCTTAACTAAATCACATTCACAGACTAAAATGGTCATTATTTCACATCACCTGTAACCAATTCACAGCAAATGATGTGTCCCAGTTGGAAAGCTCTGCCTTAGATCACCCAGGTCATTCATTAAAAAATGAATATAATAAGAGCATAGGGGACATTCTTCCTTTATCACTAAGTGCTTTTAGTTAATTAAGGGGCCATATTTTATGAAAGAGAAGAGAAATAGCATTTATTAAATTCCTATTAGAACCCTGGTATTTATTATTAGTACCATTTTGAGGTGCTTTTCATACATGTTTCATGGCATTTATGCAAAAATGTAAGCCTAATTTTTTGATATCATATCTATCCTTTTTTTCCATGTTTTACTTTGTCCAACTCTACCAATACACAGTTCTATAGGATTGTTCTTGTATCAGGACATATGAATTAGGTAGTTTTAGTTAAACTACCTAACAGAAAATGGAATGTAACAATAATAATAATAAATAAGAGATCCATTTAATCTAATAATCCAAATTCAGGTATACTTAGGTATCTTGATCCAAGGCTTCAAAGAAGTTACCATTTTTCAGTCCTGCTTTCCTAGTTTGGCCCATTTTTAAGTCTCCTTGTAGTGCTACCTGTCAGCTTTAATTTGATATCATTTTAACATACAATGCATCAAAGGCAAGTCTACCACTCTTTATTGTTCACACCAAGGTCCCAATATTGGTTCTTATTGACCTTATTGTTACAGTTTGGGTCATGCACCAATCTCTGAACCAGTTGCTTGGGCTAAAGGATAGATGACATTGATTAGTTTAGCATCAGTTGTCTGAGGCAGTCCTGGAGCTTTGGGTCAATTTAGTATATGATGTAAGAGTGAAGGAAGAAAGTTACCCTGAAAGTTGTGGTTTTCCTAAAAACAAAGTACAGAAAAAAAAAAATCCAAGACCTTCTCCTGTTTCTCCTGCTTTCATCTAACTAGCCATACTCTCTGAGCTTCTCACAGCTGAGATAAATATTCCTATCCCTATCTTGTTTCATCTGGTCCTTTTTTTCATGATCCCTTTTCTCAACCACTTGATTTTATAACTATTTAAGACTCCAAACTCATATTCTCAAATGTCATTTGGTCTGAAGGTGGATATTTAATTTTATTCATCACTCTTTCCTTTCATTCCAATATTTCTTAGCTCTATGTTCTGTAGAATCTTTGTAGTCTTCTTCCATCCAAAAAAACACATAAGAAAAAAAAAAAGTTGAATTAATTTAATGTATAAGGAACAACTTGTAATGCCTATGTACAACATTCAAAGACAAATGCACGAAATACAAAATTGGTAAAGCAACTTAAGAAATCTTCTGAAGAGGATGTGTTGTTTACTAGACTAGAGGGGATTATGGAGAATATACTTTATTATATTTTATATTTATTTTTTAAAATTTGTTTATTGGTTAATACAATTATATAATTTTAAGGTGTACAGTATAATTTGACATCTATATATTCTCTTGTGTGATTACCACCCAAAGTCCAGTTTCCTTCAGCTACCATATATTTGATCCCCTTTACCCACTTCACCCTCTTCCTACCCACCCCCTATATTGACCTCCTTTAACCCATCTACCTCTCTTCTCCTTCCCCATCCCCTACCCTCTGGTAACTACTAGTCCATTGTCCATGTCCCTGAGTCTCTGTTTATTTGATCTGTTCATTTATTGCTTTTAGGTTTATATCCCACATACAAGTGATATTATGAGATTTTCTACTTTTTCCGTCTGGCTTATTTTGCTTAGTATGATTATCTTGAGGTCCATCCATGTTCTCACAAATGGCAGTATTTCATCTCTTCTTATGGCTGAGTAATATTCCATTGTATGTATGTGCTATAGCTTCTTTAGCCAATCATCTATCGTAGGACACTTCGGTTACTTCCATGTCCTGGCCACTGTGAATAATGCTGCTATGAACATCAGTGTGTAAATATCTTTTTAAATATGGGTTTTCAAGTCTTTGGGGTAAATACCCAGTAGAGGGATTGCTGGGTAACATGATAGATCAATTCTTAGGTTTTTGAGGAACCTCCGTATGGTTTTCCATAGTAGCTGTACCAATGTGCAGTCCCACCAGCAGTGTATTAGGGTTCCTTTTTCTCTGCATCCTTTCCAGCATTTGCTATTACTCGTCTTGATTATAGCTATTCTAACATGTGTGAGATGGTATCACATTGTGGTTTTGATTTGCATTTCCCTACTAGCTAGCGATGTTGAGCATCTTTTCATATGTTCATAGGCCATTTGTATGTCCTCTAGGGAGAAGTGTCTGTTCAGGTCCTCTGCCCATTTTTTGATTGGATCATTTGTTTTTTGTTGTTATTGAGTCATATGAGTTCTTTGTATATTTTGTATATTAGACCCTTATCGGAAGCGTTGCTTGCAAATAGATTTTTCCATTCTTATGGTTCTCTCTTTACCTTGCTGATGGTTTCTTTTGGTGAGCAGAGCTTTTTAGTTTGATGTAGTCCCATTCATTTATTTTTGTTTTTACTTCCCTTGCCATTGAGGTCAAATTCATAAAATCCTCTTTAAAGCCAAGGTCCTTGAGTTTAGTTCCTATGTTTTCTTCTAGGCATTTTATTGTTTCAGGTCTTATGTTCAGGTCCTTAATCCATTTTGAGGTAATTTTGGCATGTGGTGATAGAAAAGAGTCTAATTTCATTCCTTTGCAGGTGGCCTTCCAATTTTCCCAGCACCGTTTATTGAAGAGGCTTTCCTTTCTCCACAGTATGTTTTTGGCTTTGTTGAAAATTATTTGCCCATATAAATATGGGTTTACTTCTGGACTCTTGGTTCTGTTCCACTGATCCATGTGTCTGTTTTGCTGCCCATACCATGCCGTTTTGATTGCTGTCACTTTGTAGTATAATTTGAAGTCCGGCAGGATGATACCTCCAGCTTCTTTCTTTGTTCTCAGGATGGCTCAGGCAATTTGGGGTCTTTTGTACTTTCATACAAATCTGATGATCTTTCGTTCTATTTCTTTAAAAAATACCAATGAGATTTTGATGGGGATTGCATTAAATCTGTATAATGCTTTAGGTAACATGATCATTTTAGCTATGTTGATTCTTCCAATCCAAGAACACGAAATATCTTTCCAATTCTTTGTAACTTCTTCGATTTCTTTTAATAAGGTCTTATAGTTTTCATTATATAGGTCCTTCACATGTTTTGTTAGACTTATTCCTAGGTATTTTTTTCTTTTTGTTGCAATTGCAAGGAATTACTTTTTCTACTTCTTTTCTGACGCTTCATTATTAGAGTATAAGAACGCTATGGATTTTTGAACGTTGATTTTGTATCTAGAGACTTTACTGTATTTGCTTATTGTTTCTAGTAGTGTTCTTGTGGAGTCTTTAGGGTTTTCTACATAGAGAATCATATCATCCACAAATAGTGACAGTTCGACTTCTTCATTTCCTATTTAGATGCCTTTTGTATCTTTCTCTTGCCTAATTGCACTTGCTAGGACCTCCAATGTTATATTGAATGCAGTGGCGATAGTGGACAGCCTTGCCTCGTTCCTGATCTTAGAGGGAAGGTTTTTAGTTTTTCGCCATTAAGTATAATGTTGGCTGAGGGTTTGCCATATATGGGCTTTATTATGTTAAGGTACTTTTCTTTTATACCAATTTTGTTAAGTATTTTGATTATAAATGGGTGCTGTATCTTGTTGAAGGCTTTTTCTGCATCTATTGATATGATCATATGATTCTTATTTTTTAATTTGTTTATGTGGTGTGTCAGATTAATTGATTTGTGTATGTTGAACCATCCCTGTGCCCCTGGGATGAAGCCCACTTGATCGTGGTGTATAATCTTTGGAATATGTTGCTGTATTCAGTTTGCTAGGATTTTTGCATCTGTGTTCATGAGAGATAGTGGTCTGTAGTTTTCTTTTTTTGTGTTAGCCTTACTGGGTTTTGGTATCAGAGTAATATTGGCCTCATAAAATGAGTTGGGAAATATTGCTTCCTCTTCAATTTTTTTTGGAATAGTTTGAGGAGAATAAGTATTAAATCTTTGAATGTTCGGTAGAATTCACTGGTGAAGCCACCTGGTCCTGGACTTTTACTTTTTGGTAGGTTTTTGATGATTGTTTCAATTTCCATACTGTAGATTAATTTATTTAGCTTTTCCAGTTCTTCTTGATTCAGTCTAGGAAGGTTGCATTTTTCTAAGTACTGGTCCATTCTTCTAGGTTATTAAATTTGGTGATATATACTTTTTCATAGTATTCTTGTATGATCCTTTGTATTTCTGAGGTATCAGTTGTAATTTCCCCTCTTTCATCTTGATTTTGTTTATTTGTGTCTTTTCTCTATTTCCCAAGCTTGCTATTTCTTTTTTCAACTCTTAGAGTGTGTGTGTGTGTGTGTGTGTGTGTGTGTGTGTGTGTGTGTGTATATCTCCAGAAGATCTATTCTGTTCTTTTTGAGGTTTGCAATCTCCTTGCTCTGCTCACATAGCTTTTTTTTGCAATTTCTGAAATTGTTAATATGACTCATTTTGGAACTCAATGAGTTTTTTCAGAAGTACCATCCTGAATTCTCTGTCATTTGCATATTTCCATGTCAGTAAGCTGCCTCTCACAGTCACAGGAGCTCCTTGCAGGAGGAGTGGGAGGGGTAAAGGTCCGTTAACTTCCCTGAACAATCCTGCCTGGAAGTGCTGGGACTTCTACTCAGCTGGCAGCAGGGCTCAGTCATCAGGGCAGAAGCAAAGCAGTGGGATGAGGCTGCAGGAAACAACAGTTGAATTTTACTCACTAAGGTTACAAAAACTGAGGCCGAGTCACAGCCCCAAATTCTCAACTGAGGGGATCCCTCCCCCCATACTATCCGAGATCAATCACTGAGCAGCCTCAGGGGAATCTGAGCAAATGCTACAGAAACTGTTTACTAACATTGACAGGGACTGAAACTGAGAATAGTGAGTGTGATTAAATTTTTACAAGAAAATAAAAAAAAAAATTATTTAGGCTTTATGTAATGCAGGGATCTGAGCGTCTTAGACACCACCTACTGGAAATCAAAAGAAAAGCACCTTCTTTGCAGCAAGCTAAAGAGAGACCTTTAAATAATAAATCGTCTTTCTGGAAAAACAGCAGAATACACTTCCATTAATGCCCAGGTGGAGAAATAGCCCATTAAACACCATGAACACCTAGAATCTCAGAAAGAAAGAGAAAAATCTCCAAAAAAGAAGCTTATATACATAGAAATATGCAACTGAAATGACGGAGAAGGTCTTCGTTTTTTTTTTTTTTTTCCTGTACTTTGTTTTTAGGAACCAATGTTACCTCAATAAACCTAATTTAAAAAATCTCTAATTTAGATGTTTTTTACATCGACAATTTATATATACATATATATGTATGTATATATGTATATATATTTATTTATATATATGTATGTGTATATATATATATATATTCTCAATAGAAAAGGAGCATAATTAAATATATTCATACAATATATTTGCCTATAAAATACATCATTCTAGGAGAGAAAATTTAGAAAATAATGAATGAAGGTGTAGGGAATTCTTTCAAGCAAATCATGGTTATTCTATACCAGAATCTGGATAGAACTCTCAGTCCATGCAAGCCTCAACCCAATAGAGAGCCAGATAAATGTTACAAATGTTATAATGTAATTGCTGACATTGTGTAGTTTTGTATTCCTTGCACTCAGTTGTTTTAGCGGCCGAATAATTTTAAATACTTATCTTGGCTTTAGTGACTAGTAATAAGTTATTTTGACCTAGAGAGAAATTTTCTGCAGCTCATCAACTTTTTGTTTTAAGGGAAACACCAATATATATTCCTTATCTTTTTTCTGTCATTCTCTCCTTTATGAGGTGATTTCTTCCATTTTTCTTTCTTACCAGACCTCCAGCTTCATGCCACTAATCAGAAACATTAATTTTCCCTGTCTTTGATTAATTTTCTGCTTTGTTTTTCAGACATTCCATCAACATGAATCATTAAGAATTTCTTAACAATTTCTGCCTTGTGTTTAATCTGCTTATTAAATGTGTTTACAATTATTCTTCTACTTTCATTATACTATTAGCTTATTGTATTTGACTTTACTGATTTATGGTTTCTTCCTACAGGGTTACTTCCTCCTCAAGCTCTGTTGAATTAAATGCTTTCAGATATAATCAACCTGTTCATGCATTGGGCTTTTATTGAATAACTCTGCAGTTAAGATGGAATTTCTGAAAATGTGTACTAAAAAAAACACCTTTCAAATATTTTCTGAATGCCTATTATATTACATGTACTAGAGATACAATTAATTATTATAAAATAGAATTGAAATATAATAGTTACATGCTTCAAGCTGCTAAAACATATGTGAATAGCAGAGTATAGCTGAAAGTTTTCCAGGCAGGGGTTTTTGTCTGGAATGTAATATTTCTTAGCTCCATGTTTTGTAGAATCTTTTTAAAAATAGTTTAGCATATGAGTCTTAATTATAATGATGATGATAACAACAACAACAACAACAACAACAATAACAGCAACAGTTGTGATACATTCTTTTGTTAACACAGGATAAATACTTTTCATAGATCATCCAATTTAGGTCTAAAAACTCTAAAAAGTAGATATTTATTATTGTCATTGTTATTGTTAGTAGCTTTATTATTATATTGTATACATTGTATAGATGGCAAACTGAGGCTTGACAAAGATGAAATAGGTTTTAGGTAGTCCATCTAAAATTTAAAATTTTACTCCAAGCCTTTGTACATTTCTGTGGAAAGAGGGATTAGGCTTTAGTGGCAATTCTAATAATAGTATCATCAAAGCAGAAGGAGCTTGCTTCCTTCCAAAACCTAAATAGAGATTTATAACCTTTTCCAATGTTCACTATTTAAGGGAAGTATCATCTTGAAATTGTTCATTAACTTCCTTATGCAAACTCATCTCCAGAGTTATATAAGGATAGTTTATATTTTATTAATCAAATAGGTTTCTTTCAATTTGCCTCTAGTCAGCAAATTGCAGGTTGTTACCACGTGGTTCTTATTAGTTGTTTCTTTTTGTTTTAATCATTTTTATAATTCACACTAAAAAATAACTCAGGACTCTGAACTCAAAAAGTATGTTTTGCTTCATTCTATTTGGATTTGCTCCTCTTCCTCGTCCCCCTCCTCCAAATGTTTATTTGTAATTAAACTGAGAAACAGATTCAGGTTTTATTTCCGAGATGAGAACAAAACAAACTAGTGTTTTGATAAACACTTCGTAGTACACTGAATGGTAACCACTAAAAAGATTTGCCCAAGTCCATAGCCTGTGAATATTAGACCTTATTTGGAAAAAGGATTTTTTCGAGTGTAATTAAATTAAAGATTTTATAGTTAAGATGTTTTCCTGGATTTTTTGGGTAAGCCTTACATCCAATGACAAATGGACACACAAGAGGAAAGATTTGACAGACAGAAGAGGAGATGTGACATGAAGACGGAGGCAGGGATTGGAGTGATGTGATCCCAACCCAAGGAACACCTAGGAATGCTGAGATAGACAGTGGAAGCTAGAAGAGGCAAGGGAACTTCTCTTCTAAAGCCTACAATGAGTGAATGGCTCTGCCTACACCTTAAATTTGGACTTTTCTCCATAACTAATTAATTTCTGCTTTTTAAATCACCCAGTTTGTGGTTATTTGTTTTGGTCAGCCACAGGAAATTAATGAACCCCTACATAAACAGACATTAAAAAACCAGATTATGTAAATTACTTGGTAGTCCTAGAATGTACAAGAAAATAAATATGTTAGAGGAACAATGGCACAGCAACAATGAAGCTCTTAGAATAATATAAGTCATGGAAATCTTCAAAACTGTTGTATGTGAGTTGGTAAAGCCATCCATATTTGATACTGACATGTAATTCTATAAATATAGTTGCAGAACATTATTTCTTGGAAAATTTTAGAAATGGCATAGATTAGTACTCTGCTGGAATCACTCAGCTAACTGCTGAAAGATAAGGTAGTATAGTAAAAGAATCTTAAACTACAGGACACTAGAGTCCAGGCATTGATTTGGCTGGCTGTGTGATTTAGAGCAGGTTAGTTAGGCTAAGTCTCCTTCTCCACATAGACTTAATAAAATCTCAAGACTGTGGGAGACACTATTTCCACATGAGTTGCTGTTTGTGATAATGAATCATCGTTTGGAAGAGAATACATTTTTGTTAGCTTTGAATACTGGTGGCCAACTTAGTTCTCAAAGCTTTTGTTTGTATTTCCTGGTTTGATGAAAAAAGTTAGAATTTTTACATAACCACATACAAATATCTTATGTTTTATTTTACAATTTGTGTAGCTATTTGTATATACTTTTGTTAGCCCCATCGTGCGTAAAACAGTTATATCCTACCACCACTCAGGAATCGGGGCTGTGACAAATGTCTCTTATTTTCTTTAGAAACTGCCTTCATGCTATCACTGACATATGTTGTCCATTCTATAGCTTTTGTCCATCCACTTTGAATCCTTTTAGTCTTAAGATCTCAAGTCATGGGCCACATTTCTAGATTCCATAATGTCCCTGCCATTTTTTTTCTGGCGAGACAATTAAATGAGAGCTTGATTTTTCTAGCGATTTCCTACATGATCAGGACTGAATGTCCAAAGAAAGAAACAAAAATAGGCAGGATTCTTTGCTTTTTTTTTTAATACTCTGTTTAGAAATATATTGGTATATTTTTTGTCCCCCCCTTTACCCATTAATACCTCACCTGTTGTTTCAGTGTAGGTGACAAAAACCAATATTGGGAAGAAAAAGATTCATTTTAAAATGCCTTATTGGAAACACAGTGTCTGTCTCCTTCAGACCATAAGGAAGCGGTATTCTAGTAGTTGTTAGTTTAGTTGTAACAAGTGACAAACCAGAAATACAGGAGTTTATGGCAGATACTGAGAATATCATAAGCATTCTAGTTATCCTGCTAGGCACAGAATAGGATAACACATTCCTTCCTGCTTTCTTTGTAGTTGTCATGTAGTCGTGTAACTTGCTTTGGCTACTAACATGAGAGCAGAAGTGGAAGACAGGCTTCTCTTTTCTCTGCCATTGTACTCATGGAAGCTCATGTTGAGACAGAACCTCTGCCAGCCCAAGTTTCTATTATAAACAGAACCCACCCACTTGAGCATATAAAATAATTGAACAATAACTCTTTGTTTTGTTAATACTGGAGTTTGGTTTTTATTGCAATGTAACTTAGACTGCTGACTGATAAAGATATAGATAAATTACTCAAAGTCCTTTCTCATATATAAAGTTATGAGGATGAATTAGACTAATTACCGAGATTGTTTTCAATTCCTAATATTCTATGAGTCTATGAAGAAGAAAGTAGATTGTTCTTCTTATTTCTACTTGAAAAAATAGTCACCAATATACAATATAGTAGAAATAATTTAAAGATATTGTTTGTTTTGTTTATTGTTTGTTTTTTAACCAAACTCAATCATAGGCAGAGTTTTCCAATTTCCTCATTATCCTGAAATATCCTGAGGTTTCTACTTCTTAAGAGCACTTTAACTGAAAAGTGAGCTGCTTAGCTTTGATTTGATTTGTTATCAACCAGC
The DNA here is from genome assembly GCA_028627145.1 of Eidolon dupreanum. Lineage (NCBI taxonomy): Eukaryota > Metazoa > Chordata > Mammalia > Chiroptera > Pteropodidae > Eidolon > Eidolon dupreanum. Next base: position 78,328,198 of record CM053507.1, on the reverse strand, counting down.
TCTGAGCTACATTTCTATGTCCTTCTGGCACAGATGCATGTTTCCTGAGGAAAGGAGAAATAGTAAAATATTACATCTGGTACACAATAAAATGGAAACATCTGAAATTCAATTTCGTTAAAAAAATCAAACATAACTTTAAGAAATTTAGAAAAACCAAAGTAATTCAAACACTAATGTGATTATTTTTAGATGTGCAGCAACAAAATAATCAAGATAACAATAAAAATCTCTTATTCAGAAGACTGGGTGTTACATTAGCTAAAAAACAAACATATCTAGTATACACACACACACACACTTGCAGGACATAAACAATAGAGACACAGAGAGAAGGGTTACGCTAGACTTCAGATACCATGTAACTTCCTAATCACAGAAGTCCCTCCTTCCCAAATTTGTTATTTCCACAATAGAGTACTAGCAGAAAGGCACGCTCTTTGTATTTACCCATTTTTTTTCCTGCTTGAGTTGTTTCTTTTAGTATTTCTTCTTTTCTTCTTTGTGTTGTATAGTACCAGATAAATATGATGAGTTCTTTGGGACTTTAGATTTAGCTTGTAATTTAGTTTTGTGGCTTCTATCTTGATCAGGCATTGGTAAATATTTTGTATAGGATCAGCTATTAGTCTACTAGAGCTGCCAGAACAAAATATGACAAACTGTAATTCAAACAATAGAGATTTATTTTCTCACAGTTCTGGAGTTTGGAAGTCTATCAAGATGCCTATAAGTTTGTTTTCTTCTGAGGCTTTTCTTCTTGGCTTGCACATGGCCACTTCCTTGCTGTGTCTCACATGGCCATTCCTTTATGTGTTCGAACTTCTGTTACCCTCTTGTCTTCTTATAAGGACAACAGTTCTATTGCATTAGAACCCCACCCTTACGACCATTTAACCTTTATTACCTCCCTAAAGTCCCTATATCCAAATATACTAACTTTGGAGGTTTTGGCTTCAATATATGAATTTGTGAGGTACACAATTCAGTTCATAACTGAGCAGATGATAACTATTTTCAGCTTTGGGGCCACAAGGTCTTTGTTGTAGGAACTCAACTCTCTCACTATGTTGAAAAATCAGTCATAGTTAAATAATACAAATACATAAACAAATATGTATCACTGTATTCCAAAAAGCATTTATGAAAAATAAAATTTAAGTATTACATAATGTTTATGTCATAAAATAGTACTTTTGATTATATTGATACCATTTAAAAACATAAAAACCATTCTTAGTTTTCAGGCCATACAAAAAAATAAGTTGGTGACTGGATTTGGCTCAAAAGCAGCATATTATAAACCCGTGATTTCGGCTCATACTTGTAATTGGTATTGACCTTTCCAAGATATGTTTGGTTGATAAATGAAAACAAACAAGAGCAGTGCTTCCTGTTCTGTAGTAATCCACTAAGACATTGTCAGAGCAGAAAGGAAGAGGGGATGCCAGTTTCTTGACTATTTCACACAATCAATTTGGAATTAACAGTCTCAAGTGCACAGTGGTAAGTGACAAATATCCACTCCTATATTCTGGGCTCTTTATAATTTTGTAATGTTAGCTCTTTATGAGGTAATTAGTCTAAGTAAAAAAAAAATACAGAACAGTACAAAATCAATATTTTTTAAGTTAAGAAACTCTCAAAGGAGGCTAATTAGATATGCTTCTCTTCAAGTAATTTTACTGCATAGACAAAGATTTTTCAAGCCTCTTAATAAATGCAAAAATTAAGTCTCAAAGTATATTTTAGATTTTCTATTTTTAACTTGTGTTCCTTGTTACATTTTTATATTTGGCAGTATTTTATTTTATTTTATTTTTTTTAATTCTGCAACAAACAGGGCTGGCAGGAAAGATAAGCTATAGTTATTCATTGATTGTATTATTTGGCCACATGCAAAATGAGTTTCAAAATTATTTGGAAAATTATGAAAGACTACATATTTTCTGATTTTTGTTTTTTGTATAATGGCCTTTCTAATCATTTTCCAACATTACCGTTCTGCTTCAGTTGCAAAAAGTGAGTTAAAAAACAAAACAAAACAAAATAAAAACCTACTGCTTTAGATTTTTAAGAACTACTCTGATATTAGGTTCTACCCACATTTCTATATTAGATTTTAAGGTCATTAGCTCTCCCAAAAGATGTACCATACCAGGAAATGAAGGGGAAAAAAATCTTCATTTGTTTTGAGATAGTAGGAATATCTTCACATAAACCCATTTGGGAAATTCTTCTTTTCCTCCCTCCCCCCCACCCACCCAGAATTATAGCAGGAATTTCTGGTAGATTAAAACAGAGAGCTAATAGCAAATAGTTACTTTAATTAAAATGTCATGTTCAGAAATGCACATGGAAGCAAATAACTAACCAGTGAAGATTACAGTATGGATTATGTTTAATATGCTTAATTTTAGAAAGGGGAACTATTAGTTATGGGACCAAATAATCATTTTAAATGGTCTTTAATAAGAGTAATCCTAGATTAGTAAAATCTAATACAAAAATTTAGTTTGAACTTTACAAAGGTCTACACTACAGCAAAGTTATGTCTCTAATGGTGACATAGGTCATAGGAGAGTATCTGAATCCCATATGAAAGATTTTGGGGGCACATTCAAGTGGAAAACTCTGCCACAAAGGGTAATAAAGTGCATTTGCTTTATATCTACCACCATATTGAATTATGATAGATGCTGTAAATTCAGATCAAGAAAGAAGAAAGGTTTAGCAAACAAATAAGTTCTATACTAAATAACCTTTCGTAGTCATTAAAAAAACTAATTAAACCTAAACCAAATTAATGAGTTAACTTCTTGTATTGTTACTTGATGCCAATCTGCATCAGGAAACGTTTTGCAATCTGCCATATTTATAAATCAACCTAATTGAATGCCTATCTCATTTGTTTTTGAAATTAATGTTTTTTATGATAGTTCTGCCTTAAGATGAAGAAATGACTGCTCTGCCTGTGGCCATTTTTCAGATATCTTCCAATGTGTGATTTTATTGTTCGTAACATAGAACATGTTCACTTTTGATTTCTTACAACTTTATGTTTATCCTGTCACTTAGTGAAGCAAATCACAGCCTCTATGGATGGGGGAGGGGCTATTATCAAGAAGTTAAAATCTTTCCTTGTTACTGATAAAGCATTTGTTACTATCAAAACAAGATCTTCCTTGAATGAAACTGTGACAGAAGTTGATTAAAAAACATATTTAGTGCTATGAGCAGTACTAGGTTCTGGAGATTCAGAGTTAGTCATATTTCCTGAACTGGGAACCAACAAATGGGTAACCACTACACAACATGCAAATTGCCAAGCCAGAGGAATAAGCCAAGTTCTATGGGAAATCATAAGAGGAAGCAAATGCTATGAGGGTCTCCTGTGGACTAATGTCTGGGCTAAGCTTTAAAGAAATAGCATATTTTTCTACGGACTGTGTTGGAGGGTGGAGTAAGAGCAGGACAGGAACAAGGTATCTAGGCAGAGTTCTTCATAAAGGGATGCCGAGTTAACTATCAGAGAAATATAGAATACACAGAGTGTTGTGGAATAGTCAAGTATTCCAGTGATGAGGATGCAGATTGCATAAGAGAGAAAGGCATATTGGTGGCTGTTAAAGATGAATGGTTGGGTAGGTAACCCATGGCCAGATCATGAAGGTCTGAAATGTTAGTTAAAGAGTTTGGACTTTATCCTATAAAAAAACTATGAGCTTTTAGGTAGTTGAAAGCAGAAAGTCTACGTTGTCAGATCTATGACAGATTTGCCTCTCTTTTCTTGTTTTGTTTCTAGTTTCTTGCCTTGGATGTCCAGTTGTGCCCTTTCTGGCTTCCTATGGCTGTTAACTGCAGACTAGTCTGTCATTCACTTTCCTCCAGTGCCTTCAATTTCCTCATCTCTCCATTATGTCTTTTCTCAGCCAAGGTGCTGAAAAACAGGTTCATGTTAAGGGTGGAAATAGATTTTGACTTTGACGTCAAATATTGCACATTAGTAGTGGTTTAGTCGAGCATGATGTTGCAAGAGAACTGTGTTTGGGATTAGCAGAAAATAATTCTGTGATCCCTTATAAGTGACTGGTATGCTTGTAAGAAAGGGGCAAGACTAGGGGTGGTTCTATAGTGTAGTGGTTAGCATGTCTGCTGTACACAGAAGGTCCTGGGTTCATGCCCTGGGTACTCCAGGCCCCAGGTGCTCACTGCAAGCATGTGGGAGGAGATGCCCCACCTTCAGAGATCCAGTTCTTAAGGGGAAACAGCAACATTCATAGGTCAGGGGGGATCAAAAGAGGGGGTGGGGGAAGAAAGGGGCAAGATTGGGTTGTTGTTAAGATGATAATAGCTAGCTATGGTTTATTTTTCTACAACCTCCTGAAGATAACTGCATTAAATAATAAAAAAAAGTGTTTCCTAAACTTTAGTCATTCATATAACACTTTTACAATTTCTGCTACCTTCAAGTAGCGTATATCATATGTGCTTTTATTTACTTATCATTTTTTTTGTTTTTTTTTAAATAAATGTATTAATCAGAAAATAGTGGACATATATAAACACATATAATATATATTAATATGCAATATGTCATAACCATGCATAGAATAGTAGAAAAAGGAGACAGAAAAAGGATGAAAGGCTTTAGCTAAACATATTCATCTTATGTATTTTTTAAGTTATTGAAAGAAGAATGAGAAAAAAAATCACATCTTTTAAGTCAAGTGGTGGGCACATGAATGGCTGTTATATCTGTACATTTCTATAGGTTTATTATATTTTGTAATGAAAAAAACTACAAGTAGTGGATGGTAATTTAAAAAAGGACAGGCTCAAATGGTAGCAGGACTGTAGCTTCTGGAAGAAAAGGAAGAACTCAGAGTAATAGGCACAAACCAGAAATGCCAGGACAAGGTCAGAGCAAAGAAAAGAGGATCTGGGACTATTAAATAATATTCCAAAGGGCAGAGAACAATATGGAGGGAATAGATAATGAAAGCAGGTGAGAGATGCTGGAATTAGGGTTTGGGTCCTCAAGTGTCTCCATTGCTTCACAGGTGTTTTTCCTGCAACTAAACAGTGTGTGTGATGGTGCCATGTGTGGTGATGAAGTGGACATACACCACCTGATCATCTAGTTCACCAATAGCAGTCACTTTGAAAATGGTAGTTGCAGTCAGTAACTGCTGATGAAGTGAATTTATATCGCCTTATAATTTAGCTTATCACACATACCACACTTTTCTTCATAGAATTAATTCATCATGGCAAGTTTTTAGGCATTAGCCACTTGGTACAAGGGAAAGGAATTGGGGATAGGGAGGATTTGGGGTTATAAGATATGAGACTTTTTTTGACTATACCTGAAGATAATGTTCCTTGAGATTACTCAGAATATAGACAATTGTGAGTATGGGTAAGAGGTAAAATGTTTTTGGACTATTGCATTTTTAAAATTGGCTACTGTACTATTTCCAGATCTATTACCCTTCCAGAAATTTACCATTTCCTTATTAATAGGTGGAATCTAGCCTCTCCTATTGACTCTGGGTGGGACACTATGACTGTTGGGACAGATGGAGGCAGAAGTGATGCTGCACGATTTTGGAACCACAAACATGAAAAGGTGATATAACATCCACATGGTCCCATCTCTCTCACATCTCACCTTATTGCAAAGAAGACCAGGTTACATGGACAGGTCCTGTGCAGGTACATTTTTTCCAGTGCTGCTGTGACAAATTACCACAAACTTAGTGGTAAGTTAAAATAGCACTTTTTTTTTTTATCCTACAGTTTTGTAAGTTGGAATTCGGAAACATAATTCATTGTGCTAAGATCAGGGCATCAGCAGGGCTGTGCCCTTTCTGCAGGCTCTAGGGAAAAATGTGTTTCCTTATTTTTTCAGGTCTAGAGGCTGCCCACATTCCTTGCTTCCTCTTTAAGACCATTAAGTGGCCATTGAGTGGGTTAAATTCTTTTCACATTGAATCGCCATAGCTCTCCTGCCTTATTTTTATTCCAGTTTTAAAGACTCATATGATTAGATATGGCTCACCTGGATAATTCTGAATAATCTCTCTATCTCAAGGTCTGCTGTTAGTAACAATAATTGCATCTACAAGCTTAATTCTCTTTTGCCATATGCCTTAGTTGGTTCAGGCTGATATAACAGAGTATCATAGGCTGGTGGCTTATACAACAAAGGCATTTCTCACAGTTGTGGAGGCTAGAAGTCTGAGATCAAGGTGCCAGCCTGATGTATAGACGACTGTTTTCTTACTGTATCCTGACATGGTGAGAAAAAGCTCATCTCTTTCCTGTCTCTTCTTATAAGGACACTATTTCCGATCATGAGGGCTTCAGCCTCATAACCTAATTATCTCTCAAAGGTCCCACCCCTAAATACCTCACATTGGGGATTCAGGCTTCATTATATAAATTTTGGGTGGGGGACAATACCACATAATCTAACATATTCACAGGTCTCAGGGAGTAAGATGTGGACATCTTTGGGGCCACAGTAGGTGTTCTAGCTGACAGCCCCAACTAAGGTATAGCCAATAACCAGCCTATCCACCAGGTAAGTGAGTGAGCTAATCTTCAGCTGATTCCAAACTCAGCCCACAAGCCATCTCAGGTGATGACAAATTGAGCAGATAATCTGTCATCATCAAGCTCTGCCTAATTGCAGATTCATGGATAAAATAAATGCTACTAATTTGAGGTGCTTGTGTGCTGCAATATAATAGATTGCTGAAATACTACTTAATAATAAAACAGGCAAGTAAATTTTGCAGCATTCAAAAAAATATAAATATCAGCAATAAAGTAAATGAAAGGTCATTCTAAGAATACATTTTCTGACAAGTTGACTCTCATAGATAAGTAAACCTACATAAATGCTTAACTAGATATAATCTGATTATTTGCCCCTCCATATTCAATGCATAGTTAAAAAAAGGAGCCTTATGCTCTAATTTTACAGCATTTTTGATGATTCCTCACAGAAAACTCATAGATTTTCAAGAATTTCTTAGTTATTTACAACAAACTACATAACTCTAATGGTTTTGATAAGAGAATTTTTAGCAAAAGCACTTTATGATTTCACTACATGCCAAACCCAACAGTTGTCCATGGGGAGAATGGATTGAATTACTTCCTTAACAGGACAAGATTAGTTTTCTAGATAGGTTTGGTACCACCCATTCCAAATGAAAAGAAGAAAAATATGCATCTTTATGTTAATATCCCTAAACCTTAGGATTCTTGTGTCTAAATTACACATCCTTGAGAAAAATTATTTTTTTAAATATGAAGGATTTATATTAGTAATTTTTTTAAAAGCAAAGAAAAAATCTAGCTGTAAATAGCAGTCATTTGTTGGGGGTAAATCTTAACTATTGTTAAGTAATGTTTCATTAATATGCTAAAAATAAAAGGAGGCTGATATTTGAATGATTTTCTATAATTCTTATAATTAATATAAAACAGTTATAATTTAAATCCTTCTAATAAAGCTCTTTTATATAAAATTTTGTCATTCTACTATCTGGGGTAGTGAAAAATATCTGCTGCTTCTTACTTTGAAGTAGTTAATGTAGTTACCCATAGGAAAAGCAGATCAATTACAAAGCAACACATGTCACTGAAGAACTAAACTTATAATGTAGCAAAGGCCATAGCACAACTGAAGTTTGGAATGAAAGACATTTGAAAGCAAATAACTAATTCCAAGGAATCCATAGTATTGTTTTTTGAGGGATAAATGTGAGTCCCTCTCATTAATTTTCATTGCAATCTGTTGTGGTAGGCCCTAATGCATTATTTTAATTGCTTTAATTTCAGATTTTGCTCCAATAATAACTATTTAAAGATCTTTTTAAGCTTAGGGTAGTAAGTTGTATAAATGGCCATAATTCTTTGCAGCTTCTTTTCCCAGAAAGATAGTTTCTTTTCTACTCCTTGAATTGGGGGTGGATTCGTGACTTGCATTTGACCAACAGAACACAACAGAAGTGGCATTGTGTGTCTTTTAAGCCTAGGGTTCGAGGGGATCCTGAGAATTTTGCTCTTGTCTTAATGGAATTATTTAATTGTCCTACCAGCCCAGGGAGCCTGCTGGATAATGAAGGACCAAGTGGAGAGACTCTTTCATAGTCTCAGCAATCCTACACAAGTCTTATAAACCACCACTCCCACATGAGGTCTCAGATATATAGTGAGCCCAACCAAGAATGGTCAGGCTTGGCCCAAATCAGAACCATCTACCTGAGCCTTGTCCAAATAACTAGCCTTCAAAATCGAGAGCAATAAATGATAATTATTTTAGTCATTAAAGTTCTGAGGTAGTTTGTTATTGAGCAAAAGCTAATTGATATACTCAAGACCTGGATCCATATAACCTTTCTATCATAACAATATATGTCTTTAAATCGAGGCAAGAAAACTACAATCCACAGATTAAATCCAAGCCACCACTGGTTTTTATATGGCTATGATCTAAGAATGTCTTTTATATTTTTGAATGGTGAAAAAAACAAAGAACATTTCATAAAATGTGAAAAATATAAGCAATTCACATTTTAGTGTCCATAAACAAAATTTCAATGAAATACAGCCATCACCAGAGCCATATACAGAATATCTTAAGGCATTTATTCTCTGGCCCTTTAAAAAAAAGTTTATTGACTCCTGATTTAGGCACATATTTCTACTTTAAGACAAAATGAAATGATGAATTTCAAATACTAAACTAATGTTAAATTCTATAGCAAGTATGGGTCTGGGTTCCATTTTGAAACTCTTGTTTTTCTCTATTCATGGCATCTGAACATTCATGGCATGTTTTGGATGATCAGCAGCCTAGAAGCTTTTGTGCTGCACTTGGGTTTCAATTTCCTTCAAGTGCTGTGTCTTGCCCTGTTGGACATCTTGAACTGATTCCCCACCCTCCACCCCTGCCCCCACAGTGGCTCTGAAAGATGACTGATGATTTTTTCTGGTGTTCAATCATTCTTGGCATTTTGCAGTCAGCCTTGGCTATCTCTGAGAATGCATGTTTTTCCCTATTGGCTGCCAATTTATCCTCTTATTGAACATCAATTTCATTTGCCCTTAATTAAACTTTTCAACCCTTATCACTCTCAACCAGTTTTCTCTTTTAAACTATCTTTAGATTCTTGAAGCTAATTTTTAAATTTTAAATATTTAGCTCTGCTAAATATTTGTCAGCAAGATATTACAGGAACAGTAACCAATAATAGATTGCTTTGAAATAATACATATTTGGAATCATAACAATTAAGTCAGAACAAAAATTTTAAATGAAAGTATACTTCAAACTTCAGTTTACTAATATCTTTAAAATGATATGCTTCCTTATTCTGTTTGAGGGAAAAACTTGTGGAGTCACCTAGAGACTCTTAAAGTGAATTCTTTCTGTGCCAAAAAACTGACATGTTAAAGCAACCATCCTAAATATGCCATAAATGTTACTAAAAATTATTCAGTCATTTTTATAGAAAGAAGCTAATTTGTATTACATAGATAAGCATGTTGTATATTTTTATTTTCTACTAACAAGTGCATATTCACTCAAAATATTTATTTTATTAATTTTATGTTCAATTTTCTTTAGGTAAAGGTCCAAAGTTTACATACTATATACTTTAAGAAACTATTTAAATATTTTTCTTTTAACATATTCTAAGATGCCTTTATAATTATATCAATTATTCCACTTTTAAGCAAAATTTATATCAAACAAAAGTGCAAAATTAATTATTTATATTGGAATTCATTTTTTTCCCCCGAAGGCTTACAGATTTTACAGGAAATAAAGAAAAAACAAATAGAATTTCTTATAAAACCCAAAACATCTAAAAATGTTATATGTAAATGATATATTTATGATAAATGAAACATACAATAATTGTATGTATAAATTTGACTTTCCAAAATCAAAGTTGGGAGATATGCCAGTAAGAAGAAAAAGGAAAACATTAAAAAATAATACCTAAATATATTAAACCACCATACATTTTCTCAATCAAATCCTCAAAAACCACTTGTTCAGTATTCTGGAAGTCTTTCCATAAAAAACAAAATTGGAGGAAGACAGTTTAAAATTTTGCTTAGACACAGATGAGAATACTGGCTTATCCTTTTATAACATTTCTGGCATCTTTAATGGCTAACTTAAAACATTGAATTACATCTAGATTTAAATGCAATTTAGTTGGAATACAGGCTTCTTAGCAGTTGTTCTAATTATTATAATAGTTGTTAACACACACCTGCATTTTATACAGAATGAAGGTTTTGGCTAGTCTTCATAAGTCCCTCTAACAGAGAAAACTGTAGTGATTTACCAAGAATAAATATATTTGTCATTAATTACATTGCATGAGAGTAAGAAGATATGCCAGCTATAACTAGAAAAGGGAATACAAACTTTACCAGAGGGCTGAAAAAAATATCTTTAGAGAATACCATAACTTGATTATGGAAGAAAGCGTTTTTGTTCAGTAGAACATCATAGTGAGTCAACTAGAATTGGAAAATGAGTGCTCATCAGCACTGGCTGGAAAGAGATGATAAAGTGGACAGACTGAAATATTGCTGTACAATTCTTATACGCATCTTACATGTACTGCATCTTATAATGATGAAGAACAGAAAAGAGAGAGCCAGAGGAGAAAAATAAGGAAGTATTAAAAAGAGCTATGTTCAGTTTTAAGCTGTCTGAATGTTCTATCACTGTTGGTGTTTCAGTAAAGTCGGTTGCAAACCCAAAAGCATTTTTGTATGTTTGTTAATTTGTGTGTGTGTGTGTGTGTGTGTGTGTGTGTGTGTATGTGTATGTGTAAATCACAAATATAATTAGTGATTTTCTTGATCAGTACAGAGGGCACAGAATGTGGAGATGGCCCATATATCAAACCAGTTAAGCCTAAATGTAGTAAAAAGTAGACCTAAAAAATATAAAATATATATTTTAAGAAGCAAATATAATAAGTAATTTCCTTCTCACAATATCCATCTTGCAGTTCTTAGAAGGTGCTCAGAGGCTTTCTCTGAACTTAGGTTGGGGTTCAAAGAAATTATATTTGGATATTAATGGACAGCATTCTTCAGCTATTATTGAAAGTATCTGTAGAATTAAAAAGACCTCACTGAACATAACTAGGAGTAATGGGAAATTTCTCTTCCAGTCATTTCTTCTCTTTCCCATATCACTAGTCTGTTTCTGTATCCCTTTCTCTCCTTCCAGCTCTCTCTCCCTTTCTTTCTTACCTCATCATCCACTAAAAACCATGTTCTAGTAACTCACATAAAAATAGCCTACAGCAAAAACTTATAAAAATCATGTCTTTCACTTTAAATCTTCCCTCAGTACCACCTTATTTATATGTTCTTTGTCAGAGAAGTATTTTTCTAAAGGTTTGAGTATGTCCATGGTCTCACCTCCTATTCACTCACTCTTAAAACCACTCTGGCCCCTGTCATATCATTCTACTGGAAAGGCTCTAATTACTGTCACTAACAACCTTCATGTTGTCAAACTCAAAAGACACTCTTCTGTCTATCACAAGCAGTTTCTCAGTGGCACTTGGCACAGTAACTCCCATCTCATGTTCATCCGTACTCCCTGGTTAGGTGATTTCACAGTATCAAGGCTTTAACACTCGAGGATTCAAAATCTTTTCTCTGTGTTTCATCCCTGAGCACTTGGATGGTTCACAGACTCTAAAACTCTCCCCAAAGAAAACACTTTTATTCCCTGCTACACACCCAGCCCTTTCTCCACCTCAGTGTATTTACAACAACCATAGAAGGGATTCCTTTATATCCCAATTCTTGCTTTTGAAGAATTTCAAATGTACAGAAATGTTCCAAGAATATTATATTTTCAATATTTGTTTTCTATTGATATGACTTTTTATTTTGACTGAACAATTTGAAAATAGGTTGCAATCATCACACATCAGCTGTAAATACTATTTATAAGAATAAGAGCATTTGCCCACAAAAATATAAGTAATTTACCACTGATATGATAACATAAACTAATATGTTTATATCAAAATCTCCTTAAATGATCCCAAGATATCTTTTGTAGCAGTTTATTTTTGTTTTAAAAACTGAGGTATAATTTATACACCATAACCTATTTTAAATAAACAATCTAAAGATCTTTAGTAAATTTTTAGAATTGTGCAACTATCAGTTTTAGAACATTTCCATCACCATAAAAAGTTCTCTCATATGTGTTTATAATCAATCTCTGTTCCCAGCCCTATTCCCAGGCAACCATTAATCTGATTTCAATCTTTATACAGTTGTTTTGTCTTGAAAGTTCATTTAAATAGAATCATAAAATATGTGTCTGGCTTCTTTCACTAAGCATAATGCTTTTAAGGTACATCTGTGTTTTTACATGAACCATTAATTCATTCATTTTTATTGCTGGACAATATCCCATTACATGAATATACAGTCTCACTAGGAATCCAATTTCTCTACATCCTCATGAATTCTTATTTTGAATGTAGCAATTCTAGTAGGTATATAGTGGTATCTTATTATAGTTTCAGTTTCCATTTCCCTAATGACTAATTATATTGGGTATCTTTTCATAGGATTATTGGACAATCATATATATCCTTCAGTGAAATATATATTCAAATATTTTTCTCATTTTTAAATTGATTTCTAAGTTTTTATATTTTGAATGGCAAAAGCTCTTTATATATTCTGTATACAAATCTTTTATCAGCTATGTGATTTTCAAGAAGTTTTTTGGTGTCATATCTAAGAAATATTTGCCTAACACAAAGTCACAGTATTTACTGCTAAATTTTCATCTAAAAGTTTTATAGTTTTAGCTCTTACATATAAGTTAATTATGCACTTTGAGCTAATATTTATGCATGGTATAAGAGGTGGGAGGAAATAAACTTAGATTCTTATCTCATACCATGCAAAAATGTGACATAATTTTGATATTTGAAAGACATAAAAGAATGCTAGGGACATTAAATTTTTTAAATAAGTTGTCCTTTCTCTATTTTAATTGTCTTTTGTTAAAATTAGTTTATCATAAACATGTTTATTTCTAGTTATTAAATTCTGTTCTATTGATCTATCTTATGCCAATATTGCACAGCCTTGATAGGGGTATAGCTTTACAGTAAGTTTTATAAGTGGGTAGTGTATGAGTTTCAATTTTTTTTTCATAATTAGTTCTAAAATGATATGCATTTCCATATCAATTTTAGAATTAGCTTATCGATTTTTACAAAAGACACAGTCATGTGCTAATTAACAAGAATACATTCTGAGAAATGTATCATTAAGCAATTTCTTCATAGTGCGAGCATCATAATGTACACTTACACAAACCTACATGGTGTAGCCTACCACACACCTAGGCTATATGGTATAGCTAATTGCTCCTAGTCTACAAGCCTATATAGCATGTTACTGAGCAAAACAGCTCAAGGTTAAATCAAGCACAAGAGAAAATGACACAATCAAGAGACTGATGAACAAACATGAGATGTATGAGCTTGCTGCTGTCATAACACAGATCTGTTTTGCAGCACACTTTTTTTTATAAGTACACTTTTAAAAAATGATAAAATGTATAGTAAGTACATAAACCAATATAATAGTCATTTATTATCGTTATCAAGTATATGTACTGTACATCATTGTATATGCTAAACGTTTATACAGCCAACAGTGCAGTACGTTTGTTTACACCGCATCACAGACATGTAAGTAATGTGCTGTGCTACAGCCTACGGCTATGATGTCACTAGGCTATATGTATTCTGACTATTCATCTCTCCCCTTCTCCCAATCCCTGACCACCACTAATTCTTTCACTGTCTTCACCATTTTGGCTTTTCTAGAATGTCATAAAGTTGAATTATACAGTATGTAACCTTTTCTCAATTGGCTTCTTTTACTTAGTAACATCATTAAAGTTCCTCCATGTCTTTTCCAGGCTTGATAGCTCATTTCTTTTAGCACAAAATAGTACCCCATTGTTTTGAGGAAGCACAGATCATTTATTCATTCACCTACTAAGGAAATCTTGGTTGCTTCCAAATTTTGGCAATTATTAATAAAGCTGCTAGAAACATTCATGTGCATGTTTTGTGTTGCCATAAATTTCAATTTCTTTGGGTAAATAGCAAGGAACCCAATAGCTGGATTGTAAGAGTAAGTTTTGTAAGAAACAGCTAAACTGTTTTCCAAAGTGGCTATTCCATTTTGCATTTCCACCAGCAAGAAATGATAGTTCCTATTGCTTCACATTCTCACCAGCATTTGATGTTGTCATTAATTTTATCTTTTTATCCTGGATTCTTAGGGGTAGCTTTATATCTGTGTGTCTTCATAGTGAGGCAATGTTTAGTCAGAAGTGTGCTCAACCACTTTGAGCCAGTTAGCCCACTATCTTCTGCCAATGAATTTGTATGTGGGTTGGGGAACACAATTTTCTGCATCCTCTCATGTCTTGACTATGCATGTGATTTCCAGTTATTCAGAATTGTGTAGAGAGATCTGGCCTTTTCAGGTCTCTTCTGCATATGCCCACAGCCTTCCAGTCAGTCAGGAATATGTGGACAGTCTATCTAGCCTCTCTAAAGTTCTTTCATTCTCAGGACCTCTATGCTAAATTTAGTGTAAGCACTGGTTCCCCATGACCCCAGCCAAGTCCAAAATCTCTGGTTACAGAGCTATGTGCTCTCCCACCACTGATCCTTCAGCCTAATGATGCATTTCTCAGAATGTGTTTGTTTGCTACCAAGTTTTCTCCTTTTACTGGCAAGACCCCTTGATTTTTCTCTTTTTGGTCCAAATCAAATTAGCCCTCTTCAGCAGCAAAGCTGCTGATTCTCAGTAAGCCCCACCCTCTTAGAACTACAGCACCATGAGGGCTGGGGGAGGATGTCAGAAACCCCAGACTAGAAAGCCACAGACTCTCCTTGTTCTTTTCCGAAGTTTAGAATTATTTTATGAGTAAATATTTCTAATTTAATTGTTTCAGGTTGGCTTTTAGAGACAAAAAATTGTTGTTTTGATAACTAAATCAAGTCTCATAGGCTTTTATGGGAGAAAATTTGCCAACTTCTTGCCATTGCTGAGACTCTCATTATTTTAGCTTTATGATCTAGTATTCAGTTAAGGATGCCTCTGGTAATCATGTGTCTTCTTTGATCTCTGACAATAATTTCACCATCCCACCTTTTTCATTTTCCTTTGTGACAATGATATTTTAAATAGGGGTTAATTTTTCTTCCTCTTTTTCCCTTTCATTTATTCCTCAACCATTTTTCAATTTCAATCCATTCGCCAAATTTTTTTGGTTATTTTCTCTCTAAAATAGGCCCCGAATCCATCCAGTTCTATTCATTTTTATTGCCACCACTCTAATACAAGTTACTATTATTTTTTTCTGGATCACTGCAATAATATGTTTCCCTGCTTCCGCTCATTCTTTCCTAGAATCTGTTCTCCTAGCAACAGACAGGATGACATTTTTTTAATAGTGCAATATTTTCTGTTTTTAGACAGAATTTTCAAAAAAGAGCAAGTTGATATATTTTTTACATTTTAATTATTTTTCAGTTTACAGTTTAGTTTTGTCAAATGTATTCACATTGTTGTGAAACATCTTCAAAATGACTTAAATGATAAAGCATACCATCATATCATTCTGCTGCTTAGTATTACTTTTATTTATAGCTTTTATTGGGAGTTATGCTGCTTTTAGTTTTCCTGCTCTTAGAATAAAATCCAAACATATCATGGCCCATAATCTTAATCACAGGCTGCTATAACAAAATACCATAAACTGGGTAGCTTATATACAACAGAACTTTGTTTCTCACTGTTTGAGATGAGATGCCAGCATGATTGGGTGAGACCCCTCTTCCAGGTCATAGACTTTTCATTGTATCCTGTAATGGTAGAAGGGGGCAAGAAACCTCTCTCCAGAGTCCCTTTTATAAGGGCAATGATCTGACTTAAAAAAACAATTTAAAAAAAATTTAAATGTAGTTGACATACAATATAATATTAGTTTCAGGTATAAAACAGTGTTTCAACATTTAACTACCTTACAAAGTGATCACCACAGTAAGTCTGTCACCATACATAGTTATTATGATATTATTGACTATATTTTCTGTGCTATGAAGGCTCTGCCCCCATGAATTAATCACCTCTCAAAGGCCCCACCTTTTAATATTATCACCTTGAGGGTTAGGTTTCAACATATGAATTTTGGAAGGACACACTCGGACCATAGCAGCCAGGTATTATCTGGCTGAAGCCTACCTATCTGATGTCCTGTCATCACATCCCCCTATTATATGTATTCAAAACTGTCTCCTTTCAGCTTTGGAAATTTGCCAAGGTTTTTCCCATCTCAGAGCCTTTGTACTTGCTGTTCCTTCTACTGAAACATTTTCTACATCTTTACCACATGCCTGGTCCCTTTTTATTCTTCATGAATTAGCTTCACTCTCACCTCTTCAGAAAGAATTTCTCTCCACAACCTTATCTAATTTAGTATTGCTTACTCTTTAACCAATTATTTTCTTATATATCACTGAGGTCATTTCTTTCATGATAATTATTATAATTGGTAATTATGTTGTTTATTTGTTTACTTCTTCTAATCAGTGCTCTTTATGAAGGAAAAAACCTGTGTCTCTTACTTACTACCGAATCTCCAGTTTTTGAACGGTGCTTGGCATGTAGTAGCAATCCCTTCTCTGACTCTCCTGTCAAAAAATTAAGTGAAGAGAAAAAATATGATTCTCCTCAAATTGCATTTCTTGAGAAATACTAGGTAAGAAGATCAACAAATACTTCTGTTAAAATTAACAACTTGAATAAATATGGACACAATTTCCCTTAGTGTTTTTCTTTGTATTTTAAAATAACATGTACGTTAGTTAACACAGTGGTTTCAGATGTTTATTTGGTACAAATAAGTTATTACACCAGAATGGTTTAAGCAAAAGAACTTCAAAATAAGAAAACAAAATCATGTGGTTGGTTTTGTTTCTTTTCTCTTTTTTAAACAAGTTGTATAATAATTTAGTTTGACTATCCATTTAAAAATTGAGATAATATAGGCACTGTAACCTGAGAGCGTTGTTTTAAACTCAGGAGACTCATAGAATGAATGCCATTTCTCCAAAGAAAATACATTTATTTCCCATATTATATGTGAAAAAAGGAATATTTAATGTTATTCATCTTCTGTAGAATGAAAGCATAATAGCTATATCTCTGCAAGTCTACATTCATGATGATTCTGTCATTTTCTTCTAAAGAAAGTTTAGGCATTTTAATCAGTTTATCTTGTCTCTGGAAAAAACTTTCCGCTTAGATATTTTTTAAATCTTGGTTTCTAAGGAGAAAGAATATGAAGGTGCAATTTAGTGACTACTAATTCGTTTAATCTATAAATCAGCAGGAACGGAAAAATAATACATATCATTTCTAGAGCCTACAACTTTCATAAATAAAAATTTCATTTTCTTGTACTGACAACCTGAGTTTCTACCGTGCTAGAGAGTCCTCATCATGTCACTTGCTCTTTATGACTAAAGTAAATATTAAAGCCCATATACTTGATAGATCTGCAGTGGTCCTCTTTTCCTCTCAGCTTTTGAAATGAAATAAGCGTTCAATAAAATGGTGCACTACAAGTCTTTTGTTCAGATGCATACAGTATATCTTTCGGTGTGTACAACATATTTACTTCTTCCAAATGTTTTATCGACCTTAGTGCTTGGAGTGATGAAAAAACAAAAGGAATAGAAGCTGAAGTGATGACATATTTACAGAGGGATTCAGAAAGTAGCAAATGTATTGCACATCATTATTAAAAATAACATTTAATCTGATTGTATTTTTTTCTGCATTGTCACAACTAGGATAAGACTGATTAGGGTCTGAAAACATTCAGGTGCTCTTCACCAAGAGACATAATTGAAGTTTAAGAGACATTTAGGCTTGGGGATTTAATTTCATGCAGTTTTTCTTCTCAAATTTGAATCTGGATACCATCCGGGGTTTTTTTGTTTTATTTTAAATCAACATTATATATTATAGTAGCAACTATGTAAATTAACACATTCCTACATATTCAAGACGTGCAATAAAACCTGTGCGGATAAAATAAAATGGCATAGACTTTTCTTTTAAAATTTCTAATGCATTGTGCGAAAGAGGAAAAATTAGATTTATTTCTAATTGACAAGGTTCTATATGTTGTTAATGTAGTGAAACAGAAAAACTAGAGCTAATTTCAGAAGAGAGAAAAAGACTCAATAGGGCAATGGCGGCTATATCCAGAACTCTTTCTGTTATTGAAAACATAAACTCAATCAAAAAACTTATGCATGAAATATAACTTACTGGCACATTTAATTTGGTAGTTGAGAACATGATTGATTTCAGAGCTCAGATTTAGGAACCCCCCAAATTTTATCTTTCTTTTCATTTATTTATTCAGCTTCTCTTGGTCCATCGGTCTCTTTCTTTCCTACTGGAGATAAGCACTCGTGATATGGTGGAAACATCAAGTAATCTTCTACTTATTCTGTGATCCAAAAGAAAATTTTTTGTCCTCATCAAGTCATTCATTCCAAAACACATTATTACATATTTATTATGTGCCAGACGTCACTTGAAGATTACACTCTACTGGGGGGAGACAGAAAATAAACAGAGGCAACCATGTACCCAAATCCCTATTCTCCTTTCTCTGGAAAAATAACTTGTAACAGATGATCTTTGAGGGGTTTTCTAATCAAGAGATATCACTTGACTTTTATTGCTTATGTTATAAACCCCAAGCTATTGATGGTTTTGAAGATAAAGTAGGACCATGTGCCAGAAACACAGCCACTAAAAGCTGAAAGGGCAAAGAAGAGATTCTCCTCTTGAGTCTTCAGAAGGAGTACAGCACTGTTAACACCTTGGCTTTAGCTTCGTAATTCCCATTTAAGAATTTTCACCTACAGAACTATAAGATAATAAATTTTGTCATTATAAACACCTAAGTTTGCAGTAGTTTGTTACAGCAGCAATAGGAAACTGATATACCCCCTATGTGCTACTATTGCTAGCAGCATGTGTGTCTCCATTAATTTATGCCTTCTCCTGTCTCTCTGCTATCTTTTACTTTTCTCTTTCATTAACATGTTTATTTTCCATGCAATTTAGCTATTCTAATTCTACCCTTCCCTTCCTTGGACTGAATTTGTGATCCAAAAAGAAAGTAATTCTTATCGATCCTAGGCATATAATTTATGGATTAATACTACTGATCATAAGCTATTTTAAAAATGTTTCTTTGTTCTTTTCTTGCTTCCAATTTTCCATATTTCAAGTGTGAGAGCCTTCTGTTTTCTGATGGCTTTCAAAAAAGTATGTTCTTATTTTGTCTAACATCATTATTAAAGGAATAATTACTTAGCAGCCATTATGGGCAGCACATATTGTGTACTGCTACAGATAAATTTATAAGAAATAGTGTCGACATTTTAGAACTGATAGAAAATCATCTTCCTGTAACATATGAACCTAATTAGTAAGTTCTAATAAACAAAATCTAGGCAATAGTATATTAGTTTTGAAGGCATTTGTTGAAAATAGTTATTATTTATTCATATTTTAAATAAAAGTAATATAAAGATAATTTTCTTAATGCCTCAATTTGTTCGGGACTGCCTACACAAATTAATTTCTGATTTTGTTGCATCTTTTAAAGAAACAAATATATTGCCTTCTACCCTTCCCTACATCGAAAGAAAAGTCAATACAAAGAAATGATTTTATTCTTTTGCTGGCATCTCAGTTGCCTTGAAATTGTTTGCATATTATAAAATCTCATGTGCACTGCTTTTAAATCCCAGTAAAGCAAGTATTACATTATTGTTTTTTATAAATTCCAGAAGTCTGTGCTTTTTTTTTTTTTTCTGCTACACATAATGAAAGACAAACCATTCTCTGAATGATCAAGCAAAGGGGACATTTTGGAACATGTACTGTCCATTTATTCTCACCCCACCCCCCAGTTACTTAAAAGCAAGCATTATTTGAATCTTGTTTTAAATCAGCTTTACTATAAAACATTTGGCTCCCGTCTGTGGTTCAAAGCTGTTTTTTGAACAGCTTGAAATCATTAGGGAGGGAGGGGTGGCAAAAAGTGGAGCTTCAAAGACCTTGCCCAAATGAAACAATACACCACACTCAGTGCTAACAAATCAACAGAGAAGACGATGCAAGCAAGGTCAAAGCTTACAATAAGGTCGTTTATTTTTTCAAGGTTGTAGATATCCATTTGCTGGCCTGCAACAATGATTCAACCAGGCATAACTAGGAGAAAAAAAGTAATAATTTGAAATATCATCTGTCCTGAAGATGTCACTTATGGTTCAGTTAAATTAAAAAAAAAACAAACTATAAAAATGTAGTGGTTTGATTGCCTTATTAATGTTGAGTCTTGCCTGCAATCAACTTCAGTCAGGCTCTAAACTTTAAAGTACTGAATGAAGCTGATTGAAGTCTTAGCACAAAACATCTTTTTTTTTTCTATTAATTAACAACATAAATATGTATTTTCCCAAATTGGCATTTTGTAAGTGCAATAATAAAATTGCTCTATTTGACCAGTATCCATTTTTGAGAGATTTGATAATATGTCTTCTCTAATACTCTGTACTTTGGCATTAGATGAAACAGTCATTATATGCTTGGGCTATTATTAGACCGCTTAACTTTACATACCAAATTTGCCACAAAAAATGAAATTTTGGCCAATTAATTTGGGAGTGCCTCCTTTTCCTCTTCTGTAAAGTATAGCTGGCATTAACTACTATTTCACTAACCACCTCTTTGAGGTTGTAAGGATTAAATGAAATAATTAATACTCGTAAAATATGTGGAAAAATACTTGACACATAATAGATACTCAATAAATGTTAGCCATTTGCACTAGTCAGCTTTCTCCACAGAAACGGAATAGAACATGTAATAAATAAATATATTGTAAAGAATTGATTCACACAATTGTGAAGACTTGGTAAGCGCAAAGTCTGAAGGGTCGACCTACAGGCTGGAGATCCAAGGAAAAGTTGCAGTTCAAGTCTATAGGCAGTCTGCTGATGCAATTCCTTCTTACTCAGGGGAGGCCAGTCTTTGTTCAAGTAAGATCTTCAAGTGTTTATATGATCTCTTTCCTTTCACACACATTATAGACGATATTACTGTCTGAATGTTTGTGTCTTCACAAAATTTATATGTCAAAATCCTAATGTGATGATATTAGGGGAAGTGGGGCCTTTGAGAAGTGATTAGATCATGAGGGTAGAGTCTTTATGAATGAGAATATGCCCTTATAAGAAGAGACCTGAGAGCTTGCTTCCTCACTCTGTGCTCTTTGCTATGTAAGGATACAAAAAGAAGTTGGTGGTCTGTATTATGGAAGAGGGCCTTCACCAAAACCCTGTCTAATTGGCACCCTTATCTCAGACTTCTAGCCTCCAGAATCATGAGAAACAAATTTCTATTGTTTATAAGCTACCCAGTCTATGGAATTCTGTTATAGATACCTGAATGATTAAAACAGAGGATTACTTGATTTACTCGAAGTCTGCTGATTTCAACATTTATATCATCTACAAAAATACATTCACAGAAATATTCAGAAAAATGTTTGACCAATATCTGGGTACGGTGGCCCAGCCAAGTTGACACATAAAATTAGCCATTACACTGTTGTTACCAATATATAACTTCGATGTCAATAAATAATCTCAATCTGAATAATATTATAGGAGAATAAGTGTGATTTACCAGAAAAGGCCTAGATCTATGCCTATGTTTCACCTGTCTTAGCCTGAGTACTCAGTCATCAGAATATGAGCAAAAAAAAGGTCAATTTGACTAGAATGAATTCCATAATTTTTGACACTACCTGGGAGTAAAATAGATAGACAATTTTTAAGTATAATATATTGGATGATAATGAAGTCTTTACCCCTGTCAAATCAAACTTCTATGGCATTTTTCCTTCCTCCGTAATAGATAAAATTATTCTGCCATTTTCTCTCATAAATGATAAGGCAGTGGGCATAAATATTTCTGAAAAGATGTTTTCAAAATGTTTATGGTTTTCTAGAAAGTGTATGCTTCTTTAGATCTCTTTATCTTTAACATATTAACTTACAGTTCTCTATCAAATGATTTCACCTATCTACAAACATTTTCCAATATTTAACTTTTGGTTTACAGTATTTATTTCAACAATTATTTTTTTCCAAAGAATTAATTTATTCCCATGACTTTATTGTTAGGTGACATAGCCAATAACATCTTTTAATCCTGACAAGCATTGGAGTAGGGGGACACTAGCTCACTCTGCTCCTCAGGAAAGCCATTTTAGAGTGCTTCCCTTAAAATTTTATAAGTTCCTCTCTCTCCAGTGACTGGGCTAGCTGGAGGGTAACAGTGTTTTCTGGGCAAAGTACCCCGAGCTGGGGCAAGAGCAAGTATGGAATCTGATCCCTGTTTTTTCTCTTTGGGGTTCTCTCTGACTCTTTACCCTCATGGTGATCAGATGTACCTTATGAACTTTAGGAATTGAGCCATTGGAGATGATTCAGAGCCCTTTAGCTTGGCCCTGCTTGAAAATGAATGGCCTAGTGAACAGATTACTCCTGTTGATCTGTAAGATATTTCTTTCTAGAATAGCACATTATTGGGATATCAGAATGGGGATGACACAATGATTCTCGGTGACTGAAATTTTTTATATAGGGGCCTCCCTAAAAGAATTTACCAAGGATGTGCCCAACATAATGACCCTCAAGATGGTCATAAAAGCATAAAACTGGATCAATAAAATTACCCCTACAGAAATGATTATTTTCATCTACACTTTGTGGAAACCTATATTGATGCAAGCTTTGGTGAAAGGTAAATTGCCAGTGTCTGCAAAAATTTAAATTCATATCATTTGGTCTAGAAGTACAACTTCTAAGACTTAATTTTACAGATGCATATGTGTGCAAAGATTTATGTTCATAATTATCATAGCATTAAATATAATAGCATAAAGTTGGAAACCTTTGATTGTAAATGTTACATAAAATTATATGTATACATACTATGGAACGTTAGTCATTAATTGAGAACATGAAGCAGATTTATACAAAGAGACACAGTAAACATTTCATTTTACAATTTCAAATAAATAAGGAAAAAGAAGTTGCTAAATCTTAGAGAAGATATTCAGCAATATGATTAAGAGGTTACTTCCAGCAAGTGTGATTATAACTGGATGGTAAAGAGAAATTTTATAAAACATTTCTATCCTTTCATTTTTCTAATAAACAAAAGTGTTCGGGAAAGAGTAGTGCAGGAATGGGTTGATCAAGCCTATGCTTCTCAATTTTTATTCAGTTCTTATGCTCTGTAGTGAAATGGAACAGTCCAGGGAACATGAAGTTAGATTTAATTCCTGGCACTGTCACTTATTAGTTGTGTGGCCTGGGTTAATGTATGTTAAATTCTCATCTGTAAAATGAAAACAGTAACACCTACATCACAGACTTCCTGTGAACGTTGCATGAAATAAAACCAGTAATGTTCTTATTTCAGACCCAGGCCCATAGTAGGGCACACTTAAAATTTTTTAGCTATTACTCTTGGCTTCTTATGCCCTGATACCCATCAAATACATATGTCACCAGAACTTCTGAATCCAGACTATGGCAGACTTACATGCTTGTTTATATATCACATCATCACCTCAGATGATACTCATTCAAGATAAAATATTATCTTCTCTTTTAAAAAAACCTTCCCTCTCAACTTTCCTGCCTATAAGAATTTCTGCCATTCACCTTATAATGCAGATTTAAAATGATGAAATAGTTTACTCATCCTTTTCCTTAATATTTTAGATTTAAGGTAATTTTAATTGAATACTAATGTCATTTCATTCTAATTCAGCTGTCATTTATCCAGTGCTTAATATGTTTTCATGTACTATTGTAGGATTCTTGAACAGAGAGACAGGACTCTAAGACTATAAGCAGGAAGCAGCATTTATTGATGCTGGCACTGGCTCAGCGAATTCTTATCCAAAGGCTGAGCCCTGATTGTAACATGGTGGGCAGTTTTATAGCATCTTGTGCTTCTGAATTCTTACATAGCTATAGATATTTCATATAAGGAAAGAGAACATAAAGAGAACATTGATTGGTTGCCAAACTATAAGGAAACTGGCTTAATCATTTAAGAGGGTTTCGGACTGCCACGTCAGCCAGAGAGTCCTGGGGGAGGGGGAGGGGTGCAGTCAGGAAATAACTTGTTGGACCAGGAAATAGTCAGGCAGGGTCACCCTGCCACAGTACTGTACAGACTCTTTGGATGCAAATATAATTAAATAGGAAGTACTTTAATAGGCAAGTCAATGTTAAGGTGTACAGATATTTAAACAAATTATACTACAATGTAATCAGTGTCTTAAAAAAATAAAAGTATATAGTTACATAGGTGACAAATCAATAACCGTCTTTACAAGGGGTAAAGGGGTGAAGTCAAAGACAGAAAAATTAAAGGATGTGATCAATTCTAGAAAAACTATCACATCTTAAGTGATATAATAATTAAAAATATATTATTAAAATAATGAAGAAAATTGAATAAGTTGCAAGAAATGAAGAGAGCAGATATATAGTTTTTTCCTAAGAAGTTGCATCATGGATCTTGAAGGTATTGGATGTGTTTTGGAATCAAATGTCTTTAGGAATTTTCACAACATCAACTCATAAATATCTTTTTGTGTGTGTGTGAGAACTTGCTCAAAATCATTTATTTATCAGAGCCTATTTATTCATATACAAATTGTAGTGACTGATAGAATTTATCTGGCTATTGTGAGAATTGAATTTAACAAATGAAGTGTCTAACCCCCATGGTGGCACTTAGAAGACTCAAGAAAAGTAAAACATTTTCTTATCTTCCTTATTCAAGAACTGGGAAATAAATAAAAAGAAGTGGAACAATTGCTTAATGACAGAAGAAGAATTGAGGAGATACACATTTTTTAATTTTGTTTTTTCAAAGATAGAAAAGCACCCCTGTAGTCAAGGGGAATAAACCAAGTAAGAGATAGACTATACGAGGAGGAGAATGTATATTCTAGATCAATCTTGTTCAATATAAATAAAGTGAAAGTCACAAATGCAAGTCACACATTCTAGTAGCCACATAGAAATAAATAAATAAATAGATAAATAAATTTAAGTACTATGCTTAATTTAACCCTATATATCCAAAATATTATTTCAACACATAATCAATAGGAAAATTACTAATCAAGATGTTTAAATTATTTGATGTAAAACACTTAGCAGAAAACCTGTCATGTAATAAAAGCTCAGTTAATCTAGCTATTATTATTATAACCTTTCTAAATAAATTGTAAACTCTGTGAAAGTCAGTATTATGCTCTCTGAATATCTCTTTTAGGTACCATTTATTTTTGATAATCACTAACAGTATATGAGTTACTTCTGTCCTGGATTACTATAACAATTTCATTACTGGTGGTTTTCCTGCTTTTAATCGATCTCCATAGTATCTTTAGAATGATCTCCTCTAAAACAAATATAATCATAGTAGTCACAGTAGTGCTTAGAACCTTTTAATAGCTTCCAATTGCTTAAGGAAAACTGTAACCTCCTTGTGGTTTTGGTTTACATCATTTTCCTCTTTATTTCCTCAGTTCTTTTCCTGACTTCAGTGGAGAGGACTGCTCTGTAGGCTAACTGATTCAGAGAAGGCACTTGCAAGGGTGAAATCAGAGGTAGTTGCAGGTTTTTCTGGATTTATTTTTAAAATGCTGATCTTTAGACAATTTCAGATCATTCTCATGGAGATAAAAAGAAGAAAGGAATTCAAAGATGCAACTAGCATATTTTAGGAAAGCAGAAGACTCCAAGCTCCTATGCTGAAGCCAATGTTACTTCTCTGACCTAGGGAGATGAAGTGGTCAGAAGCACTGACCTAATGAATTAAATAGGAAAGTGGGGGATGGAGTTGCTTTTTAGGAAAAAGGCTAAGGAACCATTCATATATAAACCTTAATCTAAACAGGTCCACTGAGTCCAGGTGAGTGACTGAGGTCCATTCTCTACACCATAGTGTAGAGATTCTTGATATATGTTTATTGTGTTTTGGAAACAAGGTAGCCCTGAGTGTGTGTGTGTGTGTGTGTGTGTGTGTGTGTGTGTGTGTGTGTGAGTGCGCGCGCGCGGCCGCCCACACATGCGTGTGTGTAAAAGTCTGAAAGTAGGAGTGGGACTAGACATTAATGGAATTAATTGCTGAATATCTGAGAAAGATAAAGTTAAGAATAGGCAAAGGTTAATTTTTCAGAATCTCTGTAAAATAGAATCTCATCAAAATTTTATAGCTCCTTTACAAAGATTGAAAGGTTTTGTCACTAGCTTTAGGTTGCAAAATAAGTCAAGGTTAAAATTAGGTATACCCTCAGGAGTATCAGTTTTAGACCTAACGTCTTTTAAATCTTATTTTGGTTTCTCAAAAAAAGAAGAAAATAATAATAATTAGAATATTTAATCCTAAAGATCCCTGCTGTTAACATCTCTATTTAAAATTACCATAATAGCCAAGACAAAGGAGTATGTATTTAATGTTCATATGAACTTCAGATTGTCTCAACTGAATTAATGACTAATTCTGAGACTCAAGTAGTGGGCGCTGGAAGATATTTTTGAGGCAGTGTGCCAGACTTTAAAGCTATCTCTAACTTCGAAACAGCAGGACTGAGCTGCCTGGGGGCAATGTCTCTCACCAAGTCTCAGTAGAAAGGAGGAAATTTACATTCACGTTGTGTGAATTTGTTTGTGGCCCAACTTCTGTTCTTAAGTCATTCACTAGTATTCCCATTAAAACTGTATAATGGAAGATGAAAGTGATTTGAGGGAAGGAAGTAATGGGAAGAAAAAGAATGCCCAGGCCCATTTTCCCAACTCTTAAAGCTGCATTTTCACAACAGTGTGTGTTTAGAAATCGTCATTTCTACTGGTTTTAGGCTAACTTTTGCCACATTTTGATCTCCTTTTCCAGAGCATTTTCTCTGACTAAATGTTAAGTAGCTGCCAGTCCTGTTTCTACACTTGCTGAATCCGCTCAGCTCTCTGACAGGGCTGTCTCACTTTGATTGGCAGTCACAAAGGATAGGAAATGTTTCACGTCAGTTGTACAGGAGACTGTAAAGCCTGGCATGGTGATGATTTATTATTTCTGATGACTAATTATAGGGAGGTTTGTGTTTCATGGATATTTTCATGGGTGTTCTTTGCAGAGGTATCGCCTTACTGAAATATTTCAATACTTCAACCTTTGTCAACACCTAAAAGATATTACCTTTCTCTGTGGGTTAAGTAAGATAAGGGAGCGGAAAATGTTCATATGGTCAATTTCATGATTTCCTACAGAGAAATTATGAAGGTTTAGGTGAGAGATGATTGATCCAAGATTTGAAGGATTAATACCAGACCCAGGAAAAGGTTTATTAGGAATTAGAAGATGCTTATTTGAAGGAAGTTAGGAGAAAGCATACATCCTAAGAATGCAATATATTTTATTTTGATTGTGTTAAATACCTTGAGATAACAGTGTCTCAAAGGCTCATAAATCAAATTTATCTCTTTAAACACTGGATTTTTAAAAAATAGACTGTATTAAGCTTATTAAAAAAAAAATAACCAATCCAAATTATGTATAAAATTTATAAGAAAAAGAATGGCTTGGATAAAGTTGAAAAATTATCTAATTTGATTAGAAGATCTTTTTAAATGGAAAATTGAAATGGTTTTTGCTGAAGCAATAAACAACTCCAAAATCTTATAGTTTATAACAACAAATATTTATTTGTCAAACCAGTTCCATGAGAACTGTGGGTCATTTGTGATACTGCTGGGCTTAGCAGGGTTCCACTGACCTTGAGAGACCTTGATTGGGCTTGGCTCCATGTGGCTTTTTATTTTAAGAGTTTTTAAAAATCTTTTATTTTAGAATATGTTTGGATTTATAGAAAAATTGCAAAGATAATATAGAGATCTCCCACATATATCTCATCCAATTTCCCTATTGCTACTATTTTATATTACTATGGAACATTTGTCAACAGTAAAAAATGAACATTGGTATATTTCTATTAACTAAACTGCAAACTATATTTGGATTTCATCAGTTTTTCCATTAATGCCCTCTTTTTCTGTCAGACTCCAATCTAGAGTACCGCATCATTGCATTTACTTTTATGTCTCCCCAATTGCCTCTGGTTCATGATAGTTTCAGTCTTTCCTTGTTTTTCATGACCTTGGCATTCTAGAATAGTACTGGTTAGGTATTTTGTAGGAATTTGCCTAATAGGTTTTTTCTCTGATGTTTTTCTTATGATTAGACTGGGATTATGAATTTTAGGAACAAATACCACAGAAGTGAAGTGCACTTCTCATTACATTATATCAGAAGAGTAAATACATCAAGTATTTGTAGATGAAGATTTGTTATTATTTATACATTCATTTTTAAAAGGAATTTGGACTACTACCTAAGAGAATCATCCATGTGGTTTTTATTCCAGGACTCAGGGTAAAGGAACAGCCATTATCTGGGCCATGTTTTTACAGCAAAAGAGAGAAGCTTAAGACAGTAAAGCGAAACCACAAAAGTACATTTAAAGTTTCTACTTGAAAGTGGAGTCAGTCCCATCTACTCATGTTCCATTGGCCCAAGTCCTATGACCAAACTCAAAGCCACTGAGGTAACCAAACATATTTCAACTATAAGACAGTATGATAAAGTCAAGGATGAAACATATAATTATAAATAACTAATGTCATCTACTACAATGACCCAAAACTTTGAAGTGACAAAACATCAACTTTAGAAATAAAACAACAGAAGGAAAACTTGAGACAGTAACATAAACGGGATAACTGTGAGCAAGATGTATTTAGGTTGTATATTCTGAGAATACTTATGCTCCCTAGATAGTGTTGAGTTGAGTCAGAAACTCTTAACTAAGGGTTTGACAGCACCTGATATATACCTTTTGCCCTGCACCCTATACCCACAAGTATTTGTAGTAAAGAATAATTTGGAAAATAAAGATTATCATTTACTCATCATTTATTAAGAGTCAGGCTTTGTGTTAAAATGAACCTCATGAACCTTGTCAAGCCATCCATACATTCTCTTTCTATATGAAATTCAGGTTAAGAAAATTTGATTTGGTGGAGGCTCACTACTTCCTGAACCATGGAGTTAGCTTTCAGTGGATAGCTGTTCAGGCCTTTCTTTTGATGAGACTGAAAATTTCTTGCTAATTAGTATTTCTCAGTAATTAACTGCACTAACTCTGCTGTTACCAATAGATTGTACCAGTGTGAAACTATGGCTTATTTTCAGTCTTAATTGCCTTTTAAATTTGGTGTATCCATCTCTACGTTGTAAGTGACTGAATCTACCTAGTTTACTGTTATATATCCAGCACCAAGCAGAATTCTAGACTTAAAGCATTGCTCAATAAATGTTTGAACCATATTGTGTATTATAAAAAGAAAATACAGTCACACACTGCTTAATGATGGGGATATATTCTGAAAAATGCATCATTAGGCAATTTTGTCATGCGACACTTAGGGAAAGGTTATGTTCTGAGAAAGTGTTAGGCGATTTTGTCATTGTGTGAACATCATAAAATACACTTACACAAGAAGAGGTGGTATAGCCTACTATACACCTAGGCTATATGATATAGCCTATTGCTGCCAGGGTACAAGCCTGTACAACATGTTACCTTATAAAACAACACAAGATTAAGTCAAATGCGAGAGAAAATGACACAATTAAGAGACATGGTAAACATGAGATATATGAGGCTTCTACTGGCATAACACAGTACACTGTTTTATGGCCAACTTTTTATAAGTGCAAAACGAATGCTCTGAAATAACAATGAAAAGTATAGTATAGTAAACCAGTAACACAGTTGTTTATTATCATTATCAAGTATTATGTACTGTACATGATTGTATGTGCTATACTTTTATATGACTGGCAGCACAGTAAGTTTGTTTACTTAAGCATCACCACAAACAATGTGAGGACCCTGTTGAACTACAAAGTCATTAGGCGAAAGGAATTTTTCAGTTCCATTATAATTTTATGGCACCATTGTCATCTATGCAGTCTGTCATAGACTGAAACATGGTTATGTGGCCCATGACTGTAAGATTTTAGAGGCCAGGTATCAAATATCCAAAATTTATAGGTAAAAAGCATTAGATTTAGAAAGATGGATGTGTCTTCTCCATAGAATGAGAGATTGACAATAAATCTTAAGAATTTCGATTACAGAAATAATGGAAACCTGGATTTACAAAGGTTAAAGTCCCTATGGGAGGGCCCTGGCTAATATTACATTGAGTCATCCTCTCAAATTTTTTCACAATTAACTCTCAGGGCTTTTTTGAGAACCATCAGCAAATGAAAATGTTTATATATTTAGCCAGATTAGTCAAGGACATAGCACCCACACTGTCCTCTCTGCTAGCTGCCAAAAAATAGGTTTAATAAAATATATGTGAAAACAAGTTTTACTGTTCCCAGGCTACATGAAGCAACCCACATCTCCTTTTTTCTCTCTTATTAACCCTGCACTTATTTATTTATTTTCTCCTCTTTAATTCCTCCTCCAGCCCACTTCCACCCCTGACCTATGGATGTTGCCGTTTCCCTTTTTAAGAACTGGATCTCTGAAGGCAAGGCATCTTCTCTCACAGCGTGCACCTGGGGCACGGTGCACCTGGAGTATGGGGCACAAACCTAGGACCTTCTGCATATAAAGCAGATGTGCTAACCACTACACTAGGGAGCCACTCCTTAACCCTGTTTTTATATTTTTCTCCCTTGACTCAATTTACCAGCTGATTCTGTGAGTAAATTATCTGCATGTAAATTGACTAAACAACCTGCAGGACCACCCACTAAATGTTTCTGAGCTATTCTCAGATAATGTGAGAAAGGTGAGTAGTTATGATTTCTGAGATGGCACATGAATCTATGGGCAGACAGTGGTAGAAGAGGCTTCAAAGGTAGACCCGGCCAGACAGTGAATAACATTGATTGTTAGACTAGGAAATTTGAAATTCATCCTGGAATATTCATGAAAAAATACAAGCACTTAAAAATGTAGAATTATGATTAGAACTAATTTATAATTAACTAACTTCATTCATTCATTCATTCATTCAGCATCTATTTGCTGGGCATCCACAGACTACTGGGATCTGTTAAGCTATACATTATGTCTGTTGTCCAGAGGCTAAAAGTTAGTGTGGCGATAGACAACCAAAAAACACATAACTAAATCACTAAGTATTAGTTATAAAACAATAACTAATTGTTTTGGGGCTTGTGAAGGAAAAGCACTTCTTTACTATCTCACACAAATAAATCTAGAAGAAAAACATTCCAATGTTGTTAATTCAGCAGCCTATTTTAAATGTGATTGAGCACTCAGATTATTTCCCTATTTCTTATTGGATATCCTCATTATGTAGGCATTTGTCTTGAGGCTCGTCCCCTTATGGATTGGATGGCTATAATAAGTCTAAGTATCATATCATTACATAGCATCCAGAGGACAGAAGAATGTCTCTTCTTTACCCTTTTGAAGAATAAGTTTTCCAGAAGTCCTCTGGCATATTCTTTTCACAGCTAATAGCTAAGATTCTGTTACATAGCCATTTCTGCACAAATCATCAGTGAAGGTTAAAGAAATACCTTGATTGATACCTATGTTGCCTAATAACATAGCCGTTAGTTACATGTGGCTATTTAAATTTAAATTAATACAATAAAATAGAATTAAAATTTCAGCGACTCATTTACTCTAGGCATAATTCAAATGTTTTGCAGTTACACATAGTCAGTGGCTACCATACTGAACAGTGCAGAATAGAAGTTATTTCCATCATTGTAGAAAGGTCTAATGTATTATGCATGTTTAGATAAATCAAGACTCAAATCCAGACATAGGAGCAACCCAGCCTTCCTTGAAGCACATGACCTTCAATCCGAACAAAATCATGGCTTTGTTGGAAGGATCAATGAGGTAAGGGAATGAATATCAAGTGAAAAACAGCAGTGTGTGTCAAAATGTCTATGGGATGAGTGGTAATGTGTGAGGCAACTTTAGGAGCTAGAAGCACTAGATCTTGGGGACTGATGGAGCAAGGCAAGAAAGAAAAAGAATTCTAGGATAGCAATAAAGTTTCTGGTTTGGGTAACTGGAGAGAAGCTAGTCCCATTTATTGAGAAAAGTAATGCAGAAAAGAAAAAACATTTCTGTGGGAAATAATAATGGAATTTAGTCACAGGGAGTACAGGAATACTTGTGGCAGAAGAAGCTGAAAATTTTCAGTGGGCAGTTGCCAATGCAGAAAAGCAGCCACTGGGATTATCAGCAAGGTGGAGTGTCTGTGGCTCTGCTGGAACCTGGAGCAACATAAGATGAATCACTGAAGATGGTCTGGTTTAAGACTGAGTGGTTCTTCCTAATATTAATTTAAATATAGGAAAAAGAAAATAATAATAGTAAAATATTCTTTTTTTTTTTTTTTGATAGGAGCCAGTATTAAATGATCAAGAGGGAATAGTGCTTATTATTTCAATACAGCACTTGTTCTCTACTGAGATCAGAAATATTTGCCCTGGTTAAGTAAAAGTATCGCAAATTGCAGTAGACTTTAAACATTTGACCATATATCTGCTCCCTTTATGTACAACATGATATTCATTGTGTATTGAATATGATTCATAATAATGTATATTTGTTTTCAAATTAAATATATAAGCAATCTTCACAGTTTGTCATTTGCTAGAATGGTTTCACTCAGAATATTAAAAGATAATTGACACATTTAATTAAGGTAGCAGTTAGCCAGTAGTGTTTGATTCACTTTCCTCCAGTTTGCCATTGAAATTGTCATAAAAGCCAAAAATAGGGTTTAGCGTCATGAAACACTAGGAATATTGGATCTTCAGTTATGAGGAAGAGTGCAACAATTTCCCCTCTCTGAAGGCAGAATGAAAAGGAAAATGTAGAGAAAAGTAGACTTTTCATTGATCTCCAATATATATCCTGCCACACAGATGAATAGAGGAGGCCAAGTAGAAGGATGAAAGGACTGCCTCTTTCTTTCCCACAGTTCCTCACTTTTCTCTCAACATGATGCATGAGATGTGCTTTCTGAGAAAACCAGTCATGTTTTGTTTCCTACTGTCCACTTGAAATTTTTTTTGTAAATCATTTACTGCTATCTGATACATATGTACACACATGCATGCATATACATATGCACATACATGTTATGTATACATAAATATAATATGAATTTATGCATATGCATATATGATGTCTACAAATATATATATACAATGTATGTTTGTATATGTATTATGTAATATGTATGTTTATGCATATCTATATGCACATTAATTTATAGTCTGTATCCCCCATGAGCTTATAAACTACATGACAGCAAAATCCAAGAACCCTGTTCATATGTACATTACAAAGTAGAGGAAGATGAATAATTATTGGCTAAATAGGTGCAGAAAATCTTTAAAATTTATCTTCAACTTATATTTTCCTTCTCAGTTTGTCTGGTAATGTGCATAAGAAAAGACATATTTTCTGATTACTTCTACAAATTCATAATGCAACCTTCATGTATTGCTCACAATAAAGAGAACTATGATTCTAATAGGATGGTGCAATTGCAGTTTGTGTAGAAAACTGACAAAAACTAATACCCCCTCTGAGAAACCCTATTGTTTATGCTATATACAATAGGATTTATACTATAAAAGAATTTGAGATAGAAGCAAAAAAGATTTCATGGTGATTGTTGAGAGGTTTTGTGAAATGATAGACTTTCATCTGGTTCTGAATACAAAGAACATAGTTAGTGATCTTTCTAGAAGCCAATTTATTTATTTATTTTTTAGTTTAAGTCAAGGGGGGTAGCATGTCTCTTAACAATTTTGTTAGTTAGCTCTTTTATTCAGAGAATAAGTAATGTATACAAAAAATAATTCAATGGAAATTTATACATCCAAACCTATTGCAAGAGATGAGCAACGATTTTGGTTAAAAAAATAATAACAAATAAATGAGCTGTACTCATTAGTCTTTTAATGTAAGTGAGGAATCCCAGGAAAACAGGGTGGGAGGAAAATTATGTGTTCACATGTGAACACTAAGTGTTTTATAGGAAGGTAAATAAAAAGTTATGGATAGAATGGTGAGAACTGAGGTGAAAAGCTAATGCAGACTTTTATTGAGTTAAAAAAAAGCAGGATTGTCAAATTGTTAGTGTTACGCACTTACATTCTCTTGAAGTTAAATTGACAACTTAAAATATAAAATCTTTTGCTACGTATAAATTCAATGTGTGTTTAATATTGTTTTTTTTTTTACATTTGCTTTCTGTCTGTTCATTGTCTAGGCAACACAAATAGAAGAAATGATAAAAAGTTGAAAGCGAATATTATTTCAAATGAAGCAAATACTTCACCTTGTTAATTTGTTGACCGAACAATTTTAGATAGGCTTGTGTGTGTATATTTAAGATGTCACTGAAGATGGGTATCTTTTATAAGTGCATATGAAAATATTTTTATGAATGTGAGGGCTTCGTGTGGCCAATTGTGTAGAAACTACAATCGATATGGTGTCTTCACAAACATTTTATGAGGATGGCACCTCAGAGAAGGGATTAGGTTAGCTATCTGTTGTACGAAAAATATTAAACCTATTTTTCTTGATACAGTCAGGTTAATATTATTTATAGATTGTTTACCACTGGCATATGAAAAGTATCTATATCTATATGAAAGTTATATAGCTTTCTATTTTGAGATATAATTTTAAAAGAATATTTAAAAACACTAGTGATATATTTCATAATAATAAAATCAAAACTTTATCAGAACAAATCAATCTTAAAATCTAATTAATAAAAGGTACAATATCAGTGAAATGAATTAATCTAATAGAATTTAAAAAGTAAGATACCCAGTTTTCATCAGACACTAGGCGAAAAAAACTAATAGGACCTAATTCAACCCTCACTTGCTCATATGTGTTATGGTGAGATTTGAGTATGAGGGTTCAACTGCCACTTGATTTGTAGCAGGACTGGCAGTGTGTGTGAATGGTGGGAAATTATCCACATAAAAAGGTTAATGGAAAAACAAGTTTCTCCTTGAAATAAAGAGTGGTGAGGTTTTCCTTTGTTTCAATCAAGTTGACCACAGAAAAATTAGAATAAACATTCTTTTCAATAAAGGCAAATTCTTGGTGGCTTTTTCAGACGAGAGAATATTTCTTTTCCACTAAAACTATAGGTCTTAAACACATGATTTTAGTCTTCTGAATTTTTAAAAATTATAAGTTTCATATGTTTCAGATGACTTTTTATATACTAAAAGCTTTGGCTAATAGGTGTATGTATATTTGTGAATAATGTGTGTGTCCATGTGCTTTTTATATATCTGTGTTTTGTGTGCTACATATAGGTGTACGATTTTCAAAATTTCAAGATTTCCCAGTGAAAACATCAGCTTCCCTCCCTGCCAAAGCAGTCTTTGTTATCCTCTACTCTCACTGATCCATGAGCCAGTACAGTACAACAGAGTCACAGCTATTGCTTTTTATAACATATGTCTGTGAAGGTCTCTCACTGTACCTGTCAAGAAAACGTTCTTGAGCATATGAATTATTTATCATCAAACAAATTTCATAGGAACAGGTGCATCCACAGGATTGAAATGTATAAAAAAGACTAATTTCCTTTCTTCTCTTGAAAGACAGTCACTAAAAGTGGTAAGATAATGGCTGGAATTCTAGACGACTAAAAACTTCCAGTAGATGTAGCACTTGAAGCTCTTAACCAAACACTGGAAAAGCATTATGCAATCATTACAGCAAACAGGGGAGATGGCTGAAATATATTAATAAAGTCAACCTTCTCTGAGAACAATGGAGTGGTTGGATGTGAAAGCACCTTTAAAGGTGCTTATTTGCTAAGGCCAAAAACAGGATAGATGGTTTCCCTAACCTTAGAAGTTGTTTCTACAGAAACCAGGTGTTACAACAACTAGCCCAGGGTTCTCTGATCCCATCACCATTCTACCTTTCTATAAAAAAAATAGCAGACATCTCATTTTTGTGATCTCTTAACTGAGTAATTTATTGAATATAGCTTTCTCCACCCTTTGTTCATATTTATTACTCTCTTTTTTCCTTACTCCAAATTTATGAAATGCTTTTTGTGTTTTTATGAAAACAATGTTAAGCATACAAGGAATGATTTAAAAAGAATATTAGCTGACAGAAATTCCGTGCTGTGCATGTCACACCTGCAGTGTAATAGTATTTTCTCCCGGCAGCATCCATATGATCACTTGACATAGAATTAAAAATCAGTAGCTCCAAGAGCAAGGCTGTGCAGCCCCCACCAGGTCCTCGTCACTCATGGTTGAGCTCGAGAACACTCACTTACAGTGAGTGCAAAAACCAGCTCTGAACCTGGCCCCTCTGCTGTGTTGTGTCACTTGCTCAGACCGTGCATGACAAATCCTCAAATGCATTTGGTGACATTTAGAGAGCACTGTGGACTCTGCCAATATGCCAAGCAATCAGAGTGTGCATGACAAATTATGAAACACATACTGTGAAAATTATGGACCCTGTCACGGTGCCAATCTGCTGCTGAAAACCTACTGCTGCTAGAAGTAATGTTGGAACAAATTTGTTGCTAAATTCAGTCATATTTCTAATTCAGTAATGGATTGATCTTAATGGTGAGTTGCTGTACCTGTTTAGGTTTCAAACAAGTACTGTGAGAGCTAATGACCTCACCTACTATTATAGGTAATCAGAGTAATCAAATACTTTTTCCACCTTTTTCTGTTGATGGCTCTTTACCTCTCTGTATCACACAGAGTTTATACATAGGCCCCAATTTTTCAGTTGTAGACCAGTGTACTCTAAAAGCTATTTCCACATGCACTAGAACTTTGGGCATATTTATATCCCCATGGCAGCTTAACACATACAACACAATCCTCACCCCCCGAGATACTTGCCTTAAGAGTCAGGAACAGCAGGAGAGTATGAACTGGAATAGGCGCCGCTCTAATGAGCTCCATTGGAGAAGTGGACAGTTAGAACCTGGACCAAGTTAGTGTTGACATTCAGTGAATCATTGCATAAGATCATTAAACAACAGGCACTGGGAAACTACTTCACAAAGCCACAAACACAAAATAAAAGCAACAAAAAAATTCCAGCAACTCAATGAAAGGATAAGAATATAGGAGCTAGATATTCATAAAAATATTGTAAAGGACACAATCCCACAGCCTGATTGAGGTAAGAGTTTAATAATTTCTGTCTTTAGAGTGTGTATGTTCTAGAGATGACCTCTACTAATTCACAAAGAAAAAGTGGTAATAATATTTAAATATGAAATATAACTAGTGCAATATTAAATTTATGTATACAAAGTTGAGAGATGTAACTTTTTTTCTGTGATTTTGTTTTAATTTTATAATTACAGCTTTAATTTTATTTTCTTTTAGTTGGATTAATACACATTTATAAGAAACATAGAATTTTGTACAATAATATTATAATGGTTTCTTTCTAAATATCTAATTTTCACAGTTATCTTTTATAAAACAGACTTCACATCATATTGAGCACTAGATGGATTAAGATAATAATCATAACACTTACTCTTATCACACTTAAAAAAAATCAGTGTATAGTGATTTCCAAGCAAGCTTGTTTACATCAAATTTGTTAGAATATATATATATATATATATATATATATATATATATATATATATATATATATGTTTTTTTTTAAATTTTCTTGGGTCTAGATCATCAGTGGTATTTAGCTGTTGTGTTTTTTGCTTATGGAATCTACCTATAATTTCAAATTACATTAATTCTGTGTGAATTATTAAAATATAACTAGGGTCAAAACTTTTTTTCTCTACTGAGTTCTGTGTGGAGCTTTTTCTACTGAAATCATGGGGCCTTTGAAGGCACATTAACATTTTTAGCAGTTTTTAGTACCAAAAAAATAAAGTGAAAGCCCTGACTTAAAAGAGATTTGGCAAAATTTAACAACCTCTGGATCTGGGGCCACCACTGTATGGATATGGCTCATTGTGACAACAAATAAAGAGATGGAAGAAAAAGTCTTTTTAGGACTTTCAGTGCACAGTGCATGCTAAGGCTCTGATTTTTAGCTTCTGTCAGTACCAGACGTCTTGAGAATGAAGCCAAGATATTGCACTCTGACTCAGGGCTCCTTTCCTTGGACGAAAAGAGAAGTTGACAAGGCAACTACCAGCTAGTCTCTGCCAAATATCAAGGAATCTGTCTGAATTGTCAGTTAGTAACTTTTCTTTCAAGTAATATAGTTGTGAAATCCTCAAAATGAAAGAAAACTGGCACAAGGATTTAGAAATGAACTCAAATCTTATATCTAGGAAATAGTGACAGAGATAGTGAAGTTGTGTTTAGCAATCTGAACATTAATTTCCCTAAATAAGAGAACATGTTTTGGCCAAAATGAGTCCAGGAGACTGACCAGTGCCAAATAGAAAAATGGCAGCATTCCCTTCATCTATGTCTCTGATTATAAAGCAGCAGGAGAGATCATTAGGGTAGCATACATGTTCTGCTTTGGGGCATATGTCAGATTCAATACTGGGAACAGATTTAAGCTTTGCCAAGGATGCCAAATACTCCTTCCTGTTACTTCTCCAACATTGAGGTGCTGGGCTTGTGCTGCTGGCAGTTTTACAGAAAACTGTGGTGGTGAGTGACACAGATGGTGTGGAGAGTCTGACATTGCATATTATTTACCAATCAGAAAATGACTCAGTTATTTTATGCACACACAATTATAAAGGACCACCTGTACCAGTGTGTGCTGCCTGCTTGTGGGCAACAGCAGGAAAAGGGCATGCGTCCATGTAAAAATTAAATACACTCTTTGTTATATATTTTTGTAGTTTTGGCACCACCTTTATTCATATTCGGTTTGTGAGAATTCAATAGCGTTTCTCCTCCCAGTAGGTCTCTGCCTAATGTCATTTGCCATAGTCTCCCATTCTTGATCCCATTTTCTAGATGCAGTTTTTAAAATATCAAAATGTTACAATGTCAGGTGATTTCCTTGTCTAATTTCTAGAGTGTGACATTCTAAGAATGTTGAAGTATATAATTTAGACATTTCTTGGATGTATTTCAGATATTTTGGAAATACTCTGATTATTTAAAGGCTTAGTGATAACATTAAATAGTATTCTCTTGGAATTAAAGGTAAGGAAACCAGCATTTCCTGAACACCTGTAGTAAATAACTTATAGATACTAACATGTAATCTCAATAACTCTCTGAGGTAGGTAGTAGTGTTCCTCTGTACAGGTCAAGAATTTGAGTCTCAGAATTTAAACAAATTCACATGGTCACGTACCTAGTATGTGGTAGAGAAACAATTCCAACCCAGAATGTGATTCTAAATGTTCTATTTTCACAAAAGTCGATCATGCACATTCTCCCAAAAAGACTATCCTATTCTGAGTCTTCCTTAGGCTGATGAATTGACATTTTTTCAAATAAAAACAACTCTACATCTTTATTGCATCTTTCCATTGTAAAAAAGTAACTATAGAAAAATGTGTTAAAAGTGAAAATCCCTTTGTAATGCTACTTACCTTTCTTTCCATTAACCCTTGTCCTTCCTCCAAGAAATAGTACAGTTAAGACTGGAAAAAATATGTATATTCCAGACTTTACCTATAAATGTATATACACACATATATTCATAAATAAGATCATGAAAAACATGCTATTTCAAATGCTATTTTCTATATAATATATTGCTTCTTCT
Organism: Eidolon dupreanum; assembly: GCA_028627145.1. NCBI lineage: Eukaryota > Metazoa > Chordata > Mammalia > Chiroptera > Pteropodidae > Eidolon > Eidolon dupreanum. The sequence goes on along the minus strand of CM053507.1, from coordinate 78,288,048 downwards.
CCTTTATGTAACAACCCATAGATTCTATATTATGAATAGAGGAAATATTACATTTTATTTATCAAGTCCTATTGATTAATATTTGGATTCGATAAATTTTATTGCTTTTTTAAGCTATTTTACTTTATTTTATTATTTTATTTTTTATTTTATTTTTATAAATTCCTGGAAATAAAGTTAATTTGTCAGCATGTTTATTTAAGTTTTGTTATAAAAATTTATATTATCTTTATAAGTCTATATCTTTTACACTTTCATTCGTATCTGGACATGAGCAATTTTTAAATCTTTGATAATCTGATACCCGGTTATGAAAGGGGTTATTTCACTGTTTCCTTAATATACATCTTTGTACTAAAAGGCAGAGTACTTTCTTTATACTTCTATTGGCCATTTGTGTATATCTTGGTGAATTGCTTTTTCATGTTTTTTGTCCATTTGAAATTTTGCTGTTTTTTACTTATTAGTTTATAAGTTCTTTTATAATAATATGCAATTGATTTGCATATTATTTTATATATTAAATATATAAATTATAGTCCTTTATACTTTGGATATATTACTAGTTTGTCACACCTTTACTATACAAGTTTACAATTTTTTGAATAAAAAATCATATACTTTATAAACCATTTTCAAATGTATTAAGTGAAAGACAACTTCTAAAAAGATCAACAGAAATCTTTTTAGCCGTATCTACTCCCATCCTATATCCTAGTTATAGTTATTATTAAGAGTTTCTTATGTGCCATCTTTAAAAACACTTTTATTGTGATATATTTATATATAAAAAACTGCACTTATAAGGTGTATGATATGTAAATCATAGCCACAATTGGGGTATTGAAACTGTTCATTATTCCTAAAAGTATCCTAGTTTTAGACCAGGTTCATTTAATGGAATTTGCTTACATAGTTAGCGTTATGTCTATTATTTTGGTATTTGTTTTCTGTTTGTTCCATTTCCGTTCTGTTCTCTCTTTCTTCTGGATTCTTTTGGATTGTGTGTTTCCTCCTTCTTTTGGGTTGTGTATTTTTTATTATTCTAATTTTTCTCTTTGTCAATTTATTAGCTCTAATTCTTGGTCTTGTTATTTCAGTAGTTGTTATTTGATTTGTAATGTGTATCTATAACTTCTCACAATCTCTCTTCCTGTGATAGATATCACTTCTATTTCTCTCCTCTCAATCTCTGTTCCATTGTTATAAGAAATTTTAGTTCTATTTATGTTATAATCTTCACATTACCTTACATTTTTTATAGTTAATTATTGTTTAAAGATATTTTAAATAATAAGGAAAAATCTAATATACTTATACAAATAGTTATCATGTCATAGTTGTTCCTTCTGTTGTGTAGATTCATATTTTCACCTGGGGTCATTTTCCTTCTGCCAGAGGAACTCTTTTAGCATTTCTTGTAATTGTCTGCTAACGATGAATTGTTTTAGCTTTTTATATCTAAAATTATTCTTACTTGGCATCTTTTCTTGATAGATATTTTTTTCTGAGTATAGAATTCTAGATTGACAGTGTAGTTTTAGTCTTTTAAAGTTGTTGTCCTGCTATTTCTTTTCACTTACATCATTTCCAATGAGAAATCTACTATCATCCTTACCTTTTTTCTTGTATGTAATATATCTTTTTGTCTTACTGCTTTTATGATTATTGTTTAAAAGCAATTTGATTATGATGTGCCCTTTTGTATTTTTATTCATGTTTCTTGTTCTTGGGGGTTACTTGAGCTTCTTGGATCTGTGGGTTTATAGTTTTCATCAGATTTGGGACAGTTTTGCTCAATGCTTCTTCAAACATTCTATGCTCCTTTTTTTTTTTTTATTATAAGTTACAATTAAAGATATATTAAGATGCTTAAAGTTGTCTCATTTAATTTTTTCTGCATATTTCCTAATGTTATGTGATCAAGCTTGTTAGTCTTATAAACTTGTCTATACCATTCTTATTTCTATACAGCATGTTTTTCATGTCAGACATTTTAGTTTTCACCTCTAGAAATTTAATTAACTGCTGTTTATATATTCTGTACCTCTACCTAACTGTTAAAACATATATCTGATTATAGTAACTTCTAAATTTTGTGTCTCCTAATTCTTACATGTGTATTATTTTTGGCTCATTTTCAATTAATTGATTATTCTTATTATAAGTTATATTTTATTGCTTCCTTCTATGGTTGGTAGTATTTGAGTAGATGGCAGATATTGTGAATTTTAATTTGTTGGGGCTAGTATTTTTTGTATTCTTATAAATATTCTTGAATTCTGTTCTGGAGTATAAGTAAGTTTCTAGGAAATAATCGTATTCTTTCAAATCATACTTTTATACTTTTAAGCAGTTCTAGAACAATGATCAGTCTAGAGCTAATTATTTCCCCACTTCTGAGGCAAGATATTTTAGAAAATTCTACTCAGTTCTATGAATAATAAATTATTCTAGTCTAGATAGTAGTTTTTCCACTACTCCCAACCCTGTGTGATCTCTGGTCACTGTTCTCTCTTATGTTTTTGAGTTGTTTTTTCCCCAAACTTGAAAAGTTTTTTCACATGCATGCATTCATCACTACTCAGCTGAATACTCAAAAGGGACTAAGCAGAATTCTGGGATTCTTTCTGTGTATAGTCCTCTTCTATCTAGCAGAATCATGTACTGCTTAAGGACATTTCAGTTAATGGCAGGCTGCATATAAGCCAATGTCCCCATAAGATTATAACGGCACTGAAATTTGCTATTACCTAGTGATGTTATAGCCATTATAACTTTATAATGCAACACATTACTTAGATATTTGTGGTGACATCTATGTAAACAAAGCCACTGCACTGCCATTCATAAAAATATGGCATGCAGGATTATGTACAATACACAATACTTGATAATGATAACAAACAACTATGTTACTGATTTGTGTATTTACTATACTATACTATACTATACTATACTATACTATACTATACTATAAACTTTTATCATTATTTTAGAATGTACTCTTTTTTTTTAATATATAAAAAAGTTTGTTGTAACAGTATGTTGTGTTACACCAGCAGCACCTTATACATCTCATGTTTTCTTAGTCTCTTGATTTTGTCAATTTCTCTTGCGCTTGATTTAATCTCATGTTGTTTTATACAATAACATATTTTACAAGCTTGTAGCCTAGGAGCAATAGTTTATACCACATAGCCTAAGTGTGTAGTAGGCTATACCATCTAGGTTTGTGTACATCTATGATGTTCACACAATGACAAAATCGCCTAACAACACATTTTTCAGAACATAACCTGTCATTAAGTGACCCATGACTGGACTCTGTCTTGTAGTCTCTAGCTGTCTCAGTCTCCCTGAACACATTGCTTTGTTTTCTCAACTCAAGGAGTCTACCTGGCTCTATCTGCTTTTTCCTTCTTTTCATTGTAGCCTGGAATCTCTTGAGGTAGTAAACTAGGCAATCACTGAGTGAAATTTGGTAGTTTCCTGTTTCTTAGGGATCACTGTCCTTTATTAACTGATGTCTATTGGCTTGGAAACTGCCAATTCATATATTTTTACTCATTTTCCTCTATTTTTTTAAAGACAGGAGGCTATACCCAGTTTCTCTTTTCCCAACTTGTTCATAAGTGGAATTCACAAAATTTTCTTTTAAAATTTAAAGTCAAATTACATCGATCTCCTCTTAAAACTCTCTTGTGGCTCATTTTGTCCTTAATGTAAACTCTAAACTTCTCATTAATACCACAAAACCTTGTATAATTTGACTCCTGACTGCTTTTTGGCCTTACATCCCATTCTCCCAGGAAATTTGTATAGGTAGTTGAGGATAAATCCTCTTAGTTCTCTCTCTTTATAACAAGAAATATTGTGTGTGTGTATATATACACACATATATAGTTTTTCAGTTTGCCTTTTTTTACTTACAATTTATCCTATAGAAGTTTATATCTCAGCACATAAAATCTATCTTTTCTTTTTAATGGTTGCATCTTATTTCATGAAAGAAAATATAATTTGTTAACTTATAATAAGTTACAATGTAAGCTTTTTAATCTGTATATAAACATTATGATCTTTTCCTGATCTAAGAATGTATTTAATTTGAAACTTGTAACTATGGAAATATGGGCTTCACCTAAATTTTATTCTTTTAGCCTCCTGAACATAGTGTCAGCTAATGTGACTAAGGTAGAAAGTAATTTTTGTTTTCAACTTCAAAGTCTTTGTAAAGATAAAAATCTGATTTCTGACTTTAAATTTCTATATCAACAACAATTACTCCCTCCTAGAAAGAGTCTAGTCAAGATAGTGCATCTCTTGGAAATTACTTTACAAGAGCTATGGCTGCCAATGTTTGTTCTAGCACCTCTGTTGCCATATGTACTGCATCTAGATACACAGGGGAATAGAGAAAGGGGGATGGGGCTGGTCTGTGAATAGTTGAAACAACACCTTCATAGAAAAGTGATCCATAGGCTTTAAACACACACACACACACACACACACACACACACACACA
>CM053507.1:78257986-78283020 GCA_028627145.1 Eidolon dupreanum | reverse complement strand
ATCTATATCATCTATATCATCTATATCATCTATATCTATATCTATCATCTATATCTATATCATCTATATCTATATCTATTTATTTCTATCTATCTATATCTACCTGTATCATCTATATCTATATCTATACCTATATCTATATCTATATCTATAATCTATATCATCTATCTCTATCTATATCTATAAAATAACAACTGAAAATATAAAATCATAAAATGAAGTTATATTTTAGGCCAAAATCCTAATGATTCTTCAATTTACTGAAAAGTAACCTGTTTACATATTTAACTGAATAGACAAAATTTACATCTAATTTATATTCAGTCTTTAAAATTAAATCTACTTTAAAATAATTTCTTAGTCAATATAAATGCCAATTTATTTAATATAATTTTTTAAAGTTTCAATTGCAGTTGATAGTCAATATTATATTAGTTTCAGATGTATAGCATAGTGGTTAGACATTTATACAGCTTATGAAAGCAATCCCCTAATATGTCTTGCACCCACCTGACAGTATATATGGTTATTACAATATTATTGACTATATTCCATATGCTGTATTTCACATCCCAGTGACTATTTTGTAATTACGAATTTGTACTTCTTAATCCCTTAACCTTTTTCACCCAGTCTCCCAACCCCCTCTCATCTGGTAATTATTAAGTTTGTGTCTGTTTTGTTCATTTATTTTATTTTTTAGATTCCACATATAAGTGAAATAATTTTCTCTGTCTGACTTATTTCACTTAGCATAATACTCTCTAGTTTCACCCATGTTCTCACAAATGGTAAGATTTCATTCTTCTCCATGGCTAAGTAATTTTCCATTACATATATGTACCACTTCACCTTTATTCATCTTTTGATTGGAATATTTAATCGATTTACACTTAAAGTAATAATTGATAGGTATGTTGTTATTGCCATTCTAATCATTGTTTTCTGAATGTTTTTGTAGTTGTTTTCTGTTCCTTTCCTATTTTTTTGCTCTGTTCTCTTGTATGTTGATATCGTTTTGTAGTGTTGTGCTTAGTTTCCTTTCTCTTTATTTCTTGTATATCTCTTGTAGATTTTTGGGTTTTGGTTATGATGTGCATCACATATACCATGCTAGGTTTATAGCAGTCTATTTAAAGTTGATGGTCCTTAAGTTCAAACACATTCTAAAGTCACTATCATTTTTACTCACTCCCTCCATGTTTATGTTTTCTCATTATTTTTTATTTTTTTTTGTACATGTGTGTTTGTGTGTATCCCTTAACTTACTGTTGTAATTAAACATGATCTTCCTATTTTTGCCTTTTAACTTTTGTGCTAGCTTTAGTGTTAGTTGATCCATAGGTTTTATTACATATTTACCTTTGTGAATGAGAATTTTTTTTCTCTGTGACGTTTTCTTATTCATATATATATATATATATATATATATATATATATATTTTTTTTTTTTTTTTTTCATTTTTCTTCTTCTTAAAGAAGTCCCTTTAACATTTCTTGTAATACTAGTTTGTTGGTGATGAAATCCTGTAGCTTTTTCTTGTCTGGGAAGCTCTTTATCTCTCCTTTGATTCCAAATGACAGCCTTACTCCTAAGAGTAATCTCGGTCATGGGTCTTTGCTTTTCATTACTTTGAATATGTCATGCCATTTTCTTCTGGTCTGCAAAATTTCTGTTGAAAAATTAGCTGACAGTCTTATGGGAGCTCTCTTGTAGATGACTAACAGTTTTTCTTCCACTGCTTTTAAGATTCTCAATTTGTCATTAACATTTAGCATTTAAATTATGAAGATGTGACCTTTTTTGAGTTCATCTTGTTTCAGACCCTCTGTACTTCCTGGACTTGTATGTCTATTTCCTTCATTATGTTAGGAATGTTTTTAGTCTTTATTTTTTTCAAATACAGTTTTGATCCCTTGCTCTCTTTTTCCTCCTTCTGATACTTCTATAATGCAAATGTTGGTATGCTTGATGTTGTCCCAGAAGCCCCTTAAACTACTATCATTTTTTAAAATTCTTTTTGTTGTTCTGATTGGGTGTTTTCTGCTACCTTGTCTTCCAAATTACTTATTCAGTCATCTCGCTTCATCTAATCTACTATTGAGTCTATCTAATGCATTCTTCATTTTACTTATTGTATTCTTAATTTCTGACTGGCTCCTTTCTATAATTTCTATCTTCTTTTTCTCCTGTCCCTTTGTTGAAGTTCTCATTGATATTTTTTATTCTTCCTTAAGTTCACTGAGCATCTTTATAAGCCGTGTTTTGAACTTTGCGTCTGGTAGATTGCTTGCCTCCATTGTTCAGTTTTGCTTTTTTTTTTCTCCCTCCTGGAGTTTGGTCTGTTCTTTCATTTGGGACATATTTCTTTCTCTCCCTCTTCTGACTGCCTCCCTGTGTTTTTAGATATGTATTAGGTAAATCTGCTACATCTCCCAGTCTCAGCAAGGTGACCTTATGTAGTGGATGTCCTGTGAGGCTTAGGGCACGATCTTCCTATTCATTGGAGCTGGGTGCTCCAGGGGTGTCTCTTGTGTAGGTTGTGTATGCTCTCCTGTTGTAGTTGAGCCTTGATTTCTGTTGGCATGTCAATGGGTGAGATTGACCCTAAGCCAACTGGCTGTGAGGACTGGCCATGACTACAGCATACAAGCTGTTGTGTGTGGGGCTAATTCCAAAGAACAGGGTTCACTTTAGCAGGGCTCTCGTGCCTTCCAAGTCTACTCATTTTGTGTGCTATTTGTGGCACTAATTGGGTGGTGCTCTGGTGTGGTCTGAAGCTGTTCAATATTGTGTGTTGCTTCTGGAACCTCTTGACGGGGAGAGGCAACGGCCCTAGTTCAGGCCAAGGTCTGCCACTGCATGTGTTGGGCCTGAGGCCGCCTGATAGCTATAAAGTGATCTGTAGTTGGTAGCTGCCTGTGCTGAGTTTGAAGGCACCCAGAAGTGGTTATGCTGTGAACTGTGGCTGGCTGCCACTAGTGCTAGGCTTGGGACCACTTAACAATAGGTACAGAACATATCGATGTCAGCCTCTGCTTGTTTGGCATTTGTGGACCTTTGAAAGATTTTAGAAAAGTCTTCAGTGTTGTCCCAGGCCAGCTTCTTGTGTGAATTAGCACCTGAAGAAGTTTGGGCAGGGTGAGTGAATTGGGTGGAGAGGGGTCTTAGGAAAACACCAGGGTAGGGTAAATGGTGTTAGCTGTGATGACAGGGACTCGAATTTGGGGCTCACCTGTGCCTGCAAGCTGTATGTAGGGGCAGGACTTAACAAAGGAACAATGGTGCCTGTTGCACTTTAGTCCTGGAAAGAGCAGTCCCTTCAACCCTAGCCCTGAAGCCAGGCAATTCAGTTCCTCCCCATATGTCCCTGGAACTTTTTGAATTGCTGTCCCTTCTCTGGAGTTTAGGGTGTGTTTGTGAATGAGTAAGACTGTGCTCAGGTCCTTTAAGAGGATTCATGGATCTATAGCAGCCTTCCATTTCCCTGACTTAGTCCCTCCTTATTTTCACAGCCAGCTATTGTGAAGACTCCTTTTCCCATCACTGGTGCTCTGAGTTGGGAAGCCTGGTGTGGGGCTGGGCCCCCTCATTCCTCTATAGAGACCTCCACAGCCAAATATACCTCCTAATCCTTATATTCATAAAATACAAATCACAAATGGTGACATTCTCCTGCATTTTTAGAGCCAAAGAGTAACTTGCATAGCTTAAAAAGAGACAGAGAGCTAACTTAAGTCACTATTTTTCCCAATAGCAAGAATGTATCTTGTCTGAATGCTAACATAAGGCCAACAGTAAAAGAAGGCATAGACTCAGCCTTTACTTTCAGAGATGACAAATGGAAGAGAGAGCAGGATGTGACTTGGGACTCTTAACAGTGGTTTTAAAAAAAGTTTTTGGGAGAATTTTTAATTTAATTCTTAGTCTTAATTTGTATGCAACACGTACAAGCACCTGCTTTCAGGACTTCATGTACCTTCTCTCTTGTTATTTTTAGCCTTGCTTTCCTTAAATAACTCTTCTGGAAGGAAGTAGGACTTCTCAGAGGCATAGAGCAAGATAATAGTTCTTTTCTTAAACTTGCAGAAGTCCATGTCGTATGGTGGAAAACTGGATTTTTACATGGGAGCATGGTTGCTTAATTGTCTTTCCACTGGCATATTCCTATTTTTAATCATGGAATGGGCATTTCTTAAAGAATGAATAATTGGTTCCCCAGTTGATTCAATCAGTATGGGAATAGTAAACAATGAGCAGAGCTTTGGTACTCACTAATAATTTCTTAATAATAAAGGTTTCTTTGTTGAACGAATGTTCTTATATCAGTGCATAGAAATTAAGACGTGAAAATGATTCAAAATTTATAGTCAAGATCTAAAATCTAGTACAATTTTACTCTTTTCTAGTTATGTAATTTCTCAACTTCACTTTCCTCATACTTAAAATGGAAAAAGAAAACTTACCTCCCAAATCAGATAATATATGCTTCAGTGCTGTGAAACATTGAGCATTGTACAAGTGAAATGTAATATCATTACCCCATACTTTATGAACTATTATTCTCCCAAATATTACAGGTTGCTATGGGATGCTATTCCCCAAATAGTAAAAGATACTGCAACCTGAGGGCAACTGCAAAGCTATTCTTAAACTCCTACTTTGATGAAAATGGAAACTTACTACAGAAAGGATAAGACTGTTCTGTAAGGGCATATAAAAGGTAACTTAGATTTCTTCTAACCGTATTCTTTGGTAATAAATTATACCCACGTGTAAAAATTCAGATACACCTCAAAATCAAATAATTTGGATTTATGATTGATTTGATGATTCCACAATCTCTTAAAAAGCTATGTGCACTATTTAAAAATAGCTTCACTCTCTACCAAGCTTATCTGACTTAAATACTGCACTTTTCAGAGTGTGTGATACCAGTAAGGTGAAATTACAATGTTGCAATAGAAGAGAGCCATGCTGAGCGGCAATATCAATAATGCCTCCTTGAGATACTGATGGATATATGGTGGGGAATCTGAGGATCAGTCATAGTCATTAATCATGTGTGGTAATGTGACTGATTGTTATTACTTCATACACTAGGTGGCTAGGAATGCAGCCAGTTCAATAAAATCATTTTAACTTCCTTTTCATGGTGGTCATTTTTCTTGTGTCTCTTTTCCTCCTTTGGTGTTCTTCAATTAAGGAAGAAAAGGCTTTCCTTTCTTTTCACTGTAAGTGACTCATGATCAGGGTTCATTGGGAAAAAAAATATATATAACCATGCTATTCCTGTGGGTAAGAGGACTCTGAAAGGCTGGCTGTAAACCATGACAAGATTTGAGTAAGTCCCCTCCTCCAAATTCTCCACCTGTATTTCCAGGTCTTATTGCTAAGGTGGGGTAAAGAAATACAAATTTGCCTTTTTTCTATATAATAAGTACATTCAGATATCTGTACATATTTGATGTAGACAAATTCCTCTGAATTTTTTTTTAGAAAAGAAAACTTCTCAATGTAGAGCAGACCATATGGTTTGCTATTCGAAGTATCCCCATTTGAATTCTGCAGGAAATGTAACACAGCTAATAAAATGTAGCCTTAAGTGTTGGCTGTTCTGGACTGAAGATATTTTAAAAACAACTTAGGGCCTTGAAAATTCCCAGAAATTCAAGACCGCAGGGGTCATTATTTGGCCTTTGCTGAGTTGTTTTACCTTTTAGAATTATTAAAAACAATTCAGATGAAAATGATTGTTGTTTAGTTGAAGTGGGGAAACATTAATGAAACAATTTTATCTATGTATGAAATGTAGTATGTACATGGCTAGGTATTTTGGGCTGATGTTAAGCGAAAACATATTCAAGGACAGAGTTTTATTGTATAATATGTTTATAGAGCTATACTTTAAATATTAGAATTTTGTTACATATATACACAAATGAAAAACCATCCAAAACACTTTTTATAAAAATTGAAGTGGAAAATAAATGAAATGTAATAACATAATACAGTTGATCATAAGTAGTCATTTTGGTAACTGATGTTAAGTTTAAATGACCTCCACATTTCCCCACCCCTCCATTTACTGTTACTTTGAATCTGGAATTTCAGTTACTTTAAAAAGAGCTGTCAAATAGTTTCACCCATCTTTAGGTGTGGGTAAAGAATAATCCTTTTTATCGTAAAAATTTTCAGGCACTGACAGTGAGAGGTTAACTAAAATGGTATTTCATTCCCTGATATTTAGCATTAAATATATTATTAATCCAAGAAAATATTTTCTTACTGAGCCATTTGGATCTATCAGTAGCCCTATTACAATTGATAGATTACTGCATTATCATTTAATTTAGTTTTGTTTTAAAGGCATAATGCTCACTATCATTTCAGTTAATTGTATAAACCAAATACGAAGAGAAATTGCTCCAAGAAAATGCGGAATGCAGAAGGAGATTCCTGTTGTTAAGAGAATTATTATGAATTGTATTCTAAAAGGTTCTCCACGTAGAATTGCTTACACTCTTAAAATTTACCTGCAGTGTAATTGAGGAAAAAAATGGGGAGAAGAAAAATTCAATTAATTGTAATTTGGGGGTTCTACCTCTCCCTTAAAAATATCAATGATAAGATATCAGGTCTATTTTTGCCTTAGTTTTCATCTAAGAGCAATTTTCAAATGCAAAACAAATCCTGCTCAGGGGAAGAATTACTGGAAATCAATTTCAATTTCATTTGTGATACATGAAATTGTACTCCCCACTATTTATGCTTAATTATACCTCACTCAAATAATTTTTTAAATATCTTTATGTCAGAGTCAATATATAGAAGTAAATGAAACCTATGTATTTGCGTGATTTTAGGAAACAGAAAATTCTTCCTTTGATAAATATTGCTTGAATTTAAAACCATTAAATTCATAATAAATTGCTCAAATATAGCTCAAATGGTTTTTTTAAAAAACAACCTTTTATTTGAGAACATTTTAGATTATAGTATTATTGTGAAGGCAGTACAGAGAGTTCCCTGATAGGAAGAATACAATGTGTGATCATGGGGGAAGGTGAGTAGGAAAGATCTCTCATATTGGCTTTGGTAGAAACTCTAAACTTACATATATATTAAGAAAAGCTCTATAAAACCTAAAATAGCAAGATTTGTGGGTTTCTACTTTACATTGTGGCTATATGAATTGTTACACAAAGCTGATCCTTAAGAAAAATAAACTAAAACATTTTCAGCACTATACTGGAATCATGACCAAGATGATTGACTAATATACTGGATATAGCCATATTTTTACTGTATTTGTTCTACTACTGATAATACTCAATGATAACTACAAAAAGTATTGTGAATTATTCAATGATATTAAATACAATTGTCCAAGCATCAAGCTATGGTTTTGCATATAATATGGATTTAATACCTGAAATAAGGTCACATGTTTGATATCTGCTTTAAAGATAAAAGAGGTTGTGAGAGGATAGTTTTCTTACCAAATATCACACAGAGAGCAAGGATCGAGGTTGGTTTTTAATACAAGAAGTTCTGATTTATGTTCCTAATTGCTAGATTATACCACCTTACTGAAAATAATTAATCTGGGGATATAAATCCACTTACAGTTATAGTGAAAGCCTGTCTGACCACATATGAAAAGCTTAATCAGTCTAAATTTATATATATATATATATATATATATATATATATATATAGTATATTGCTATTAAAGATCTATGTGTGTATACATATACATGAGTATACCATTCCATACACAAACTTAAATATAAAGAGAGAGGGAGAATGTAAATTTAAATTTAATTTTCTGTTAAATTAGTAATTTGACAAATAGCATTTAGAGGTTTTACTAACTGCTGATAAAATTTCAAAGTGTAAATTTTACTATGGTTATGATATTTCCTTATAACTGTTAAGAACTGAAAGAGATAAAGGGGAAAAAAGGCAAACTAATGTAAATGAGAAATTACTCATGTTACCAAAACATTGTTCATTTGCTTCTGGCATAAGTTGAGGGAAGAGACCATATATTTATGTCACAGCATAATGGCATACTGTAGGCTATTTCTATATGCATTCTCATTCCATACTAATTTGTCAATTGTCGGGAAATCCAGCATCTTCCACATCTAGATAAATATAGATTTGTTTCTCGGTTGACAGTAAATACATTGCAGCTGCTCTATGGCAGGCAGCAGATAGATAGAGGCATTAAGGTGATTTTCTTGCTGAGTGTAATGTAATGAAATCAGGTGCTCTGTAAAGAGTGTATTTGGAATGTGTTAGAAAATGAGACCAGAGTCTGGGATTGTCTCACAATCGTCATAATGATTCTTGCCTTGGCCAGTGTGGTTTCTTGATTGTGGAAAGGTAATTAGAACCATAATGACTCAATCTGGAACAAGGGGCTGAAGAAATCAGGCCCTGGTGACAATAGCTATATGATTAAATTAGCTTCAGTTTGATCTATCTATCTCAAATGTTTTTGGAACAAAATGGGAGATTAACAAAGAAACAAACAAATAAGTGCACAGTACACACTTTGGTCCATAGTCATCTTTGATCCATTTTATAGTAAATCCTATTGAACAGTCATCTCAAAAATGTACAATAGGAGGATTAGGTAAGAATAGGTGAATTTAAAAAAGAAAGAAAAAAAAGTGCTGACATTTGAATAAAGGGGTCCTAGATGCTATATTAAAATAAAAAATATAGCGCTATAAAAGATATTAATTTTTGGAGCTTCAAGGATGCTAAAAATAAAATTTGGAAAAGTAATGCATATGGTAATACAGTGGTTTTCAACGTGTGACAGCAAGACTGACAGCATCAACAATACTTCCGAACATGTTAAGAATGCATATTTTCAAGTCCCAACCCAAATTTACTGAATCTGAACCTCTGAGAATGGGGCCCAGAAATCTGTGTTATAGAAAGCTCTTAAGATGATTCTATATGAGAATCGGTGGTAAAGTTACATTCACTAAAGTCTCTGAAAGTAGAGTAAGACTTTGGATTCCCTAGAAAAATAACTGAAAGAACTTGAATGTGAACTGCTGATCCCAGACTGAGTTATTTACAGGTGTTATTATTATTCATCTGGATTTTTTGTTAAACAAATTTTTTGTCTAACATATTAGATATATTGATGGAAAATAACCTTTTAGCTACTCAGAAGTGATTTCAGGACATTTTTCCTAATAGATCTCAACTATCCCAGATTTGCAAAAGCTGTTATGGTGATCCAGAGAGATCTGTAAAATACCCAACAACTGACCTTTCTAACTCAACAGCCCTGAGGTGAATGGCTTAGGAACCTAGAGTACGTGGGCAGCGTTTGATGAGATAATTCTAACAATTTAATTCAATAAATATTTATTAAAGTGTAACTGTAATTATGTCAATGAAGTTGGTGATGTGGAAAATGTATGTATAAACCATAACTCTTAATTTCAAATTGCTTACCATTTTTATTTACCTAGGGAAAATCTTGGAAAGGACATATTTTACTAGCATGTATCTGTATAACTATAAATTATCTAAGCTCTCATTTTGTGCTAAGAATCTCTAAAATCCGACCTCATTATTTTAGATACCCAGCCCAGATAAATCCACATAGTGATGATTGATCTCTGATGAGTTAGTTACCTTATGAATACAATTTTATGACTTTTTTTTGGTATTTATTAATTGTTGAGCTGCAGAATTTAGAGGTAAATAACTCTATTAGGTATCTTAGTCTCCACCAAAAAATACAACATGAATTTTCAACATCATTACTTCAAGGTTTCTGGAATGACAATTAAAAGCATCAAATAGGAATCTGTTTCTTGATAAGAGTAAAAAAAAATGAGTTTAGCATGAAGGAATAAAACATTTCATAACTTTATATAAAAAGCAGGAGACAGTTGTAAGACCTAGTAATGGAAATAAAATACTAAAATTTCTAAGGTATCAATGAACATCTTTTTGAAGAGGAAGTAAAGCAGATCATGACAGTGCATAAATAACTAGAAAAGACCTGTAATGGTAGGAACAGTATAAATTAAGCAGAGAAATAGGTCTAAGGGACTAAATTGGAATATAAAGGTAGTCAAGCATATCTGGAAAATAAAAATCGTTAATTTTTATTAGACATGAATGAAAAGATGATATCAGAACTAAAATAGAAAGTCTCCAAAAAAATTGGTTAAAACTCTGGCAATGATTAGAAACAATTTCTATTAATTGTTAATTGTTAGATATCACTGATATTAGTAACTGGTCGAGACTAAATTTGGAATCAAAACTGGGAATTAAATTTTTTTGTGTGTGAAATACATATTCAAGTGGTCAAACTTGACTACTTGTGTTTTAGTGACTACATGGAAAACTTCAAAGTTATGAAATGAGATCCACTACTGTTTTTGTAGAACCAAGTATCCTGAAAAAAGATATTGGTGAAGAGAAGAAATTAAGGCTTGTTTTTAAAAGTAGTATTAACAAATTTATATAAATGAAGATCTGTGGTATTGATTATAAATATATGATTAGCTTAATTATTTACATGTTTTAATTTACAATATGGGAAAATGCAACTTGGGAAAATATTTGTAAGGGAACAATGTCTTTAATCAATTCTCGTTAAATTATTCAGTAAATATTCTATAGGATAAAAATATTTTCTGACGAAATGTAAAATTCTTATAAAAGAGTTAACATGTCTGAAGAGTCAGAATGCATAACTAATTATGACACTATAATGGAATAAAATAACTTAAAAATTCTATCAGTACAAATGTATAGAAATTCTGGATAAAATGTAGTCAAAACTCCATTTGAATACCTGTTAATCTTGGAAACATAAAAGGAAAAAACATCTAGGTGTCAGAAACAAAGAAAAGAATCAGCAAAAACCAGAGTATAAATATATGAACTGATGCTTCAGTAGCTTGGTGGTAGGCAGTGTATGATGAGAAAAGAAAGTATTATCTTGACAATCAACTGGCTTTGGTTTTAATACCTAAATGGGCACAAGAGTCAAGACATTAGAGTAGTATAAGAGAGAAATCAAAGCAATGATCCCTGTATAAACAAGAATTCTGGAAGGGCTGCACATTGTGTGAGTTAATAAAAATAAAATGCCTGCAGATATAGAAAGAACACAAGAAAGTTTGGAGGGAAACAAAACATTTCTTTAAACTTTGATTTTAACTTAAAAAGGTTATTCCAAGTACTTGACATGTGTGAACAGCTGAAAGAAATAAATGCAAAATGTCTCTGCAAGATACCATCTTACTCTAGGTTAAAAAAGAAACCTCAGTTAAATCCCCACTAAAGATGACATTATAATCCAGAATCACAGAGCACATGGGGCGGGGGAAGGGGGGGACAAAAAAACAAATAAACAAAAACTACTGTGATTGTTCATAGAAGAATTTAAGTGGTGAAAGGTCACAATGCAACTATAAAATAAGTATACCTATTTAAATAAACAGCTCTGCTTAAATAAAAGGATAGTGGTCTTTAAACTGAGATATAAACATAGGAATGAAAATACAATCAAAGAGAAGTAAATATGAGAAAAATCCAAGCAAGTTTTAAATAGACATTATATGACACATAATATGCATGAATTATTTTCTTATTGGTCTCATCTATATAAATAAGGGGTAGAGGAAGGGGAAGCACCTGAAAGAAAAAAAATCTCATATCATCAACTAAATAATTTCTGTCATATCATTGAGTAATAAAAGTTTTCCAGTTTCTTCTTTTTCTTTCTCTATAACTGACAGATTTTTTTTTTTTATTTTTAGTGGAAAACAATGTTAATATGTTTGAAATTGTGATTAAACAGGCTAACTCAGGTTCAGCTTAACTTACAGTGTAGTCAAAATATGATATATTCAAAGACCACATAGTACTCTACATTTTTTTAGTTCAGTGAACTTTAAGTTAAATATATAATAATTGAGATATCCTTTTGTACATTACATCTATTAAATATGGGGGAAATGGGCAGATTTTCAAAATAATCTAACACCATTTTTAGAAATAAAAAAAATATAGACAATAAAATTAAACAACCTCATAGAGGTTTTCCATAGCACATTAGACACAGGGGAAGAGATAACTAATAAACTGAAAGAAAGAGCTGAGAGAGTTTCTCAGAAGGAGGAGAAAAGAGATAAAAAGACAGTTTATGTGGCAGAGAAGTTAAACAATGTGGAGTGATGTCAGAAACATGACAGAGTGAGAGATGTTCCTAGGTCTCTTTCCCTTGAAACAACAATGAGCTGAACATCTAAAACTCAACAAAATCACCCAAACTGCACACCAGCTTGTCTGAGCATGGTATGTGCACATAAGAGCTACCACAGTTCAGAACCCTGGGTGTTGGGCAAAATGAAGAATCTGCCTTTCCTAGCTGGAGCTCCCTGCAGGAGGAGGTGGAGGGGTGGAGGTCTGACAGGTTTTCTGAACAGCCCTGTCTGGGAGTTCTGTGAGCTCCATGCAGCTGGCAGCAGTGCCCAGTCATCATGGCAGAAAGCAGAGAAGTGGGGACAGCAGAGAAGCGGGGACGACAGAGAAACAACAGTTGATTTTTACCAGCCTTCGCTGCAAAACATGAGGCTGAGATGCGGTTGTCATCCCCCAGAGGGCCCCTTCCCCCCATATCCTCTGAGACTGAACACTGCAGACCCCCAAGAAAATCTGAGCAAATGCTACTGAAACTGTCCATAACACTGATAGGAACTGAGATTCAGGGTAACGACCATGAATGAACATATATAAGGGAAAAAAAGGAATTATTAAGACTTTATTTTATATAAATCAGGGATCCAAGAGGCTTAGATGCCACCTACTGAAAACCAAAAGAAAAACACCTTCTTTACAGCAAGCTAAAGAGAGACTTTTATATACTAAGTCTTCTTTCTGAAAAAAAAGCAGAATATACTTCCATTAATGCCCAGGTGGAGAAATAGCCCATTAAACACCATGAAAAACCAAGGTGATAAGACAGCTCAGAAAGAAAGAGAAAAATCTCCAGAAAAGAAGCTTATAGACATAGAAATATGCAACTTAAATGACAGAGAATTCAGGATGGTACTTCTGAAACGAGTCAAATCAACAATTTCAGAAATTAAAAAAAAAAAAAACAAACAACTAGATGAGCAGAATGAGTTCTTTAGCAAGGAGATTGAAACCCTCAAAAAGAACTGAATGGAACTTCTGGAGATAAAGAACACACTGCAAGAGATGAAAAATGAAATAGCAGGACTGAACAATAGAAATGACCAAATATGATATCGAAGACAGAAATCTAGAAATAAATCAGAAAGAGGAAGAGAGAAACTAAAGAATGAAAAGTAATGAAAGAGAAATACAGGAACTAGCTGATATCATCAGGAGAGGGAACATAAGAATAATGGGAATTCTCGAAGGGGAGGAAAAGGAACAGGGATTAGAAAGCATTTTCAGACAAATAGTTGATGAGAATTTCCCCCAAATAAGGAATGAACTGGAGCTTAAAATTCAAGGAGTCAACAGAATATCCAATGATCTCAACCCAAAAAAGGCTTTCACCAAAACACATTGTATTAAAATTATCAAAAATCAATGACAAAGACAGAATTCTCAGGGCAGCCAGGAAAAAGAAGATGGTAACCTATAAAAGAAAACCCATTAGATTATCGTTGGACTTCTCAGCACAAATTTTACAAGCCAGAAAGGAGTGTAATCAAATATTCAAACTATTAAGTGAAAGGAACTACCAGCCAAGAATAATGTACCTCACTAAGCTCTCCCTCAGATATGAAGGAGAAATAAAAACCTTTCCAGACGTACAAAAATTGAAAGAATTCTCCAGTATGAAGACTGCATTACAAGAAATACTGAAAGGGGTCATATCACCTAAAACAAAATGAAAAACAAAACAAAACAAAACAAAACATAATTAGGAGTAAGGCAACTAGCAGGCAAATGGAAGCAGAGGAATACAACCCTTATTAACAATAGGGTATTATAGGCTTAAATAATAAGAAGAGATTTGCTATAGCAAGATAGTAATGAATGTTCAATAAACATAGGGACAAACTGAGACAACAATGACTGAAAAGAGGAAGATTCAAAAATCCAGATTCACAAAGAAGAAAATAGATGATTGTATATATATATAACTATCCTTTATATATTCATAAGGGCAAACACATACCAAAGATTCAGAAATGAAGTATATAACATAAAACAATAAGGACCAGAGGGAAAACCCACAACAGCCAACCAAAATAAAGAAAACAGAAACACAAGGACAAGGAAGCAATGGAAACATTGAGTTACCAGAAAGCAAAAGATAAAATAGCTATAAGAAGACCTCATATTTCAATAATCACCTTAAATATAAATGGACTGAATTCATCAATAAAAAGGCATGGAGTTGCAGACTGGATCAAAAAATCAAAAGCCAACCATAGGCTGCCTCCAGGAGACACATCTCAGCTCCAAAGACAAATATAGACTAAAAGTGAAAGGGTGAAAAATGATATTCCAAGCAAATGATATGCAGAGAAAAGTGGAAGTAGCAGTACTAACATCAGATGAAATAGACCCGAATAAAGAAAAGCAGGAAAAAAAGAGGGAAAATTATGAAAGAATCCACAGAAATACAAAGAATCATACAAGAATGCTATGAAAAAGTATATAACACTAATTTAATAATCTAGAAGAAATGAACCAGTACTTTGATAAGTACAGTCTTTCTAGACTGAATGAATCAAGAAGATCTGAAAAATCTAAATAGACCGATCAGCAGTATGGAAATTGAAAGAATCATCAAAAACCTATCAAAAAGTAAATCCAGGACCAGATGGCTTCACCAGTAAATTATACCAAACATTCAAAAAAGATTTAATACCTATTTTCTTCAAACTCTTCCAAAAAATCGAAGAGGAAGCAATACTTCCCAATTCATTTTATGAAGACAATATTACTCTGATACCCAAACCTGGTAAACATAACACGCACACGTGCACACACACACACACACACACACACAAAACTACAGACCAATATCTTTCATGAACACAGATGGAAAAATCCTAAATAAAATACTAGCGAACCGAATACAGCAACATATAAAAAGATAATACACCACAACCAAATGGGCTTCATCCCAGGGGCACAGAGATGGTTCAACATACACAAATCGATTAATGTGATACACCACATAAACAAATTAAAAAAAATAAGAATCATATGATCATATCAATAGATGCAGAAAAAGCCTTCGACAAGATACAGCACCCATTTACGATCAAAACACTTAACAAAATTGGTATAGAAGCAAAATACCTTAATATAATAAAGGCCATATATGACAAACCCTCAGCCAACATTATACTTAATGATGAAAAACTAAAAACCTTCCCTCTAAGATCAGGAACGAGGCAAGGCAGTCTACTATTGCCACTGCTATTCAATATAACATTGGAGGTCCTAGTGAGTGCAATCAGGCAAGAGAAAGATATAAAAGGCATCCAAATAGGAAATGAAGAAGTCAACCCATCACTATTTGCAGTTGACATGATTCTCTACGTAGAAAACTCTAAAGACTCCGCAAGAACACTACTAGAAACATAAGCAAATACAGTAAAGTCTCTGGATACAAAATCAACACTCAAAAATCCATAGTATTCCTATACTGTAATAATAATGAAGTGTCAGAAAAAAGAAGTGGAAAAAATAATTCCTTTTGCAATTGCAACAAAAAGAATAAAATATGTAGGAATAAAAAACATGTGAGGGACCTATATAATGAAAACTATAAGACCCTATTAAAAGAAATTGAAGAAGATACAAAGAAATGGAAAAATATTCTGTGTTTTTGGATTGGAAGAATCAACATACTTAGAATGACCATATTACCTAAATCATTATACAGATTTAATGCAATCCCCATCAAAATCTCATCAGTATTTTTTAAAGAAACAGAACAAAATATCATCAGATTTGCATAGAAGTACAAAAGACCCTAAATTGCCAAATCTATCCTGAGAAAAAAGAATGATACTGAAGGCATCACTCTGCCCAACTTCAAATTATACTACAAAGTGATACCAAAACAGCATGGTAATGGCAGCAAAACAGACACACGGTCCAGTGGAGCAGAATCAAGAGTCCAGAAGTAAACCCATATTTATATGAGCAAATAATTTTCAACAAAAAAGGCAAAAATATACAGTGGAGAAAGGGAAGCCTCTACAATAAGTGATGCTGGGATAACTGGAAAGCCACCTGCAAAAAATGAAACTAGACTGTTGTCTATCACCATTCAGCAAAATTATCTTGAAATGGATTAAGGGCCTGAATATAAAACCTGAAACAATAAAATGCATAGAAGAAAACATAGGAACTAAACTCAAGGACCTTAGACTTAAAGAGGATTTTATGAATTTGACCTCAAAGGCAAAGGAAGTAAAAGCAAAAATAAATAAATGGAAAAAAAATGAATGAGGCTACATCAAACTAGAAAGCTTCTTCACAGGAAAAGAAACCATTGACAAGGTAAAGAGACAACCATCTCAATGGGAAAATATATTTGCAAGCAACGCCTCTAATAAGAGCCTAATATCCAATATGTACAAAGAGCTCAAAGAACTCAGTAACAACAAATGATCTAATCAATAACTGAAAAGAGGACCTAAACGGACACTTCTCCCTAGAGCACATACAATGGCCAACAATTACATGGAAAAATGCTCACACTGCTAGCTATTAGGGAAATGCAAATCAAAAACACAATGAGATACCATCTCACACCTGTTAGAATAGCTATGATCAATAGGACAATAATAACAAATGCTGGAGAGGATGCAGAGAAAAAGGAACCCTCATACACTGCTGGTGAGACTGCAAATTGGTACAGTCACTATAGAATACAGTATGGAGGTTCCTAAATAAATTAAGAATTAATCTACCATACGATCCAGCTTTCCCTTTACAGGGTATTTACCCCAAATACTTGAAAATTCATCATATCCAAAAAGATATTTGCACACTGATGTTCATAGCAGCATTATTCACAGTGTCCAGGATATGAAAGCAACCATAGTGTCCTAAGATAGATGACTGGCTGCAGCAGCTGTGGTACATACATACAATGGAATATTACTCAGCCATAAGAAGAGATGAAATACTGCCATTTGTGACAACATGGATAGACCTTGATATAATCATGCTAAGCAAAATAAGCCGGACAGAAAAAGTTGAAAATCACATCATGTCACTTATATGTGGGATGTAAACCTAAAAGCAACAAATGAACAGGACAAACAAACAAAGACTCATGGACATGGACAATAGACTAGTGATTACCAGAGAGCAGGAGGAAGAGGAGAGGTAGACAAGGTAAAAGGGATCAAATGTGTGGTAACAGAAAGAAATCAACTATGGTAGGTGAGCACACAATGTAAATATATACATGCCTTAGTGTTAAAATACACAGCTAAAACTTACTGAATTTTGTTAACTAATGTCACCATAAAAAATAATAATAATAATAAATAAATGGAAAAGAAAAAAAAGAAAATAGAATAAGAAGATCCAAAATATGTCAAATAGATGTTACAGAGAGAATAGAAATATACTAGGAGGCAGAGACTATGTTTATTTCATTGCCAAAGTGGAAAATAAGTAAAAATGTAAAATAGTTGTTAAGCCATAAGTTATATAAAGTGATACAGCATGTATATGCAATTATAAATGTTTAAATTACCTTCAAAAGCAATGTACAAGATACATATGACACTGGTGAGAGTGATTGACTCTGGGGAGGACGACTGTGAGTCAAGAATAGGAGAGAAATTTTCAGTTTTATATATATTATAATTTTATTTTATTTACCTACACAAATTATTTTTTCATACAAAATGTTTTTTTAGAGTTAAAAATTCGTTAACAAAAAAAATAGGATTAAAACAAAATGAAGCTAAGAAGATAAAGCTAGGGATAAGTCACACAAAATATGCATGTATTATATTTTCTAGTGATGAATAAGAAAGATTCTAACCCTTTTATTATTCATTACAAAGAGGAAAACACAAATATTTATGATTTATAATTTTCAAAGGCAAAGGCAGATTGATAGTTCTAAGGAAGTGTAACTGCTGTGTATTGAAACAATAACGTCTTCTGCAGATCCTCAAAACTCTGGAAAACGAAATTATTAAATTTACTTATATCACTTCATAAGGTAGAACCCAGGGAATTGTCTTGTTGGTGCCAGCGCTAAGGATCTAATTTTATAAATGTATAATGGCTCTTTTTTGTCAATGGATCTAGTCTATAAGCTGAGACACTTTTATCACCTGGCTACAGAAAGATTTTCTAGATCATATGAGGTCATAAATATGTTTCCATATCTTCAATTTCCAGGTATATTTTTTCTAAAAATAGGTAATCCTGAGAACAATCTTGTTGCTCATAGGTCTCCTTATCCAATGCTCCTTTCAGAACTTTCCTTCTCCATTTTTCTCATCAATCCTACATAGTATTTTGTATGTTCTTCATGTATAAAAATCTCCAGGGTTATAAACAAAAGGACATTTCCAAATGCATAGCTTCTGAGAATGATTTCCCTGAGAACAAAGCCAAAAGGGCTTCATTAAGGAATTTTGAAGGGGGCTGTATCTTATTTCAACCAGGTTATTTATTTTTGTCAAGGCTCTATTTTGTAATCCATCTGTCTGATCATTTATCTGTGTACCTACAAACCTACCTACTTGTCTAAATACCTACTTACTTACCTTAGAAACAAAATTCAGATGTCAGTATGTTTATATGAATTAAAAATAAAGTCAGACTTTATCCAACAGAAATTCTGATATAGATGATGGTTTTTAAGAGAGCACTTCTTTTGTCATTCATCATATGTGGAGGATATTTTTCTTCTCTCTCTCTCTCTCTCTCTCTCTCTCTCTCTCTCTCTCTCTTTCTTTTTTCTAAAAATTATTATAAGAGTTTATTTGATTCAAAATTATGATAGTTGCTGAGAAGCAATATCTAAAATGCTGTCTGGAAAATATTTTTCTTAGAAGAGCTACTCTGGAATGCAAGGATTTGCAAATATATACTATACTAGAAAGGTACCTTTTGAAATTATTAAAAATTAGATAGGAGGTGGCTCCATAATGTAGTGGTTAGCACATCTGCTTTACATGCAGAAGGTCCTAGGTTCATGGCCCAGGTGGAGCCACAGTGCGCCAGGCATCCCAAAGTGTGCTGGAGGTGCCAGGCCACGAGGGCACACTGCAAGCGTGTGGGAGGGGACGCCCTGCCTTCCCTTAAGAACTAGATTTCTAGTTCTTAAGGGAAATGGCAGTATCCATAGGTCAAGGGTGGAAGTGTGGGGGGGAATTAAAAAGCTAAAAAAAAATTTGGATAAAACTGTGTACATGTCAATTAGGAAATATGAAACAGGTATAAAGTTTTCAATAACATAATATATATATATATTTTATTAGTATATATAGTGTGTAGTATACATATATATATATATATATGTATTACAAGGGACAAATAGTTTTTAATAATTCATTTAGGTACTCATGAATGAAATTTATGATTACCACTGGTATGAAATTAAAGCTCATCTTTTTGAAATAGAAGCAAGTTTATAGTCTGGTCAAAACTCCTTTCTCAACTTGCTACTTTCCGCTCCCTTTTCTTCTTCCCATATATCTTATGATCTTAGCTGCATGGAATGACTCACTCTCACAGAACAAATTATGTTTTGATATTCCTTAATCTCACACTCATTATTTTGATTGCTTTCAAATCATTTTTTTTTCCTCTCACTACTCTGCTTCTCCAAAGTTTTCTGTGAAAAGCCATTGGCTATTTCCTCCTCTGTTCTCTTAAAGTCAGTGTAAAGTCTTCTATTACATTAGATATTGCAAGGCAATTATTTGTTTATAGCTGTCTCTTTTCTTCAATGGAGCTCCATGAAGAGGAGGTAATATATTTTTAAATGTAAGTATATACAGATAAATAGTGCTATAAATACCCCCATCATGCCAAATACAGAATTGTAAACAGAAAAATGAGAAAGCCACAGTTTCTTACTTCTGCAATTTTATCTCCTTTTAAGAGAGTTATATTGACAGTTTGATGAACATGTCTGCATAGTTTTTTATACAAAAACATACACAAATATGCTAATTTTATTATTATTAACATATTATTTTATCTCTTTCTTTCCATTATCAATACCCTTGTTTGTTTATTACTTCTTTTTTTTTAATTTACAACTTATAAACTGTAGTATAATAGTAGCAATACAGGGGACTTGTTGGTGACTTGAATGAGACTCTCTCTAGTGATTTGTCATTTTAGAATAATGTGTTAGGATATTTTCTATTCCCAATTTGTCAACACAAATGCCAGGGACATTGGATGTTACCAAAAGACTTTTTGTCATCTATTTATATGATTCTATAATTTTCTCTTTTAATTAACAATGTAATAAAGAAAAATAATTTCTCATTGTTAAACTATCTTTGCATTTATGAGATAAACTATTGTTTATGTTGTATTATTATTTTAGTGTATATTGAGATTATTTGCTATCATTTTATCTAATCTATAATATTTTTTAATCTTATAAGTGTTTTAATACTAAATATTTTTAGTATTTAGCAAAAGAGATGTTCAATATATATTTCCTGAGTAAAGTAAAAACAGTTGTTAGCATCTGATATTTTTATTTGTATATAACTTTAATATGTGATTCTACATTTATTTAGTGTTCTCTCATCTGTGTCTATCTTTATTTATTCATTTGTTCTTATACTTATTCATCTACTCAGCAAATATTTGATAGCAGCCTATGATGTGGCTTTGGTCCTTGTGGAACTCTGCCTTACCCATACTACCATAAAGATCTTAATGACCTGCAGAAGTCTATATATTATTTTTATTGCAAGCTCCTAGGAGGCAGAGGCTATGTTTATTTCAGTAGAAAGTAGCAAACCAAACTCGATACTAAATCTATACACAAAACTGTTTTATTAGTATGCCAAATTAGCATATAGCAATTTTAATGTTATCCTCTTACCGTACTCAACATTTTATTGTTATTAGAGGACAATGTTTAATTTGAGGTTTCTTAAGGGGTTTGATAAACTTTGTGTATGATTAATTGGAGGTCCACATAAATGAAAGAGCTGGAAAATAATACTTATGAAGAGTAATTAAAGGGATTGAAATGATTCTGCCTTTAAAATGAAAGACTAAGTCCAGTTTCAAAATAATCCTTTAGGGCTCATTTAAAAAAATTGATCAGCTCTTCTAAATCTCTTCTGAGAATGGAATTCTACCAAACAAAGTTTTGGTTCAGCAAAATATTTCATGTATTGCATCTCGAATACAAAAATTTACTGATGATGAAAGTGGCTTAACTTTGAAACACACTATCAAAAGAAAATGTAAAAGAAACAAAAGTTAGGTAACAACTACACTGTCCTAAATTGTGTAATTGTCTTGACGGGGTAATACCTAGTATAGACCAAATATGGCTCAAGGATTTTCCTAGATCAATATTAATAAATACATAAATAACAATAATCTAACATTTATTCAGTATCTACAATTTTAAGTTTTATCTCTCTATGTTTTCCATGTGTTTTCTCACTTAATAATGATACATACTATTATTAGCAACAGGGATGGTTGTATGTCTTGGATTCCCTTGAACAACCCAAGTTTAAAGCTATTTTTCTAGAGTAAAATTATTATTAGAATTTTCTACCATTTGCAAAAGCATCTCTGTTTGGAAAATAAATTACATAGTTACCATAGTTAATACCTATTTTTCAGTGTAGGATCTAAACTGCATAGAGGTTAAATAATTTCCCAGGGTCACACAAGGTAGTAATTGGAAAGCTGTGAATTTATGATTAAATGGCTGCATATTTATAACCTACATTGAGGACTTTGAAAATAAGGAACAAGACATAGTACCTGACCTCCTGCAATTTATTAATGAAATCACACTATATCTATGCATGGATATGACATATGCAATTGTAGACATAAATACTAAGGAAGCCATACAACTCAGAAGATTAGATAAAATAATCTTTAAACTGCATTTTAAATTCTGTATTTAATACATTAGCATCTGTACATGAAGATTACAATTCTTCTAGTCCTCAGAGGACACACTCTTTCAGTAAATATTAGAAGTGAGCAATTGAGGATGGTGTTTAAAATTGAAGTAAAAAAGGATCTTCGACTTTAAAGAGAAACATGAGAAAGGTGACCTTGAAATACAGGGAAATGGAATATGCAGTAAAAAGGATAGCATCAGGAGAAAAAAATAAAAGAAGTAATCAATGGCACTGGAAGATGCGAGAACACTCACAGGATAAAAAGTAGCTTTATTACAGTTTCTTCTTTGTATAAACCTTCCTTCCCTCTTTTTAAAATAGGAGAACAGAAAGTCTGCATTTAGATGCAAAGGAATTTCTAGAAAGAGTATGTTTCTCTAATTATCTAAAGGTCGTTTGCTGTCTATCTGCCCAGCCTCCTTTTCCTCCACTTCTAATCCAATGGACTTGCAAAATTAATAATAAATAGGAACAAAGGAATGTTTTTGTGAAGACGTTTATTGATGTATTCGTTGGATGGTTCACTCTTCAGTATTCCTGACTTTTGAATTGGTACAGTATGAAACATTATTTCTGGAAACCATATCTTTTCATGATAAATCCTCAATTGAAATGGAAAATTTTAACATTTGTACTTTGTTTTGTCCCTTTATTCTCTTACTAATTGAACACTAAGTGAACAGTGATTGTGTTCTGGGCATCAAACAATATGCTAAGGATACAAAATAAAGACACCATGTCTCTTCAACAAACTCATAGCTAAATCAGGGAAACACACATGCCAACCCAACATATGATTTTGAAAATATGAGGAAAAATTTTTTTAAAAAATGGGGAAAAATAAAAAAAGAAACACCAAGTTGCTAATTCATTTGAAACCAAATCCATTAGTGGACACTGTTGCTCATTTTCTACTGTACACATTTACTTCACTTGAATTCCAGCATACAACCCTCTCCTCCCACTTTTCTTCTTCTCTTCTGGTGGCTCTTAGGTCTTCTCTGCCTCCCCTTTTCCTCTTGCTTCTGACATTTCTTAATGTTAGTACTCTCACGGTTTCCGCTGGCTCACTCATGCCTTTTCTGTTTATTTTTACTTGTCAACTAAAATTCTGAAACACTTCTCGATTTTACTTAGAGCAAGGATAGATTCGGGGTTTGGGGAGTTGAAGTTTACAAAATGTGGCTCTCTTTAAAAAAATAATGCAAACTTATCTTTAAAAGTTAATATAAATGAAATTGCAACCAAATTATAAACTTTAAAGAATCTGACAATACCACAAATACCACTAAGTCAGAAAAACTACTTGGTTTTATTAACTTCTTGATAAATATTTTTTTGAGTCGAATGAAAGTTTATTAGAAAATTGGCAATGCTCTACAGAGTGTGGTCTCCTCTTAGAGGTTGAGAGTGAGAGAGACAGTGCAAGAGACAGAAAAACAGAGTAAAGTCACTGAGAGTAACCCTGAGTGTTCAAGAAATTTAGTTTATATGTCATCCCTTAGTTCCCATTTCCTTTGACATGGACATACAGTGAGGAAGAGGAAGGGTATGTATCATGAAAAGATAAGAATATGTAGAGTGAAAGGCCTACTGGCAGTTCCCATGGTTTTGACCATAGGGAATGACTCTTGGTTCCTGTTTCCCCTGCACAGGTGTGTGGAATGGGTTGTTAGCAATTCCAGTAAAAATCTTCCTATGTTCTGCAAGTGTCCTCCTGGCCTGGCTGCAGGACTGATCAGAACATTGCAGCCTCTGAATGTGGCTTGATTAACATTTTATTTCTCTTGCTGCCTCCTTACATTATTCTCCTCTCAAATATTTTATTTTCTTGATCTTAAAGGGAAGTTGAGGGATGAAAGGCTGCCTTCTGTAACTTCTTCAAGGCTAAGAGAGGGCTGTCCCTGCCTACCAGGAATAAAAATCTCTGAAAGCCTATTCTAAAGGTCCTGGAGGCAGAGAACGTGAGGTCCTTCCAGCCTGTTGAAGTGATTAGAAGCCTCCTCGCAGCCTAGAAGATATAAATTTAGCAAAAAGATTTAAGAGACAAAAGTCAAAATGAATAGGAGAGGTAATTGACAATGAAGTTACTTTTTCATGGCAGTTTGTTAATTCAAAGTAAAGATACTAGTGAAAGGAAATTGATTCATGCTGAAGAGAGTAGTGGCATAGACATTGGGCTAAAAGAATAATTATTTAGAAAAATTATCTGATTCCCTGGGATGGTGGACTTATCTAGTTTCAGAAACAAGAGCTTAAAATCTTTCATGGGTTCTCAGGATGACATCGCACTTTCTGGTTTATTTTCTGGAGGAACCTGTGAGGACTTATAAGAAACTGGTTTAATTTGAGATAAACCAGCTGTTGATTCCTTGTAATTTGACAGTAGTTAGGAACTTAACAAAACTTGGTAGGGCCCTTTCTGTTTGTCTGATTACAGGGAGGGAGCTGCTCTACTCCTAGGAAACCCTGACAGAAGCAGGTTGTCTAGGAATGGTTTACCACCAGGTTCCCCACAAATGTGCTTTGTGTGATGGGCAAAGGGGCTACCCCCTTTTTGGGTGGGCTACATACCAGTTTTTTGAGACAAGGCACTCTCCTACCAGTCCCTGGTCCTGATGTGTGGCGGAGAATTTCATTGCTAGTCCCTAACTCACAATGGGGAAAGTAAATTACATTAGGCTATTTATTCCTGTCACTGTACAGTTAGCATTGGAGAGAGGCCCATGGGATGGATCAGGACAGAGTAGATAGCTCTAGTATCTACTACAAATTCAGTTTTCTCCTCCTGCCATGTGGCTCCACTGTCATAATTGCAGTAGATTTCCCTAGGACTGGAGCCAATGAGCACTTGGGCCTCCATT
>CM053507.1:78011602-78257486 GCA_028627145.1 Eidolon dupreanum | reverse complement strand
TTTTTTTTTTTTTTTTTTTTTTTTTTTTTTGCCAGCATTGTATCTTAGATCTGTTTAGATAACAGTAATAGAGTTTTGTGTTTTTTTTATTAGCTGCATATACATCACTGTATGATATACCTTAATTTATTTGACTAGATTCTTATTGATAAATATTTTAGTTGCTTTTCAACTTTTGCTAATATGCTGTGATAAATAACCTTGTTTAAAGTTTATTCTCATATGTGTTAGTATATACTAGAGGTAGATATTGCTAGGTCAAAGAATATGTAAATGTAATTTAGATTAATGTGCTACAAATGTTGTTTCCCCTATTCTCTACCTAGATTTTAGGTTGTGTCATTCTTCTACACTCCTTACTATTTATTACCTTCAAGGTCTCTATACTCTGACCTCTTTTCTCATAACTTTTTTTTTTCTGAGATGTTATTCTGCTACACCACTTGTTTTCTTTCTGTTCCTCAAACATGATAACTACTTTCTGTCTTCAGGCCTTCACATTAGATGCTTCCTTTGCTTGTTATAGTCCTCACTCCACTTCATATCTCCACATAGCTGGCCTCCCTTGTTGTTTAAGTCTCAGTTCACAATTACCTCTGTAGAGAATAGAAGAGGTATCTAGTGGTTGCTACAAACCTTGTTGACTGGATGAATAAATAAATTAGGAAATAACAAATTTCATCATGGCATTAGTATTGTGCATATGAAGCATGTAATTGTTTGTTAAAAAAATCTTAAGAATTTATCTTTTTGATTATCAGCAGGCTTTCTGTGTTAGATTTATAGTATCATTATTTAAAAGATTTTATAAATTTCTGATGTTCTATGTGTTAATGATTTAGGTATCTGTTGATTATTGCAATTTTCATAAGTTATATTTTGTTCTATCATTGGAATCTGAAAACTAATTTTAAAGATAAAATTCATTTATTAATATCTCATACTATAGTACAATGTTATTGCTACTTTTTAATGAACTCATATTAAAAAATAAAGACAAGTCCTAAAAGGAGTTTATGGAATGCAAAAAAAATTAATGCCTTCTTTGTTTTTAATCTTCGCAGAAAAAAAGGAAATTTTTTTTTTGGTTTTTCTCAAAATAGGACTTAAAAGGATTGATGTAGAATGAGATAATATGACCACAGAATTTTCCACACACACAAAAAATGTATAGTATACTGGCTATATAGTACACTAAAAAAAAAAAAAAAAAAAAAAAAAAGATAATCTTTTTTTCCAAAAATTATGAGTTACTGCAGCTATGGCACTTATTAGTAAGGCTGTTTGATGTTTTCAAAAAAAACACACAAAAAAACCCAAAAAATGGGCATTAAAGGGTCATTAATGACATGACCCATAACTACTTTGAGCCTCTAAGAAAATGACAGCACCTGTGGAGAACTTATAGTGCCACAAGTTCAGGATGAATTTGACAAAGGAACTTCTCTGGAGAAATATAATTTTTTTTTAAAGTATTGACCTTCTAAGAAGAAACTATTTGAGGGACAAGTGGAGTAGAATAAAATATTAGAGTTTGGAACCTCCATAATAAGGATATATCTGTAAAGTGAGGAGATTAAATATGACTAAATTTCCCATATTTCAATTTGTAATTGCTTAAATTTTCTCAAACACTTGTTTATTCCATTGAAAACAAAAATATCAAAATATGGAGGTCACAGTTGTTATAATATGCCTGATCCTGTCCAATAAATGCCTGTCTTCACAATCAATTTGACCATCAAAAGGTCGTGTTTTCCATCCCTTCAACTCTTCCCCCCCTCCCTGCAGCACATGCAAATTCAAATGCTTCCATGGGGCAAATGCCGCTCTTAGCTGCAAACTGCTGGACTAAATTTTTTCCCCTTCTCTAATTCTAAGGGAAAAGCAGAGTAACAGGATGAGAATCAGTCTCCAGTAGATGAGGAGATGGAGGAGGAGGAAGATCTAAGAAAGCTGAATTTTAGCTATGTACACAAAAGCAAGTATCAGTGTACCAAAAGTTATAATGTTTCAGACTTACAGAATTAAAATTAAATTGCTAAGAAAAAAAATTTCATCTTCAAAAAAAATTAATTCCTAAAGTTTATTTTTTTTCTTAAAGCTAGATAATACTGTGGTTCCAACGTAATGCCGGCATGATAAGGTTTGAAAATGCCTGTGTTGCAAAGGGCTTTAAAATGGAGTTTACCAGTCCCTAGAAATTGTGAGAAATATTTCTAGTGATACAGCATTTGACTATACACAAAATAAGATGTTAAATGTAGGTAATCGCTAATATCATTTAAACCAAAATATAAGTTTGCCTCAAATATCTAGGTTTTTCAAATGTACTTTTGGCTTAAATTATTTGTATTCATAGCAGCAATACTCCATGTCTCTTTACATTCAAACACAGTTTTGGATTCACAGAATTTGTCTGGTCTGCTTCTCGACATTCAGTCACACAGCTGTGCTCTAAGGACCCCAAAAATCTCAAAATTCTTGAATGAAATGGTGTTGAGTTGCATCTCAAATGCACTCAGAAGGGAGCAAAAAGATTAAGAGAGAGTATGGAAAATTGCTTAGCTGGTTCTTTCAATTATTGATGATATGGCAGAATAATCCAGAAAGGGACTGCTTACCTCCCACAGCAATGTATTCTCTGATTAACTCGGGGAAGCTGATATCAGAGTATACTCAATTCAATAGATGGCACCAGAAAAATCTGCACAAAAATTATTTCATTAGCAGAGGGAGAACAAAGGAAGTTGATATACACAATACTAGGAGTACATGACAAATTTCGGAGCAGTGTAGCCTCAATAAAGTATTAAATTTGAATATGTACACATTCCAAGATAAAAGGTGAAATATTGAAGTAAAGACAGATGCTTTACAAAAATGGGGAAGTTTAAAACAGAGAAATGTAAGGTGGGGAAAACTAGAAACTGAGAGCATTTACAAAAATTTGTTGTCATATATTTGGAAACAAATTAAGAACTATAAAGAACATAAGTAGATTCCTGAATATTGCTGTAGTGTGGGTTGCCAGGGCCTTAACAGAAGGAGATGAGGGAGTGTTTTTTATAGATTGGCAAAGACTGTAGAAAGGCACATTCTTTGATTCTGGCAGGATTTTAATTGCTTTGCTGTTGATTGGCATGTAACTATGTTCAAATGAAGGAAGAGAACATATTTCGAGAGCTATTTCAAGGATTGCTTTCTGATACACTTCATTGAACAGCTTAGGTGGTTAGAGGCTATTTTGGACAACAGCCTAGAAATGGTTCTAAATAGGATAAAAAAGACTGAAATAGAAGAAAAATTCTATCTCACACTATAATCACAATAACCTTCATTTTAAAATACTCTTGAGAGGTCAGGAAAGAAACAAATAGATTATGGAGACAAGTATACAAAATCTTAATTGGAAGAATGTCTGAAATGCTTGGATAAATTTTTATTGTACTCTTAAGAGAAACAAATAGCAACAGTAAAGCTATATTTTTTTCATAATGCAAAGCTCCTGTGTGTGTGAATGTGTGTGGGTGTGTGTATACCAACACAAACATCTGAGCAAATAAAATGAACAAAGAGCTTTTGTGGGTTGTTTTGTCTTTCTGGATTTCTTTCCTAAGAGATGAGCTAAGCTGTGATATGACAAGACATATCAAGAGAAATAGACAGACCACTGTGAATTCTTGACAAAGTGCTTGTGTACCATTAACTTTTCTATGGATTCATTACCATGCACTATGAATCTGGAACAGAGAAATGTTTGGGAGTCAGAATCCTCCACAAAAATTCTGTTTTTGTCTATGATTATCTCCAAGGTTAAAGGTACCTTAGAAAGTGAATCTATTTGGACCCATTTTGAGTGCCCCAACTCAAATTTTTTTTTAAATATCTACTCTTGATTTGCGTCTTTGTGTAACCTTTACTTAACAATATTTGTTTCATTTTTCATTGATTCTACACATGGTGTGTCTTATTTTTTAAAGTACAAGCATGTAGATTAACTTTTTAACACTATTTGTACAGCTGTCCAGGGAAAGTGTATAGGTCCCCATGAACTAGACTGATTGTTTTTTCCTACTATTAAGTAGGGGCAAGGGAATGTCTGATAGCATCTGGATAAAAGTATCCAAATATTTTTTGCTAGTAAATTTTCTTTAATACCAAGAATAAAATACTGGTTAATTTTTTTCCCCACAAATTTTCTTCCTGTCTGCATCACAATTCATTCTGGGATAAAAAAAAAAAAATCAGTCATCTATCTGTGGATTTCCTATTTATAATGCCAAATACTCAGCTACATAGAGAAAATTGAACACTGAGTAACTTTTTAACTTTATCCTGGGTGTTTTCTTTGGAACCTCTAGTGATTTTACTGCTTCCTGATCCCCGTTAAAAATACCTGCTCTTCTAATTAGGACATTTCTCTAAATGTGTAAACTCTCTGGTTTTGTACTTCAGTACATTCTCTGGCCTGCCTAGATTTTGTCATGTTGCCTTCCTTCATGGTGATTGTTCTGGATTTTCATGTTGCTTCTGCTCAATATTCCACTCCTTGGACTGCTTATATTCCCTGCACTGTAGTCATTGGGCCAATAACACCTTTACAAGCCACCTGACTTCAGCTCCAATATCTCAACCTAACCAGGAATTCAATGATCTTGTTTTTATGGGAAGAGGTCTTTGATATTTTACTGACATAGCTCTTTTGGGGGCAGTGTCATTTGAAAAGGATAGTTATTCCTCTCTATGAAAAAACTGTGTCTGCATTCTAGAGAGCACTCTCTCTCCTGCAGAAAGAATAAGGGTCAAGTTCCCAGACTCAGGTTGTTGCTAGGGAGATAATGACCCTGAAAGGGAGAGTAGCTCAAGGTAATCAGTTTCCCACCTCCCACACAAACACTGGGGTAAAATGATGAAACTGCCCAATCCCATTATCATCACCAATATATACATAATTCAACTTCTTCTCTGACGTTCTTTTCACTGTGCCTCAGGATTTCTCTATTTCAAAAATGGTCTTGAAAAGAATTTTGATAAGGAGTATATCAATGCAATTAGTGACTGAATGTGAAGATATTTTATTAAATGTTTCTCCTAAACTAGCTTATTCTGTCTAATTTCAGGGTGGTTTCAGTTCAACTTCACTATAAAGTAAATGTACATCCTGAGTAAAAAGAAATGGTAACTTGTCTTTCTAGCTTTCTAATATGTAGCCTAGAGGATGAAGAACTGAGGATTCAAAATCTTAAATTTCTCTCTTAACCATCCTTTTTCACAACTTCCATCACTGCAATCTTAGTATAACGCAATCCCTTAAATGGTCTACAGCCTCCTGGATATTCCCTTTGTCTAATTAATCTTCTATATTACAGCTAAAATGCATATTTAATCATATAATGTTCCTTCTTAAAACTGTTAAATTTCTCCTCAGAGCTTTCAGGTAAAGATATACCTTTAAATGAAAGATTATAAGTTTCTTCTTCTAATGACTATCTGCTTTATCTTCTCCTTCCCCAGCACTTCATTTACTTAGAATATCGAATCCTTTTGTTTCCCTAAATTCACCTCTGTTCTGTCTGGAATCTTCTCTATCATTGTTCCCACACAATACAAACCACACACACACACACACACACAAACATGCAATACAAACCAGACACACAAAAACACACTATGATACATATGGTTTATGTTACT
Source organism: Eidolon dupreanum (assembly GCA_028627145.1). NCBI lineage: Eukaryota > Metazoa > Chordata > Mammalia > Chiroptera > Pteropodidae > Eidolon > Eidolon dupreanum. Next base: position 78,251,789 of record CM053507.1, on the reverse strand, counting down.
AATTCTTAATTGCTTTCAACATGACACTTTCAAGAATCATTTCTAACCTTAGTCTGATTTAGGCTCACCTGCTGTATTATTTGTCATTTATTATCATTATGTTCTGTAATCAGAGACCTACTTATCTATATTTCATGACAGACTGAGTTTCTTGAGAGTGAAGACTATGTCTTAATTAACTTTATATTGTCATGACTGGGCAGTGTCTGAAGCATGGTAGGCATCATCTTCTGAATGAAATTTGGCAGGGTGGAGTTTTCCCCCAGTACTTCTCATTCTTGGAGTAAGATGTTAACCCCATTCTTGGGCTCTGGCTCACACTTAGCCAAGCTAACAGAAGAAGGACTTTACAAACAAAGTAAAGGTGATGTATTATTATAATAGTGAAAACAGATGACTTGTTGTGATCTGATGAGAGACTTAAAGGCCAAAGAAAATAATTCTTTTTCATTACTTTTTGGTTCAGGTTTTATGTTTGATGATCTGGTGGTAAGATTTCCTTTCTGATAACTGTATCTACCTGTCCATTGCACAGTAAGGAGTATTGATAAGAGGATAAAAAATTATGACTGAAATAGTCAACATGATAGCAGCCATGAGAATTCTGAGAATGTGTTTCGAGTGTGACTTTATGTTTTGGTAGATCAGATTCCAAAGTTTACAGAGAAAAGGATGAGAGCCAATACTAGTTTAGTGGAAGTTTGTCAGTCTTTTTTTTTTTTCCTGTAAAAATAAAATGGCAGATTATGTGTTTTATCACTAAAAAAAAGAGAGACCACAAACTGATATTTAAATGTAGATTTATAATTTTAACTAGAGAAAGTACTTCTGGGAAATGTAAGATAAAGTTATTTTTAAATCATATCTTGGCTATATTTTTAAATAATATACTCAAATAATTTTTCTTTTGCTTCTAGCCACTTTTCAGATAAAGTAAAATTTAAAGCAGTGGGTATAATTGTTAATCTGATAAATGTGCAATAAATATACCTTTTATTCTCTTTATTTCTAGACACCTTTGACACTCTGTGTTATATTTATTGTACTGTTTTCAGATTAACAATTGAACATATTGCTGTAATTTTGGAGGTAATTCACCTGAAAATATGTTGAGCATTACTTAAATATGTGACTTACATATTGTTTAAAAATAAGTTTATTGTTTGTTTCTCAACTTTCTGGACATCTTGAATTATATACACATAGCTTACACATTTTTAAGGATGTGACAAAGTTCATACTACATACGTTAAGTGAAAAAAATCAGAATATAAACTCACAATTTTATATATGTTATGATATCAAATTTATCAATATATTTGAAAAAAAATGTGATATGTTAAGAGTAGTTATCTCTACCAGTGTGATTTCTTCAATTTATAAAGTTTTTTAAAAAATATATTTCTTATTGTTTTAATTGGGAAAATTGTTTATTTTATTTTATTTTATTTTTTTGTTATTTTTCTGATAGTTTTCACAGAAATAGAGAATAGAATAAATCCTTGAGAACATCTTACGATGCTTGAGAGGGTGATGTGGGTGTTTTAGTATCGAGTGATTTGCAGTACTTCTCTGGTTAGCAGTCTGAGTTAATGATATTTGACTTAATCCTGCTTTTGAATGATTACTTTTGATCATACTCAAGACATCTATTTCACAGTGACAATCCCAAAACCTGTTTGATACAATGTTTACTGACAATTACAGGCTTAGCTAAGAAGTAACAACAGGGAGTAAAGCAGTCTTTGAATAAAGTTGGCCTCAAAATGAACAACAGTAGGGGACTGATTGGCTCAGTTTTATTTAACATTTTTAAGTCTGATCTTTGACATTTTCATTAGTGTGCAGAAATAGCACATTGATGCAATTCTCAGGTGGCTCACAGAGGAAAACGCTAAACATACCAGAAACAACTAAATAATTCAGAAGATCTCACAATGTTTAAAAAATGGAGATATACACGGAGAAATTTTAGGATGTGACAAACTAAATAGGCAATATTTTTTTACACTCAGTCTTTAGGGAAAAAATGTATTGGGGATAATCTACCATTCTGTTTCTAAAATTTTGGAGATTTATTGGAATTATGGTTGTGTTGTATGGATAAGAAACTGAAAATTTAGTGACATATTGAATCATTTTTATTCTTATTTTTTCAACTTATTACCAGAAAGGTTTACAAAGTAGTACTAAATTTTTGCAACACCTTACTCATCAACTACAAAAATAATAAAAAAGAAAACAAAAATTAATCAGATAAATAATGTCCAAGCAATTATGTATAGTACTACATAAAGACTACAAATAGAAGGAACTTTTTTCATTGAGTTTTTATTAGTTCATTTTCCTGCTACTTTGACTGCTCCTGGGCTATCATTTTGATTTTCAAATAAGAATGAGACATCACCTAGGTTATGTGACTGTGTTCAGGGAGTTGTAATATAAGGTCACAGAGTGAAGATGTGATATTTCTGAAAATATCAATTGTTAAGATATTAACAATATCCTAACATTAATGGAGATATTAACATTATTGGAGAATGATCTTTCAATATTGTTGAAGCCATTGTTTGAGAAATTGAGAATCATCTCCTTATCACTGAAGCCATACACCAAGCCTTGTAGATGAAGCTTCTGTGTGAAAATGAATTTAATGTTCAAATAACAGAATTATTACTGAACATTAAGAATGTAATGTTTCTCAAATGAGTGCTCATTTTTTTACTTCAGTTATTATCCGTTAATTTAGCAATCTCATTGAGCCAGAATATTTTCAATTTATTGTAGAAACTAAGTTTGGTGACCTATTATTCTTGTAACCTGGATGTCTTAAAGGTAGTGTATCACATCATTCTTTTTATAGCTTTTATTCTAGCTCTGTTTTGGTCACAAATTGTGTTTGTTAAATTACTAAGGCATGACAAGCTTTCTAAATCCAAATTCTGGCTTGAAAATTTACTCTTTATGGTAAAGTTAAGTTAATCAACATCTCTGAGCTTTAACTCTTCATCTTTAAATGAAAAGATAACAGTTAGGCTCTTAGCAAAATGATCGGCCATGATAAGAACACCAAAATACTAGCTATTGTTTTTCAAGGAGTTTTTTTTTTGTTTTGTTTTGTTTTTTTTTTTTTTAGGATAGTATAAATAGAAAACTTCTTACAAGTCAAGAAAATTCAATAGCTGCCTGTAACTTTTATTAATCTCATATTTGTGTGTGTGTGTATGTGTGTGTGTGTGTGTGTGTGCATATATATGGAGGAAAAAAATTAAATCTGTATATGGAAAATGGAGCAGTCATGATACAATGACGAGACAATGGATTTAAAGGTTAAAGGCCAAAAGTCCCTGAAGCCATCAGTCCTCCATACTGCAAAATTGAAAAGACAAACAGGTTAGCGAACTTCATCAACTGAGAAATTGAAACATAATATAAATCTTGTGAAATGCTGTCTCTAAATTTCAGAAACACCTCAGCTGGAACACTCTATTCAATATCAGAGAAATTATGCATGATTGTGCACTGTTTTTATAAATTGGTGATGTATTCTGGTAAACCTCTAAATAGACAGAAAGAGATAATACTGATAATAAAATGTGGAGTAATCATTTGAACAAATCAGATATTTTCTTGTGTTAATGTTTATAAATTAAGATAATGCTGCTCCTGACTAAAATTTTTTTCAATTTATTTTAAAACTCAATAATGTGTAGTCAGCATTTCAGATCAAGGGGATAATTGGTTTTAGGGCAATCCTATCAACTTTTAATTAATTCTTTGGAAATCTTGAAACAGAAGAGAGAGCATAAATTAATGCTACAAATGGGTTATATGACCCTTACTTCATTCAAAGCCATGTTTTAAAAGAAAATCTATATGTACAATACTTCTAAACTTCAACTAAAAATAGTTTTAATGACCTAAAATTCTCAAAGTTAAAATAGGAAAAGAAATATGCCTAATCCTTGTCATTGAACTGTTTTGAAAAGAAACTCTCAAAAATCAAAATGAATTAATCAAGCTCCTATTCCCAAGAGAACTCATGAAAAGGGGAAAAAAAATGATTATCTCAAATTCTCTTAAGGATCAATAATGAAAGAATATTTAACTCAAGTTCCTCATGCATTCATCTTCTTCAAAGAAATAGTAGAGACTTCCTCTCCAAAAATAGCATTCATATAGTCACACAACTGTGCCCCACCCGAGTTAATGCCACTTACTAGACCCCCCCCCAAAAAAACAACCAAAAAACAAAAAAACAAAAAAACAAAACAAAAAACAAAAAAAGAAAAAAGAAAACCAGTGCAAACTATTTACAGCATCTCAACTTAAAATATTAACTTTTGGAGATAATATTGGCTTGAAACACATAAACTGAAAAGACAAACTATACATTCAGTATATACTTTGAGAGGAAGATTGAAGACACACACACACACACACACACACGCACACGCACACACACACACAAGATCCTCAGAATCATCCTTTTATTCTTATTAGATTTTAGTGTACATTTTGACACATAAAGAGGATTTCTTTACTTGTACATACTGTTTCTTCAAAATCTGATTGTGGCTTGGGAGTGGTGTATCTGCTCCAGGTAACTGTATTGTTTTCAATATTCTCACTATCTTCTATCCCCTTGGACCTCCAGGCAAGGTGTAAGGTTGAGAAGAATGAATATTCTACCCCAGTGAAGATGGGTTCAGGCAGACTCAATGCAGATCATGTATGGAGTTAAAGCACTTTGCTATAATGTGTGTGTTACCAGAGATAAAAGAAAGGTCAGGTGGCTGGCCTATATTGCTTATATTTACTTGTGTTAAAGAACTTCACTCTACTTTGCTCCAAAAAAAAAAAAAAAAGATTTAGGAATTTGGAGAAATGTGGCAGAGTGAGAGATGTCCCCAGATCTCTCTCCTTGAACAACAATAGGCTAAACATCTAAAATTGAACAAAAAAGCACCCAAACTGCACACCAGCATGTATAAGCATGTGCATAAGAGCTACCACAGGTCAGAACCCTAGGTGTCAGGCAGTGGACTGGGAGAAATAAAAAAGCTGCCTCTCGCAGCCAGAGCTCTCTGTAGGAGTGGGTGGGGGAGTGAATAAGGTGCAGTGAATTCCCTGAACAGCCCTACCTGGGAGAATTTTGAGCTCCACGTGGCCAGGGCAAGGCCCAGTCATCAGGGCAGAAAGCAAAGAAGAAGGACAGTAGAGAAACAACAGTTCATTTTTTCTGGCCATGGTTGCAAAACCAAGGCTGAGCCACAGCCCCAAACCCCCAAATCAATGGGCTCTCCCCCCATATCTTCTGAGACCAAATGCTGCGGAGCCCCAGGGGAATCTTAATAAACCCTACTGAAACTGTTGCTAACACTGACCAGGACTGAGGCTGAGGGTAGTGAGCATAATTAAACATCTATAAGAAAATAAAAAAAGACATTATCAAGGCTTTATATAAAGCCAAGATCCAAGAGGCTAAGATGCCACCCACCATCCACTTAGATTTGAAAAAAAAAAAAAGCTTTCTTTACAACAGGCTAAAGAGAGACCTTTATATAATAAATCTTCTTTCTGTAAAAAAAAAAAAAAGCAGAATACACTTCCATTAATGCCCAGGCAAAGAAATAGCTTATTAAACACCATGAACAACCAAAGCATCTCAGAAAGAAAGAGAAAAATCTCCAGAAAAGAAGCTTATGGACGTAGAAATATGCGACTTAAATGGCAGAGAATTCAGGATGGTACTTATGAAAAGACTCAGGGAGTTCCAAAACAAGTCATATCAACAATTTCAGGATTTGAAAAAAAACAACTAGATGAGCAGAGCGAGGAACTGAAATGCTCAAAAAGAACTAAACAGATCTTCTGGAGATAAGAAATACACTGCAAGTGTTGAAAAAATGAAATAGCAATCTTTGGAAATAGAGTCAACCAAATGAAAGAAAGGATCAGTGATATTGAAGACAGAAATCTAGAAATAAATCAGAAGAAAGAAGAGAGGAACCAAAGAATGAAAAATAATGAAAGAGAAGTTCCAGAACTAACTGATACCATCAGGAGAGAAAACATAAGAATAATGAGCATTCTGTTGGGAAAAGAACAGGAACTTGAAAGCATTTTCAGACAAATAGTTGATAAGAATTTCCCAAACCTAAGGAATGAGCTGGAACTTGGAAATCAAGAAGTCAGCAGAACACTCAATTATCTCAACTCAAAAAGGCCTTCACCAAGACACATTGTATTAAAATTATCAAAAATCAGTGATAAAGACAGAATTCTCAAGGCAGCTAGGGAGAAGAAACCAGTAATTTATAAAGGAGAAACCATTAGATTGTCGTCGAACTTCTCAGCACAAAGCTTAAAGTCAGAAAGGAATGAAATCAAATATTCAATCTATTAAGTGAAAGGAACTACCGGCTAAAAATAATGAACCCAGTTAAGCTCTCCTTTAGATAGGAAGGAGAAATTAAGACTTTTCCAGACATATAAAAATTGAGGGAATTCTCCACTACGAAGCCTGCATTACAGGAAATGCTGAAAGGGTCCAGCTTACCTAAAACAAAATTACAAAAAAAAAAAAAAAAAAAAAAAAAAAAAACATAATTAGGAGTAAGGTGGTTATCAGTCAAATAGAAGGAGTGGAGTGCAGCTGTTACTAAGAACAGGGCATTAGAAGCTTAAACATTAAGAAGTAAATTGCTATAGAAAGATAGTAATGAATGTTCAGCATACATAGGGACAAACTGAAATAACAATGACTGAAAAGGGGAGGATTCAAAGATCCAAAGTCACAAAGGAGAATGGAGATAAGGCGCACACAGAAGAAAATGGGTGACTGTATATATCTATATCTATATCTATATCTATATCTATATCTATATCTATATCTATATCTATATTATCTTTTTCATATTTGTAATTGTAACCACACACCAAGGATTCAGAACTAAAGTGTATAACATAAAACAAGAAGAACCAGAGGGAAAACCAAAATAAAGAAAACAGAAATGCAAAGACAAAGAAGCAATGGAAACACCGAGCTACCAGAAAGCAAAAGATAAAATGACTATAAAAAGACCTCATATTTCAATAATCACTCTAAATGTAAATGGATTGAACTCACCAATAAAAATATACAGAGTTGTAGAATGGATCAAAAAGCAAAACCCAACCACCTGCCTCCAGGAGACACACCTCAGCTCCAGAGAAAAATATAGACAAAGTGAAAGGGAGAAAATGATATTTCAAGCAAATGGTATTCAGAGAAAAGCAGAAGTAGCAGTACTAATATTGGATGAAATAGACATCAAAATAAAAAAAGTAAAGAAAGATACTGAGAGTCACTTTATAATGATAAAGGAAATCATGCACCAAGAAAACATAAGACATTAATATTATGCTCTCAAACAGGGAGACTCAAAATATGTAAAGCAATTACTAATGGAACTAAAGGAAGAAACAGACCAAAACACTATGGTAGTAGGGGACCTAAATACTCCACTGTCAGATATAGCCAGATCATCCAGACAAAAAATCAGCAAGGAAATAACATCCTTAAATGACATGTTAGATCAATTGGACATAATTAATGTATACAGAGCCTTCCATCCCCAAACAGCTGCTTATACATTCTTCTCTAATGCACATGGAACATTATCAAGAATCAACCACATACTGGGACACAGAAATAGCCTCAACAAATATGAGAGGGTTAAAATCATGCCAACCATATTCTCTGATCATATGCTCTGAAACTAAAGATCAACTGCAAAAAGAAATCAGGAAGAACCACAAATACATGGAGATTAAACAACCTGCTACTGAAGAATAACTGGGTCAGGGAAGAAATAAAAAGAGAGATCAAAAGTACATAGAAACAAATGATAATGATAATACAATATATCAAAACTTTTGGGACACAGCAAAAGCCGTCATAAGAGGAAAGTTCATATCTTTACAGGCCTATCTCCAAAAACAAGAACAAACCTAAATAAATAATCTAACACTTCATCTTAGAAAACTAGGAAAGAAAGAACAAATAAGGCATAAAGTTAGCAGAAGGAAAGAAATCATCAAAATTAGAGCAGAAATAAATGAAATGAAAGCAAAACAAAACAAAAAAATAGAAAATATAAATACAACAAGGAGCTGGTTCTTTGAGAAAGTTAAAAAAAATTGACAAACCCCTGGCTAGAATCATTAAAGAAAAAAGAGAAAGGACACAAATAAACAAAATCAGGGATGAAAGATGGGAAATTATGACTGACATAACAGACATACAAATGTCATGCAAGAATACCATGAAAAAGTATATAACAAATTTTATAACCTAGAAGAAATAGACCAGTACTTAGAAAAATACAATCTTCCTGGACTGAATCAAGAAGAACTGAAAAATCTAAATAGACTGATCAGCAGTATGGAAATTGAAACAATTATCAAAAAACCTACCAAAAAGTAAACCCAAGACCAGATGACTTCACCAGTAAATTCTACCACACATTCAAAGATTTAATACTTATTCTCCTCAAACTGTTCCAAAAAAATTGAAGAGGAGGCAATAATTCCCAACTCATTTTATGAAGCCAATATTACTCTGATACCAAAACCTGGTAAAGATAACACATACAAATAAAAACTACAGACCAATATCTCTAATGAACACAGATGCAAAAATCCTAAATAAGGTACTAGTGAACTGAATACAGCAACATATAAAAAGATTATACACCATGATCAAGTGGCTTCATCCCAGAGACACAGGGATGGTTCAACATACACAAATTGATTAATGTGATACACCACATAAACATTTTAAAAAATAAGTATCATATGATCATATCAATCAATGCAGAAAAAGCCTTCAACAAGATACAGCATCCATTCATTATCAAAACACTTAACAAAATTGGTATAGAAGGAATATACCTTAACATAATAAAGACTATATATGACAAACTCTCAGCCAACATTATACTTAATGGTGAAAAACTAAAAACCTTCCAAGATCAGTAACAAGGCAAGCCTGTCCACTATCACCACTGTTATTCAATATAACATTGGAGGTCCTAGTGAGTACAATCAGGCAAGAAAAATATATAAAAGTCATCCAAATAGGAAATGGAGAAGTAAAACTGTCACTATTTACAGATGACATGATTCTCTATTTAAAAAACCCTAAAGACACAAGAACACTACTAGAAACAATAAGCCAATACAGTAAAGTCTCTGGCTACAAAGTCAATGTTCAAAAATCCATAGTGTCCTTATATTCTAATAAAAAAGTGTCAGAAAAAGAAGGAGAAAAATAATTCCTTTTGCAATTGCAAGAAAAAGAATAAAATACCAAGGAATAAATATAACAAAACATATGAAGGACCTATATAAGGAAAACTATAAGACCCTATTAAAAGAAGTCAAAGAATATACAAAGAATTGGATAGATATTTTGTGTTCTTGAATTGGAAGAATCAACATAGTTAAAATGATCTTATTACCTAAAGCATTATACAGATTTAATGCAATCCCCATCAAAATCTCATCAGCATTTTTTTAAAGAAATAGAATAAAAAATCATCAGATTAGTATGGAAGCACAAAAGACCCCAAATTGCCAAAGCTATTCTGAGTAAAAAGAACAAAGCTGGAGGCATCACTCTACCTGACTTCAAATTATACTACAAAGCTTCAGTAATCAAAACAGCATGGTATTGGCAACAAAACAGACACATGGAACAGAATCGAGAGTCCAGAAGTAAACCCATATTTATATGGAAAAAAAAGCCAAAAACATAAAGTGGAGAAAGCTCTTCAATAAATGATTCTGGGAAAACTGGAAAGCCACCTGCAAAAGAACGAAACTAGACTGTTGTCTATCACCACACAGCAAAATTAACTCAAAATGGATAAAGGACCTGAATATAAGACCTGAAACAATAAAATGCATAGAAGAACACATAGAAACTAAACTCAAGGACCTTGGTCTTAAAGAGAATTTTATGAATTTGTCCTCAATGACAAGTGAAGTAAAAGCAAAAATAAATGAATGGGCTACACCAAACCAGAATGTATCTTCACAGGAAAAGAAACCATCAACAAGGTAAAGAGACAACCATTCGAATAGGAAAAATATATTTGCAAGAAATGTCTCCGATAAGGGCCTAATATCCAAAATATACAGAGAACTCATACAACTAAGTAACAATAACATCAAAAACTTGATCCAATCAAAAACTGGGAGGAGGACCTGAACAGTCACTTCTCCCTAGAGGACATATAAATGGCCAATAAATATATGAAAAAATGCTCATAATGCTACCTATTAGGAAAATGCAAATCAAAAACACGAGATACCATCTCACACCTGTTAGAATAGGTGTAATCAACAGGACAAGTAATAACAAGTGTTGGAGGGGACATATAGAAAAAGGAACCATCATACACTGCTGGTGGGACTGCAAATTCGTACAGCCACTATGGAAAATAGCATGGAGTTCCCTCAAAAAACTAAGAATCGATCTACCATATTATCCAGCAAGCCCTCTACTGGGTATTTACCCCAAAGACTTGTAAACCCATATCTGAAACGATGCTTGTATACCAATGTTCATAGCACCATTACTCACGGTGGCCAGGACATGGAAGCAGCTGAAGTGTCCTACATAGATGATTGGCTAAAGAAGCTGTGGTACATATGTATAATGGAATATTACTCAGCTGTAAGAAGAGGTGAAATACTGTCTTTTGCGACAACGTGGATGGACCTCAAGATAATCATTCTAAGCGAAATAAGCCAGACAGAAAAGGTTGAAATCACATGATATCACATATGTGAGATATAAACCTTAAAGCAACAAATGAACATGACAAACAAACGGAGACTCAAATGGACAATGGACAATGGACTAGTGGTTACCATAGGATAGTGGGTGGGGGAAAGGGGGGAGGTAGACGAAATAAAAAGGGTCAAATATGCGGTGACAGAAAGAAATTTAACTATGGGAGGTCAATACTCAGTGTAAATTATATATATACCTTACTGTTAAAAAAAAAGAAGACATTTGATAACTCAAATTACTTCAAGCAAATTTGCTCACATCTGTCTTTAGTACCAATTTAAGACTGATTTAAAATATAAAGAATTAAGTCCACCTTTGACACTTTCTCAACTCTCAAATTTCTCAGAATATCTTATAGTCACCTTATATATAGAAAATCACGTCTTGGAAATAGTGGAAATATAATTTTTTATTATTAAATTTCATGTGCTTATTAAAAATAAAATAATAAAATAAAATAAAATAAATAAAATAAAATAAAATAAATAAAATAAAAACAAAATAAAATACAAATACAAATTAAAAAAAGATTTAGTAGCTTTTGGTTTTCATTAAATAACATGACTTACTTGGTCAGATTAGCAGTTGTTATCTTTAGAAAGTGAGGAAAAGATACAGATTATGATGTGATTTCATTGCACTGTGGGAGTTAAGAAACAGTAGAAGATCAAGGTATCTTCTTGGAAAGTTATATAACAGAGAGAATTTTAATGTCATCACACATCTGGTATGGGGATAAGACATTATTCTTAGACCAATCGCTTTCATAGCTGGCCATGAATTAGTCACGTCTGTCCATTATCAGTTCTGCAACAGAATTCCTGCTACGAAAAAAATGCTTAGCTTGGTTCATTTTTCCAAAGAAGTATGCAAGTATATTGGCCTGTAATATAAAGCAAACAGTTTGGAATAGAAGTTTTCAATGAGAAAACTGCTTCACCTTTTGTTTCACTTTTAACTCCAAATTTTTCACTTCTGCATTTCAAAGGAGTGACTTCAGAATAAACACCTTCACTTACTGTGAAAGCACCAGTCTTCATTCTGCATTATCTGAAGCTGTAGATACATAAATAAATAATGTAATACATGTTAGGCTGAGGAATGAGGAGGGTCTAGAAAATGGAATATTTGGGGTTAAGAATAAAATAATGCCAAATTCTCAATTTAAGAAGATTGATTGGACAATAAAATATTTATCAGAGGCAAACTATATTAAAATTTTCATCCCATATCAAAGGCGAATACTGCACTGCTTACTTGATATTTTTTGTTTACATTAAGTTAAATGCTAAATCACAATATTGTCTTATAGTACAGACAATAAAAAAAGTAATACCATTCTAGGCATACAATAAAGCTGGAGACTTTGATTTGCTCCTTGCTTCAATCTTACTAAAAATTACTATTGTGCTCGTAAATTTTTCTTCAATTTTCTTCCTGAGTTTTTATTAAATTCTGTTTTAAAGTGTCTTGGAACTATCTTTTTTTGCCTCTACTGAGCCATGGAAAATTTTGCTTTTCAGAGCTCTTTTTCTAAACAGAGATGTCAGTGAAACCACTCTAGAAGCATTTTTCCAAGTTGGTTCCTGTTGAACTTTTTAGTAAAAACGATATCCAATATTAATTTTCCTAAGTAAAACAATGCAATAAACTTCTCTGAATTTTTTTCTTGTTTTGTAATTTGAAGTGTATTTTTTTGTCTGTTTGTTTTGTTGTTATTTTATTTGATTTTCAATTTCCTTTTACCTATATGCTCTTTTGAAGCTATTGCTTCTAGACAATTTCTTTTTTTTCTTTAGCTTTTTTGAGGTATAGTTGATGAGTAAAAATTACATTTACTTAAGTTGTACAGATTATTTTTTTATATTTTTTTAATTTTTCAATATAGTTGACATATAATATTACATTAGTTTCAAGTGTTCAACATAGTGATTAGACATTTATATAATATACGAAATAATCTCTATGATAAATATAGTACCCATTTGACTCTGTACATAGCTATTACAATATTATTTATTGTATTCCTTAAGCTATACTTTACATCTCCATGACTATTTTGTAACTACCATCCAGTACGTCTTAACCCCTTCCCTCTTTTTCACTCACCCATCCAAATTCCCTCTCATTTGGTAAACTTCAAAATGTTATCTGTATCTATGAGTTTGTTTCTGTTATATTTATTTTGTTCTTTAGATTTGACATGTAAGTAAAAGCATATGATATTTGTCTTTCTCTCTCTGGCTTACTCCACTTAGCACAATTCCCTTTAGGTCCATTTATGTTGTTGTAAATGCAAAATTTCATTAATCTATCTATCTATCTATCTATCTATCTATCTATCTATCTATCTATCTATCTATCTATCTAATCTATCTATCTATCTATCTATCTATCTATCTATCTATCTATCTATCATCTATCTATCTATTTATCTATTTATTATGGCTGAGTAATATTCTATTGTATATATGTACAATTCTTCTTTATCCATTCACCCATTTGTGGCCACCCAGGTTGCCTCCATACTTTGGCTATTGTAAATAATGCTACAATGAACATATGGATGACACATCCCTTCCAAGTAGCATTTTGAGTTTCTTCAGATAAATACCCAGAAGTGGGATTACTAGATCCTTTTTGTCTCTTGTTATAGCCTTTGGTTTAAAGTCTATTTTATCTGGTGTAAGTATAGCTATCCTTAATTTTTTTTAATTGCCATTTTCATGAAAAATATTTTTCCACCCTTTTACTTTCAGTTTGTGTGTGTCTTTTGATCTGAAGTGAGTCTCCTATAGGCAGCTTATATAAGGCTCTTACCTTCTTATCTATTCAACCACCTTATCTTTTAATTGGAGCATTTAATTCTTTTTCATTTGAAGTACTTGTTGACAGATATGTAGTGCTTGCCATTTTATTATTTATACTTTTGATATATACTTTTTTTCTTGTTCTTGAAATCCTTCCAACATTTCCTTTAATACTCATTTGGTGGTGATCAGCTCCTTTAGCTTTTTCTTGTCTGGGAAGCTCTTTATCTATCCTTTCAGTGTAAATAACACCTTTGCTGGGTAGAGTAATCTTGGTTGTAGGTCCTTGCTTTTCATCACTTTGAGTAATTTTGTCAATCCCTTCTGGCCTGAAAAGTTTCTGTTCAGAAATCAGCTGATAGTCTCATGGGAGCTCCCTTTTGGGTAACTAATTGCTTTTCTCCTGTTGCTTTTAGAGTCTCTCTTTATCCTTAACTTTTGTCATATAAATTTTAATATGTATTGGTGTGGGTTTCTTTGGATTCATCTTGTTTGAGAGTCTATGAGCTTCATGGGGTTGTATGTCTATTTTCCTCACCAGGTTAGAAAAGTTTTCTGTCATTATTTCTTCAAATAGGTTTTCAATTTCTTCCTCTCTCTCTTCTTCTGGTATCCCAATGATGCAAATGTTGTGACACTTCATGTTGTTCCAGAGGCTCCTTAAAATATACTTTTTTTTTTAAATTCTTTTTTCTTGCTGCTGTTCTGATTGGGTGTCCTCTGCTATCTCATCCTCTAAATTACTGATTTGATCCTATGCTTCATCCAAACTGTTGATTCCCTCTAATGTACTCTTCATCTCAGATATTGTATTTTTCCTTTCTGACTGATTCCTGTTTATGTTTTCCATTTCCATTTTTATGTTTTTTTGTGTGTCTTCATTTAAGTTTTCACTGAGTTCATCAACTCTTCGCCTAAGTTCATTGAACAGTCTTATAACCAGTATTTTGAATTCTGAATTTGGTAGATTGCTTGTCTCCATTTTGTTGAGTTCTTTTTTTCTGAAACTTGGTTCTGTTCTTTCACCTGAGACATTTATTTGTCTCACCATTTTGGCTGTCTCCCTGTGTTTGTTTCTATGTATTAGGTAGAGCTTCTAAGTCTCCCCATATTATAGAGTGGTTTTATGTAGTAGGTATCCTGTGGGGCCCAGTGGTGCAGTCTTCCCTGGTCACTTGATCCAGGTGCTCAAAGTGTGTTCTTTGTGTGGGTTGTGTGTGTCCTCCTGTTGTAGTTGAGCCTTGGTTGTACATTGTTGCAGGGATAGACCCTTGGGTGAAAAATCAGCAAATGTGATGAGAATAAGTGAACTAAGAGAAAGGCAACATAAGGAAACATTAGAAGTCATGCAAGGTGGAAGTTTCACTGTGAGGAGGATGCAGTTGGTCCAGTAAGATGAGTACCTTTGAGGCAGCAGATTTGGTGAATTCTAAGTTTGGAAAGGAATTTGCAGAAAGTTGGATAAGAGGAGATGGAAAAACTATGTTAAGAACACCACTTGGAAAACTACTAGTAGAAAAGAAAATTAAAAATGGGGCTACGACTCAAATGTGAAACTGGATTGTTGAAAAGTAATAGACAATAGTAAAGTTCTGAGTGTGTTTGCTTACCTGGACTTCCCCTCTGACACTATTCGTTTTGTATTTTTTTCTTTTGAATTCCTATACTATTTATCTTCTTGAGATTTTTTTTTAAATTCAGACATTTTATATTTCTATATATTTGCATATATAATTTGATATAAATATGTCAACTTAATAATATGTCAATGCTTATTTCGTTAGCATATTTTTTAAAAAATCTTTTTTTATTTTGGCTGTCATTCACTTTGCCATTCCTTTCTTCTTATCCACATCATGATCTTCACACATAACCCATGTTAACAGACTCTTATTTATGTTACATTTCTTCCATGCTCATATAATCATAAACACACATGTGTAGGCACAAATACAGTTTGAGGATAATTATTATTTTAAAAGAGAATGATATAGCAATTCTTTTCTGCCTTTTTCCCCCCTATTCCACACTAATGGAAATCTTTCCACTTCAACCAGTAAGCTTTGACTCTTTTTTTGTTTTTGTTTTTGTTGTTGTTGTTTTTTGTCCGCATTAAATTTCATAACATCAATGTAAATAATTTACTCCAACTTTCCCCTATTGATTAAAATTCTTCTTTTTTTTCTCTATCTGCGTTTTGTACTTTCAATACTGCTTCATCAAACACTGACCTAGTATATACATTCTTACATACTTGTTGTGCTTTCATTTCTTTAGGAAAGAAATTCAGGAGTGAGATTGTGGTATCTAGTTTTAGCAGCTATTATAAAATTGCTTTACAAAATGACTTTACTAATTTACATTTTTCTAGCAATCTCGAGAGTATCACTTCCCCCACATTCTAGTAAGCAATAGATATAATTATTCTTTTTAATTTTATCAGTTGTTGGGGGTAAAGTTATTACCTTTATGTTCAGATATCTTCTGTTCCTCCTATATATCACACACTGATTTAGGTATTATTTTAAAACAGTGAACAAAAGACACATAGTTTGTTCTCAGGGAGATTGTGGTCTTGGAGAGATATATAAATAATTAACAGGCAAACAAGTAAATACATCTCAGAAGATATTAAATACTATGAAAAAAATTATGCAAGTTAGGAAAGCAGAGTGATGCAGTCATTCTATTTAATCTCATTGTTATTTAATTTGTATAGTCTCAACTTTTAATGAGCTTCAATATCTTTTTATACATTTATTGACATTTCTATTTAGTCATCAATGAACTACTAATCTCCTTATATTTTATAGATATTAATCTGATGTCATTGCATTGCAAATCATTCCCTGAAGATTGTTTATTGACTTTATGATCTCCTTTGACAAATTTTATGCCATTGAATCTGTTTTTCTTTTAAAGCTTCTGTTTTGCCAATCTTATTTGAGCACATATTTTTCTACCATGAGATTGCAAACTAGACCCTAGATTTTCTCCTAGTATTTATAACAAATTAATAAATATTAAAATTTTAAATCAAGGCAATTTATATTATTAGAAATAGGAAAATCAATGCTAGCTAAAAAATATTGAAATGTTATAAGGAAAGCAAAACCCAATGCTAAGCTTTGAAGAATGAATAGAATTTAAGTGAGTAAAGAGTACAAAGCTATTTTTATTTTAACTTGGAGTCATGCCTGAGAAGATGTAATGCATACATAATACTTAATCTTGCCAAAATGGATTGCTAAAATCCCATGTAGTTAGTGATATGAAAATTAAAGTCATTTATTAAGCTAGACAATTACATGATTACTACACAATTGCATATAAATAAGGTGTTAAATGTTTCATGACATAGATGAATAATTATGATGATAATAAAAGTACAATCATAGCTAGTGTTGATTATATTGAGAGATAGTACATTATTTCTCTAATTCTGTTCAACAGAATTATTACACCTCTCTGATTGATCTAAAAAGTTCTCTAACTCACAGTCCTGGCTGAGTTTTCTAGTCTAGTTTAAAAGATACCAGTGGTGGATTATTCAATATCTTCTCTGGATAAATTAGACTGTAAAGTTATAAATTATGAATAAAGTTTTGTGTTAATCATAAAAAAGTATGAAATATGAAAGTTTTTTTGAAATCAGGAAATAAAATTTGCTTTCAAAAAAAGATAATTTGTACATTTCCTTTTTTCTCTGTCTTTTTTTTAATTCATCTTTCTATTTCCAGCTTGACTAGCTTCCATAACGAATAACTCAAAGTACCCATCACAGTAAAAGTGGTCTCATATCATTGTCTTCATATGGGAAAAATAACATATTTATTTTTTCTGAAGTGTGTATTATAGTCACATAAAAGACTAAATTTGCTTTCATAAAATATTAATTTTATCTGCCTTTGCCATGTAAAGTCCTTTGTTTTATAGCACCTTACATTTGAATAGCACTTTAAATTTCAAAAAATTTTGTACATTTTATCCAACTATATTGAGCTCATCATAGATTGATAAGTCTACTGTGACTTTTTGAAATAAATTTTTAAATTGTATTTGCTTTGCATTTTCTAAAAATGGTTCTATATAGTTAAAATATGGCTTCCAATAACATGTAGCTAAGAGGTATAGATACACACACGCACACGCACATGCATTTTAATTTTGTAGAATTAAGTTATTCAATCCCTTAGTGCATTTCTATAGTTCTGTTATGAGTTCCCAAGAAAGAATCAAGCTGAGTGATTTATCTGAGATAACTCTATTTGTATAAACCTAAATCTCACTGAATTTTATTTTCTGCCTTATTGCATGCAATTTGCTTCTTCTCCTATATATTTTTTCACATCATTACTCCTTTTCAAGTTTAATCCATTAAATTTTCTTTCAGTGTAATAGCCTTACATGTTTAGAATACAAATTGTATACCACACCCACTTTTATTTTTACCACCTACTGTGCATTTAAAACTGTTTATATGTGCCATTCATGCTTTTTAGATGAATAAATTCGGTATGTACTTGATTAGGGCACCTAAATGGTATCCCAGAGTCCCTTAAATATAAGATCCTTATTTTTTCTATTTTGGAGATAGCTAGTTTCTATACAGAGGAGAAACTCCAAATTTTGTGTTAGCCAATGAGACGGTTTTGAGAACAGAAATTTTGGTAAGGACAACATTCAGGTGACTTCTCCAAACTTCTTGAGTTCCACCTTAAAGAAAATAATAATCATTTGTAACTGCAACTTTAAACAGTGCCATCCTGTAATCCATGTCAAGAGCTTCTTATTTGCAGTCTGTATTGGCCTACTCTAGACACTCCCTTTCCTTTATAATTTTAGAATGTTTTTAACTCTGATAATGAAGCTTCAAAATTTATCCATTTTTTTATTAGAAAATTCTAAAACATTATTTTCTAAAATTTTACAATGATTCAATGTTACTGTAAATTGGATAAATCTAATGTACAGCATATTTCACACTTTACTAACCTTGAGAAGATTAGCACAAATTAAATTTCACATTAACCAGCCTAAAGTCATGAGCAGGAAAGTAAGCTCGAGGGCATTTGGTTAATTGTGCTAAAAATATATTCGTGCTATTTGTGTAGAGCATAAATGTAGCAAAAGTATTTCTTTAAATAAAATACTGTGAGTTTAATTTCTTCTGCTTGCATTTTATTTGTAGATATAAATAATAATAATTATTTTGATCTTTTGCAAATCTGGTAGTTCTAGCTCACCAAGCTGTTTTCTTTTATTGTTTTGTAAGTGTTGAGAGCGATATATTTGGTAAAATTGATTTTCTTTATTTAGATTTTTATTCAAGCTCTTTGTTGCTATTGTTTTATTAATTTTAAACCATTCAGTAAAGATATAGACTCAGGAATAAAGAAAAAATATAATTAGACCAATAATATGTACATAAATTATATGACTGTTACTTGTTAAAGACCTGAAATGCAGTCATTCCATTTTCATTTATTTCACCTTTCAAATTTAATGATGAAAAACAGTATTATTAATCGTTTATATGAATAAATGTGCATTTTACTAAAGAATGCACTGAAAAGTTACGTGGATTTTATGAGATTTTGCAGAAGATCTCTGTCTTAAAATATTGGCATATAAAGTATTAAATGTTTTCAGATTCTATAGCAGACTTTAAGGAGATTGTAAAATTATTGTGATTCTCCAAATAGGTCTGGGATAATTGCCAGGTCCTCATTAACTTTACTTATGATATGATTTTCTAAAATCTCTTAAAATTTTATCAAGTAGGTATACTGAATTCTTATTTCATATTTTTTCTTGCTTGAATTTTATCAATGATTATATTGAAAACAATATAAACAGTGGTTAAAGACATTGAAAAGTGTCAAGCCTAAAAATAGACATATTCAATTATTTAATATCACTTTGACATTATATATAACACTTTATTTTCTTGCTACTCACATTTGTTTTTAAAGTATTAGCCATGAAATTTGCCCTTTTCATTACTTTGTTCCCCTTTGTTGGTTTAACAAGTTTGTGACATGGATGATGCTTCCCTTTTGCATACTCTTGTATGTTTAATTTAGTATTTTCATTGTTAATATGTCTTGATTATTACAAGTTCTAACTCATTGAATTCTATTTCTGAACCTGGAACTAGACCACCCACTCAGTGAAAGGGAAATCAGTGGTCTATTTGAATGCTAATTACTACACAGGTCCTATATACTGTATGGAAACTTAACATAAACATGATCATCGGGGAGTCTGGAAAAACTATTAAAATGCTCCCCAGGAAACTGAGCTTATTATAACCTTGCTGATATCCAACAAAGAATAAAGTTGCTTAGTTGGATCAGTTCCTTTTTTGGATGTCTAATCCATACACTTTCTAAGGGTAAAACAGGTATGTATCCCAACAAGAAAAGAGATTAAAGACAAACAAATAAACAAACAAAAACTTAAGCTTTTCAAAGTGTAAAGCTGAAGCTAGGACAAAGAATGCTTCAATGAAAAGAGAAAATACTGTATAAAATGACGACTGGTCAAGGTCATATGAAATAGTTTACTTTCACAGGAAAAAAACAAAAACAAAAACAAAAAACTACTATTCTACATTTTACATCAAATAATTTCTAAAAAAAACCAAAAAACAAAAAACAAAAAACAAAAAAAAACTAAGGTAGTTATTAACAAAATACTTCTTTTTACTCTTTTGTACTTTTGTACTTATTATGCACTTTAATATAAACTCCATTTATCTCATCTGGATTGCATCATGCAGTTGTGAGGAGGAACTAACTTTCCTCTACCTTCAAGGTTCTTCTGATAATCAAATAGACATGTGACAGATTAGGAAGAGAAAATAACCAAATGTGATACATATGTAAGTATGGGAACCCCCATACATGAGTGATCAGAGACCCCACATGTAAGAGAGTTTCTAAGATAGGGGAATCTAGGTATGAAGAAGAATTTTCCACTCAAATGGCTAACCCTGTAATCAGCTCTTTGTTCTGCTTCTGTAGACATTCTTGCCACATAGGCCAAAGAGCAGGGTGATCTTGAAATCAACTGAAGAACCATCCTCCCCTTTGATTGTTCTGTTTAGGTAATGGATGTATTGCCTAAGTTCCTGTTTGAAAATCTCATATTCTTTAACTGCCCATAGCCCATAGCAACTCCCCCTAGTGCCTGTAACCCATAGCAACTCCAGTGGTCTGTAACCCCTAGCAACTCTAGCGGTCTGTAACTGTCTGTATCAACCAATCAGCCCATGTCAACTGTAACAATGCGGATATAAAAGTAAAATTGCCCCCGAGCTCAGAGCCCAGATCTTCAGAGTGCTAACTCTTCTGGAACCACTGGCATAATAAACCTGAGTTTTCCAACTCTCTGAGTGGTATTTGGTTTCTCATTGGTCTGATTTTGCAACATTTCTGCAACAGGTACATAAGACATTGTGAGCTAGGGAAGAGGTAATGCTCATTGGGGCCTTTAAAGCATCATTGTGGAATGATAAGAAAAACAGACATTTAGTAATCAGAAGTTTGCCCTGCACTATAGATAGGTCAAAAGACCTTATCTCTGATAATCTCTTATGGGCATGGCCCTTAATGCAAATTATTCTAAGTAGTTAAAGGGAAGGACAGAAGTTGCTACAGCCTGATGCTAAAATAGCCTTTAGCTCAAAGTAATCTGCATACCACCTTGGAGTGGCTCCTTCTGAATCCTGATACAGTTTTAACTAAGAGTTGATTTAAACATCTAACTAATATCTCTAGAAAGTTATTAAAATTATTAAAAATTTTAGCTGGTACATAAAGTACAATCTTGATTCTAGAGAAAGGAACAGGCATAACATTGGACAGAAGCAGACACTAAGGCAACAATATTACCAAGTTAAATTCTTCTTGACTCTCAATTATATTTTGTATTTTATTTAGTGCTAATGTAAAGATATTTTTTCCATTATAATTTAATTATATCTGTAGCAGTTTATCTAGTATATAGTCTATATTATTATTATCAACCCCTTCAATCAGTAACTTTTAAACTTTGTGTGCATCAGATTACCTGAGATACTAGTAAAACAAAGAATCCTCGGGCACAGTGCCCCTGGGAATCTTCATGTTTAACAAGCACTCCAGGTAATCATGATGTAGCTAGGACCACATTACCTCAAATAAATAGCACTAATTACATGGTGTTATACACATTCATTATCAGCAAATTTAACTTATATGTGCTTCGCTAGGAGATCTGGATGATATATTATTGAAGCTATACATCTTTTTGAAAAAGAAGAAAACAAAGAATGTGTTTTAATGCCTGTAGCATTTTTGACTCAAATGAATATATCTTCTAATTTTAATTAGATTTTATCTGGTTTTAGAATTTTTTTTATAGATCATCTTTGTTATTTCACATAGCTTTATCACATAATTTGATATAATAGCAAGTTATTTTCTAAAATGCCCATTAAAGGAATACGATGGTTATTGTATAAGAAACATATTTGGACTGTGACCACAGTTCCTGCCACAGAGCTCCTAAACCCGTGGAATTTCCTGAAAGAAGTATCTTCTATTATACATAAGAAACCCTTTTTGATCACACCTGAATTTATGCAAATGAGATAACATAAGATGGGCATCCTACATAGCCTCAGGATGTGACTAGTTATTAGAAAGAACAAGTGATTAGAGGGTTGGAACTTTCAGCTCCAGCCATTGACCTGTAAGAAGGAGAAGGTGGGGGTGGAGATTATGCTCCATAAATATTTTCGAACAATAATACTTGGTCAGCTTCCAAGTTGGGAAGGTGTTGGGACCAAAGTGATGTACCCAGAGAAAGCATGGAAGCTCCACTCACACCTGTTTTATACCATGCCTTATGTTTCTCTTCCATCTGACAATTCCTGAGTTATATCCCTTTATAATAAATCAGGAAGTAAAATGTTTTCCTGAGTTCTGTGAGTCACTATAACAAATTATTAAATCTGAGGAGAGGGTTGTGGGAATCTTTAATTTATAGCCACTTAGTCAGAAGTACAGGTTACAACCTGAGCCTTGCAATTACTATATAAAGTGGGACCCGTCTTGTGGGACTGACCCCTTAACCTGTGTGCTATGGTCACTGCATGAGCCTTGGGTGTTTTACTGTCTGATTCACACGTGTTGGGACATAATTTGGAGGCCTACTGAAGAGAAACCAGAAGTTTGTTTACATGGAAAATCAAAAATCCTCATAGAAAAATAAAAATTCATCCTAGGGGAAATAAGGGTCAAGAAGGGTAAGGTTGGTTGAGGAATTGTTCACAAATATTGAACACTGAAGAGAGGAATGATCCTGAGCATGGTTTGTGTTCCTGAGATTATCACATAGCCTAGATCTCATCTCACACACAAATCCTTGGGATGGAGGGCTGAAACATAAACTAAAAAGTGGCAGTTAAAGGAGCTATTGCTCTATAATTGCTGTGAAACATAAGGCATTGGCAGCATTGGTGTTGATGGTGTTAGAAGCACTTTTGGGGCATGACATTGGCAGTGATCACTATGTAAATGCCACTAACAATGTTGGCAGCAGCACTGGTGACCATAGAATTGGGAAAGATGAAAACACTGGTGATGCCAACACAATGGCTAGAATGCCTTTGGATTCCCACTTTGAACTTTGGAGGATTACATGGAGCAAGAGAGAGAAAGAAAGTATGAGTACATTTTTCAAGTTTGTTTCTTTTATAAATGGTTGTGCAATTTCCTCAAACAGAGAAGGTCTTAGATAAGAGTAATTTGAGGGAGGATAAAATTTTATTTTTGGACATATTGAACTTGAGCTGTCTGTTTTATAGATAAATTGTATTGGAATATATGTGTGTGATATTCAGAATGAGAGATTATGTTCCCATTTAAGGAGTCATCAATAACTGAAATAAGAGAAGTAGTTGAGATAAACAGGGAGAAAGTGTTTAATGCCAAAAGAAGAGAAGATTTAGAACAGAAGATTGAAAAGCAGTAATATTTAGTATCTATCTTCCTGGATTAAGTAAATCTAGCCTAGGTTTAAAGGATAAAAGTACTTAATAAATAGATTGAGGGTAATCATACAGACCAATCCAGGCAAAAGACATTTGTGTGTAAAAACACCAGAGCTGAGTGAACTGTCCTAATGCATTTAAAGAACCAAAAGAAGTTCAATATTATGGAAGAATGAAGTTCAGTATTTGCTAGTCGTAGGAGGTGGCTGAAGTAGGAGACAAGGCAGGTCACTTAAGCCAGAGACCTGATCATAAAATGCTTTATACAGCATGTACAAGGAACACATGAAAATGGAGACAGTTATAAAGTTTTAAGCAGAGAAGAAATAGAACTAGATTTGCATATTTAAAAGATGACTTTGTTGGCTTAAAGAAAAATTGAAAGCTTTAGGCTAGGTACAGAGAGCAGTTTGGAGGCTATTTTAAGAGTCCAGGAAACTCCTGACAGTGGTTTAAAACTTGTAAGTGAAAGTGATAATGGAGAGGAGATAATGCAGGGCTCAAAAGAAAAGGATGACTTCATGTGGTACTATTGCTGATCTTGTCTTTATATAGACTTCATCATAACTTTTTTAAAAATTAATTTTGATTTAAAAACATTTCATTAAATATTATTTATTAAAAAAAAAAAAAAGGAAAGGAGTTACTGAAGATGTTCTGTTTCTGGCTTAAGAGAATGGGCAAATTGGATCGCCCTAAAATGGAAATATAGGAGGAAGAGGAATTTTGAAGAAACAGATGGAATATAACAATGATATGAAACTGTTCAGATAACAGTTGGCTTAAAACATGTTTCTTCAAAATAACTTAAAGTAGCAGAGTAAGATGGATTACTTAAAAGAAAGGTAAGTGTAAAAAAGGACTGTAAGCCATTTTAAGTGATTCTGTTACACACACATAAATCAGATTAAGATTAGATTATGCCAAAAAAATAAATTATGGAATTTTTAAAAGAGATTCAAGGATGGGACTAAGCCTGGACCAGAAGGATAATTGATAATTGGAGACAGTGGCTTAGCTATTTCTCTCTCTCTTTCTCTCCCTCTCTCTCTCTCTCTCTCTCTCTCCTGACTCTTCTCTCTCATTTTTTCTTCCAACCCCTAACTCTTTCATTTTGTTGATCCATGTATGATGATTCTGAAGCATTCTATGCTCAGCTCCAGTACTAAACATTCCAGAAAAGATTCTGACTTATCTAGTCTCATTTAGCCCTCCCCTGAAACATTTTCAGGCAGCAGAAGAGAATTGTGTTCTACAAAATGTCTATTCCAGATATAACAATGTGAAAATAAAGTTTTTAGAAAATGTGAATGTAAATGTGTGATTAGAGTGAGGTGGAGAGAGAACAATTTAGGCCAAAGAAGTCATACAAACACTGTGTCAAGGAAAAAAAAACATTCTGATGAAAATCATTTGATCAGATGGAGAGACACAGATAAAAAAAGGGTGCAAGTCAAGAAGATTGAGAACAAATGTTCAGAGGGATAGCAAGAAAGTGAGGAGAGAAAGCACTATGAAGGACAAAAGAGAAGAGAAATTTCACACAGATAAAAGAAGCAATAGATAATCTATAATAGATAATTGCCCTTATAGATGAACACATACTTGTAAACTCTCTAGATACATTACAACACAGGCAGTTTGTGGTCACTGAATGATAATAATAGCAAAAGCTAACATGGAATAAAAAAAGTATGACTTCAATTATATGTACTATACATTAATAATACCATCTTTTTTCCTAATGCCACACTCTGACTTCCAGCCCTTAGAGTCTGTGTGGTAGGGTTCATAGCCTTCTTTATCTTCTTTATATCATCTCCATACTTCCATTTATTTCAACATGCATGTGTGTGCTCAAACATATATACACTCTCACATATACAGAGATGCAAATCATTGGCTTGAATTTAGATTTTGGTACCTGGAGTAGGAACTTTCTGTAATTGAGGCTAAAAGTCAAAAACTATTATATCCAAGTGTAATATTCTATTTCATGGTTTGTTAAGCTTGGAACTATTGATAATATGGGCTGGGTAATTATTTTGGGGGGATGCATTGTGGAATTTAGCAACATCCTTGGTATCTACCTACTAGAGGCCAGTAGCAAACTCAATCCGTTATGATGAACATGTCTTCAGACGTTGACATAGGTCCCAGGGCAGGGTAGGAGGAGGATGAGGGGTTCAAAATTTCCCAGGATGAGAAAAACTGTTCTGTTTAGATTCATCTTCCATGTAATATTCTCTTGCATTCTCCTTGGGAATATTTTTCTTCTGTGTTCTTTGCTTTTTTAGATGCCTGATTATTGGTAAATATCCCAGATTACTTCTGTTTGAGAAAAGCACTTCTACCAGTCTACACTATAATTTTCCTAGAAAGGTATAAGCCTAATAATAGGAACAAATAAAATTATTTTCTTTGGATTTTTTCTTTGTCTCTGTTCATTCCACCAACTATTATTTGAAGAATAAAATGAGTAGTTTATGTTAATATATAAACTCTCCTTAGCAAATAATAAACAATACTTTTTACCTACATAAATATTTAAGACTTTCTGCACTTAGAATGTAGATGTGTAGGTATAGGGTAGCTGCTTAATTTGTTTGGTCTAAACAAAAGTCCTTGAAGCTCAATTCAACTCATGACCATCAAAAGTTTTATCAAAATTTTAAAGCCAAAATGTGGAAGTTTTATCAAAATTTTGAATCCAAGATATAAAACAATAAACTATTCCTGATCTTTACCTTGAGATGCACACATTTCAAAAGTTGTGGCATTTTTAGGTATGTGGTAGGAGGGTACAGAATCCAATAATCTTGTGATATTTATTTATCAATGTATATGCCCAATCTTAACTCTTTCTTTCCCATCTCAGTGGAAAGGAATTCTCCTTCCACATTTGACTTATTTTTCAACGTGCTGATTACTCCACCCATTTCTCATTTATAGTTACTTTTCTTGGGCAGAATATAAGCCAATGTACAATCCCCTTCCTACAAGCTCTCTCTGTTATTCACACAAGCATTTTGAAACAACAGTGAATAAAATTGTTATTATAATTGTAGATTATAATTTTAAACTTGTTTGTACAAATAAACTAAAAAGAAAAAAAGTCAACTTTAGAACTTTTTTATAATATTAGTAGCGTGTAGCTAATTACTCATTCCACCACTGATTAAAACACACCGTGATATTGGATGACACTACTCTATCTTACATGCTCCACAATTATCAGCCTTTATCAGAAATATAAAAATATCCACGTTTATGAACACCCATTAAGTGTCCAGCAATTTACATATGTTATAATTTATTTAATATTTATAATAATCTGAATAATTATATTTTATTATTTCTACATTTTATTAGATGAAAAGACTGCAGCCCAGTGTACTTATAGAATCAACTAAAAATCACACTGCTTGTAAGTGCTAGGTCTGATTTGGAGTCACACTCAATTTGACATAAATGTATGCTCTTATTCACCATGCTATGTTGCCTATGATAAACAGTAAGGCAAATATGATTAATGACAAACTCTTTAAACTACATATACATGTGTATATAATTAACTTTCCTTTGTATGATATAACTAATGACAAATTTTCATGGAACATTTTAAAATCTTTAATATAAATGTGAATTATCAATAGCTTAAAATACAAGATCATCTATCCTGAAATTTAAAAAGAACATTATTTTGCACAGATGCATTATGCAAAATATCGCAAAAATAGCTAAGTGGCATATCTACATAACTGCAAGAAATTAGATTATCTACAAACACCAACCCACCTATCACTTTCCCACAAATATTCTCAATTCTGTATTCCACTGAGCTTTCAGAATGTGTCTGACCAAGTTGCATATCTTTGGATGCTTATATATGATATATGATTTATCAAACCAACCCACTTTCCACAGGAGATAAACTTATCTGATGGAGGAAAATGTGATAAAGAAAATGTAACTTTAGAGTGTTCACTGATACCAATGACTTTTCTGACAAGCCAATCCTAAGGTGAATAAATTGAGGAGAAACAGAATTTTGTCAGAAGTGTATACCTAGAAGAAATATTGAAATCAGCCCATGAGAGAAAACGGTGAACCAGAAAGCCTTCAAAGTCACCCTGATTATGAATGAGAATACAGTTTGTGACATGTCTAACCACTGCTGAGATCTTGCATGGGCTGGCATCCCATCCGCAGTTTTGTGTTACCAAACAAACCTACAGTGTTGTGACCTTGCAAAATCTCTTTGAGCCATACTGAGCTTTAAAGCTTTAAATCAAGATCCTGCCGGGATGAGATGATTCTTGCAAGAATGATAACCTGCAGATAAACTAAAATGAAATTTAGTTGGATCTTGAAATGACTTGGGTTAACTCTAGCAATCGAAATGTCAATCAAAGGGCCTCAATTCAAGGCTATATCCAAACTTGTGTTTGACTCCTAAGACTGGATATCTTGGTTATTATCACTTCCATTATATTTACACATTTTTCAACTTCAAATGTAAAAATGAAAAACTATAAGCCTGGAGTGAACAAATATTAGGGGTCCAGTACATCAGTAATTTATCTGAGGTAAGAAAAAGGAGTTGGTTCTAAATCCAGAGTATTTATACTTTGTAAATCAAGTCTATTATTAAGGGCTCTAGTGACTGGTCTCTGTTTGGTTTGTTTTGTTTTGATTTGTTTTGTTCTTGAGCTGAATCTGGAGATGAGGTGGTTCTGAGTAGTTTTCTAGAGTCACTAAGCAGAAACAGCAAACATTCTTAATATAGTCATGTTTTAATATTGAAATATTATGTCTGGCTATTAAATTTTGATACATTTTATACTGATAAAAGTATTTAAAAATAAATTATACCTGTTATTTCAACCAGCAGATGTAACTTTGGCCTTTCTGTGTAAGAAATAAGAATTTTATACTGTCATAATACTATACTTGTGCGAAACAGTTTTGATATATTCGTGGCCTTGACAAGAAATCTTGCACTATAAATATGACTTTCTAAATAAAGTATGAGGGCTTCTGATTAGATCATTATTATTTTCTAAACTGAAAACATCAGGTTCCACTTTTTAACAAAATATTTATCAATCACCTCTGCAACAGAAATTGTTTTCTGTTATCCATTCTCACCTTCCTTTTGGTAATAAGAATCTCCTGAATTTTAAAAGGATGCATGGATTCCTAACATATTATTTGTCCTGATCTTCCTTGTAGTTAGTTAAGGCCATATGACCAATTTCCAGTCACTGAAATGTAAGTAGCAGTGATATGTGTGTGCAGCTGCCTTGGTTACATCGTTGAAAGAGTTTGCCTTCACTGTTTTTATTTTCCCCTTTCTGAAGGGTAGGACAGAAAAGTTATGCTGATCAACCAACTTGAACTTGGCAGACTAGAGAATATCAAAAATACCAGTGAGAATGGCATATTGGGAATAGTCCTGGAACAACTTATGGAGCTGAGTCACTTACCTGCCCTGAATCCCCTGTCTATCCTGGGATATTAAGAGACAGAGATACTTTGAGACGTATTTTTTTTTTTTTGAGGCAAAATTTATGTAGAATAAAATGAACTATTTTAAAGAGTCAATTCAGTGGCATTCAGTACACTCACACTATTCCTCCCTATTCCTGTCTCTTACAATTTCCTGGCAACAATAAATCTGCTTTCTGCTTATTAGCAATTTGCTTACCTATTCTACATGGAATCATATAACACATGACCTTTTGTGTCTAATTTCTTTTACCAAGTATGTTCTTGAGGTTCATTCACCTTACGACATGTATCACTATTGTATTCTTTTTTATGATAGTATTTGTGTGTGTATGTGCACCTCATTTTGTTTATTCATTCATCTGTTAATGGACATCTGTGTTCTCTTCAAGGTTTTACTATTATTAATAGTGCTACTATGAACACTCCTGTACAAGCATGTGTTTCAATACTTATTTTGAATTCTTTTGAATTTGAGGGGAGCAGGCATCTATACTTATAAGCGAAATTGCTGGGTCATATAGTAATTTTAGGCTTAATTTTTGAGGAACTGCCAATTGTTTTCCATAATCTTGAGTTTTATTTTTAGACCTCAGGCTTAACTTGTATCCTGATCATTAAATTTACTCAATGATGGACATTGCTGTAGTATAAAAAGTACTCTCTGTCTTTTAATGAATATACAGAATAAGAGTTGTTACAGAAATATGACCAATATTTCTGGTACATAAATGGGAAAAACTAGCCCTCTTTGGAAATGATATATTAAAATATAACAAGATAAAAGAATGGGTCAGCAATGATTGTCTTGGTTTCTTTGTTTACTTGTGAAGACCAAGGATAGAAGATATTAGCATATAGCTTCTCTAGGGTAGCATTCTTTCATTTACTTTATCACTTATAGAATATCCATTGAATGCTATGGACTGTAATGGGTACAGAATAGATGCAAGGATTAGTAAAATACGGGTTCTTATTCTTAGAGACTTGAAACATGAGGACAATATACATACATATTACATTTTCCTGTGATAGTTTATCCCAAACAAGTTGTGAACAAAGCTTATACAGATTGTTTCATAAAAAGGTAAGGTCACTCTTTTCTTTCAGAACAGATCAGAAATGGCAGGTTTGGATGTATTTTGTTTTGAAGATTTGTTTGTGATTTCTATTATATTTGCAAGTAGATATATCAACTAGGTATGTAGCATGAATCTGGAGGCCAATGAAAAAACTTGAGCTAGAGTCGAAACCGGAATTATAAATATAGTAATATGCCACTTAACTATGGGAATGTGTTCTAAGAAATTCATTGTCAGGTAATTTTGTCCTTGTGCAAACATCATAGAGTATACTTACACAAACCTAGATTAAATAGCCTACTACACATCTAGCCTATACGGTATAGCTGATTGCTCCTAGGCTACAAATCTGTATAGCATGTTACTATAGAAAACTACATGAGATTGAATCAAACACAAAAGAAAATGAAACAATCAAGAGACTTAGTAAATATGAGACTGCTGCTGGCATAACAGCCTACTGTTTTATGGCAAACATTTTTATAATTACAAAATGTACACTCTAAAATAACAATAAAAAGTATAGTATAGTAAATACATAAACCAGTAGCATAGTCATTTATCATTATAAAGTATTATGTACTGTACATAATTATATGTGCTATACTTTTATACAACTTGCTGCACAGTATGTTTGTTTATACTAGTATTACCAGAAACGGAGTAATGCACTGAGTTACAATGTTACAATGGCTATGATATCACTAGGTGATAAGACTTTTTAGGTTTCATTATAATTTTATAGGATCACTGTCATATATGTGGGCTATCATTGACTGAAATATCATTTTGTATAGAGTAAACACTTATGTGGCGGGAAACTTAAGACTGTGTCCTAAAGCATTCATATATTTATTTGCTGAAAGGAAAAAATCGGAAGTGACTGAATTAGTGTCACTGAGCAAGATGAAATGCAGGAAATGTGACCCCCTGAAAGCCAATGAAACAAAGTGTTTTAAAGAGAAGGCAGTTATTAATTTTTCAATGTTACTGAAATGTTAGGTAATGTAAGGATAACAAATGACTGTGGGATTTGACAATATGGAGGTCACTGATGATCTTGACAAATACAGTTCCAGTGGTTTGGTAGTCATGGAAAACAAGATAACAATAGAAAGGAGAAAAGATAATAAAGGAAATCATTATTCATCACTCTTTCAATAATTTTTTGGTGAGCAGAGGCTAATGATGTGGGAGTTCTTAAAAGGGATTGAGATCAGTGAATAACTAACAACACTGAACACTATACAGCAGAATCACTTATTGGTGTTATTTGGACTCTGTGTACACATATTGATTCATTTCATCCTTACTTCAACGCTATTAGGTAAATATGCTATTGTTTCCATTTTACAGACAAGAAAACCGAGGCACTGAGTATTTAAATAATGTGTTCAAAATCATGTGCTAATAAGTGGCAGAGATGAAATTCAAATCTAGTTAGTTTATTCCTTCAGAGTCCACACTCTTATTTAACTTTGTTAGTTTTGACAGACTATTAGGTCTCTTCGACAACCATTTTTTTATCCCTTTGCCTTTTCATTAATAAGAGCACAGCTCCTAGACCTGGGAATGCAGCTAAGAAGTAGAACTTCAAAGCTGATGGTCTGTTAATGAAATGATATACAAATCTATACTATATTCAGATCTATAGTCTTTGTTCCTGGCAATTTTTTATAAAAGCTACATATGTTTGGGCCTGCTTTATAATTTTTAGAGAAAAATTGACCCTCAGAATGGCCTTGGCCTCTTATTACTTTCCGTCAGAAGTTGTGATACAGTTATTCTTCCAGTAACTAGTGGGAAAGAAGGAACTCAGCTGTTGAGGGGGGTCTTCAGGCAGCAAGGGGATTCAGACATTGGTTCCTGCCAAAATAATCTTAACAGACATAGAGGGAACCCACAGGGAACCTCAAATTAAGATTAAAAATGAATAGCCAATCTAGAGTGCTTTTAAGTCTTCTGTTAAAACATTCCTCGCTGTCGCTTTGGCCTGAATACAAAAAAAAATTATTTCTACAGGTCAAAAGCAAAGATGAACATATCTTATTAGATTTTATCATGACAAATACTACGTTTCAAATAAATAAGTGTTTCAATGTGTGAAATGTATTTAAGTCAGGAGTAGCACACTACTACAAAAGATACCTTATTCATCTTTATTGATTAGTTCTACCACTTACTAGTTGTGTAGCCTTGGGCAAGTTACTTAAACTCTCAATGCCTCAATTTTCTCATCTGTAAAAAGTTATATTAGTATCTATTTATTGAATGCAGAGTACAGTTAATATTCTAAATTAATATTCAATGAACAAAAAATTGTATTTGATATTTTTTTAAAACTACCCCCCACACACCCACACACACAGCCTAACCCTTCCCTGACATTCCCAGACTTGGCAGATATGGGTTATTCTGATGGGTTCCAAGTATCTCCTTTGAAGCGTGTACTTAGTAGTAGTTTTCCTAAAGCACTCTTAGCATCTTGCTTTTTTTTTCATTCAAGAACAGATAATAGCTTTCTTCTCATCTTCATCAAATCCCATATATTCTA
This sequence comes from Eidolon dupreanum, assembly GCA_028627145.1. Lineage (NCBI taxonomy): Eukaryota > Metazoa > Chordata > Mammalia > Chiroptera > Pteropodidae > Eidolon > Eidolon dupreanum. The sequence goes on along the minus strand of CM053507.1, from coordinate 78,218,944 downwards.
CTTATATTTTAAGGCCCTCCCAAATTTGTGGATTACTCTATGTTCTTCCTAATCTTTTACTTCCTTAGATGGAGTCTGGCATTCTCACTTTCCAACCTATATGATGTTCTCACAATACCACTGATTTACTTCTATTCTTTTCTCAAATCTGTTCTGGAAACTCTACTCTTTTTTCAAATGTATCCTGGAAACTCCTTGGCTTTAAATATTTGTTACCTCGCATATCCTACAAGATAAAGTTCAAATTTCATCTTTATCATTGCACTAGATATGCTGGATTGAACTCACATTTATTTCATTGCACTAAATATGCTGGATTGAACTCACATTTATTTCAGTCTTCTTCTATGGTAATGCCTATACTGTAGAGATTGGAAAATTAAAAGCTCTGTGCTCAGGTTTTCTCAGAATTAGGCCTCTGGATGCAAGTTAGATTCAACTAGTTAGAAGTACTTGCATGGGATTTGGCATGGCAGTACTTGGAAGATAGTTTGTATAGAAGTGTGAGCGGCAAGTGAGCAAATGAATAAAACCGTTATTGTAATCATTTTTCCATTGACTTAGTGTGTTTTCTGCTATCATACATGGAAGAGAAGACAATTAGGTTTTTTATAGTGATGTTACAGTTTTATGAGTGTTGAGAAGACATTACAGTGTTTATTTATTTGTTTGTTTGTATGTTTATTTTTTACAGTAGCTTTCTGATTCTTATTTTGAACCTGTATATTAACAAGGTTTTTGATAGTCATTTCTGCAAACAGCCAAGAGCTCATTTCATTCAATTTTGTAAACTTTTAAACTGCTTATAATTAGAATATTTTGTTCTTCCTGTATTATTTTGTTTGTATTTTCCTTCCCACAGCAGATCTTTAACTGATTCAAATAAATATGACCCTCACAAACTGTTCCCAAACTCACCTTCTTTCTTAATTTTCTAATTGTCATGTCTTTCTTTACTTTTCTCAAATAGTATATGCTCTAGCCTACTGTCATTTTTCAAACATTCCAAGGACTCATATAGTTTTGTGTATTCTCTTCCCTCTGAAAAACATTCATTATATCTGTGTAGAAAAGTTCTATTTCCTTTTCCAAGTTTATAAATAAAGCCTTCCCAGACCTTTCAGGCTAAATTAATTTGTGTCTTCACAAAATTTCACAGCAATGCATATATACATATATGAGTTGTTGTTTTTTTTTATAGTCTAGCACTGATCACATTGTGCCGATTATTTATTTAAATGCCAGACTCATCAGACTCTGAGCTCCAAGAAAGTGAAAAGAGGGTTCTATCCTTCTATGCATTATATGCTAGGTCTTAGATCTGAAAAGTTCTACCTAATTTTTATTGTTTTAAAGAGCCTATTTCACATCACAGATTCTCTTGGAAGCTTTGTCATTAAATCTAGTCACAATAATATTATCTTTTATAATGACTCAAACTGCAAAGCTGTTGAGTTTTATGGCTGAAAAGAGACAATGGTTTTCTTTGGTCCAATCTATTTATGTGCAAGAACATTTCCAAGTTGTATAGGGAGACAACAATAGATCTTAAGTTTTATTGTTTCCAAATTAATCTCCCAAATGATGCCTCATATACAACTTCTTAAATTCTAGTTTATTATTTCTTACAGGTAGTATTAATATTGCCTAATAATAGATAATATTGATGGACCACTTTTTAAAATGTCTTATACCTATTACTTATTTAATGCTGGTAACAACTTTCACACTTGTTGGTAAAGGCAATTTATAGTGTCTTCAAGCATGGTAACTATTTCAGTTAATCATTTATTTTTCAATAAAATTAAGCATCTATAATGTGCAATGCAGTCATTACATGCCAGAGGATATAATACCAACCAGAGTCCCCACTATCATGAAGCTTAATTCTAGGTAGGAAAAAAATACAAATATACTTTGATAAGTGCTGTGACACTTACAATAAACTATACTTTAGATAGGTTTGTTAAAAACAACTAATTTTCCAGCAGCTAAAGGAGAAGAGATCCAGAGCTTTGGTGGAAATCCTATCCTTTCACAGGGAAAAGGACACTTCTTCTATAGTGAGGAAAGAAAAAGAGAAAAATGATATAGGTGAATTTGTTGCTTTGATTGCAGAAAAGTAAATGATTCCATAGTAATGGCTGCCATATCCAATGCAGAATTAAAGGCCAATGACTATATAGAGCAGTGTGTGAGATGAAAAAATAAAAGTCCTTCTTTAGCCTTTGCCAAATGTCTGTACACTTTCCTCTATTAAAAGTATCTCACTTATATTCTGTGTATCAGAATCTCAATTCTAAATTATCATCCTATTTAATTCTGAGCACACTTTGGCAAACAATAAAGGAAGTACAATTACAAGAGCTGCTAATAACATTCTTGTTACTCAGATTTAACAACCACTAAACTGGTTGGCATTATGCTTTGGAAAGGTGGGTGGTCTTTGACGGATGTTTATACCTATACAAATAACTCAATTGTGACTGTCCAAAACTGAAAGCTTTTCAAGGCTTTGTACATTTATACAAAAACACAGCCTTTGTTTGTTCTGAGTTAATAGCTTTAGCAAACATGTAGCCAAGATGGTTTTTGAATGGAAGGTGACCCTTGAAACTAAGTCACCTTGCTCGGCATATCAGAAGGGAAATAACTAATTATGTGTGGGCACTATGGAACAAATGTTGTTATTTTGTGCTCTGAAAATATAATGTACCAGGGGCATAATACTTCTTGATTGAAATTTCGATAATGATAACCACTTTCTTTTCTGATTATCTTTGAAGATACAGCATTTCTGAATAGGCTCAGACACTTGCCTTACTCCAACTACTGAAGCATAGTAAAAAAAATTATAATAATAATCGCCAAAAAAATAGAAAAAAAACACAGCATATTCTAAGAAAAATTAGACAGTTAATAAAATACTTTATGAAAATGCAGAGAAAGAAATGACCTATTACAATTACATCACATTATATCATCCCTGCCCTATTCTATATGTCATTGAGCTTATTTTGTAATCTAGTTTATTACACTGGTTGCTATCATTATCTGCATTCCTGGTGAAGATGAGAAAAACTCCACAAAATACTACACCTTTTCAAGGGTGGTGGTGTTCATTGCCTTAGCCAAATTAGACTTTTTATTAACATAACATGTGTAAGATGTTTTAACATATCGCTGTCTGGAACTTGAGCGTATCCTATTTTTTTTATTTAGAAAAAGGATATTTTAAAAGTAAAACTATATGTAGTAATTAGTTTAAATTAAACACTCTATATGATAATTAGTTTATGTGATCAATAATTATAATTACTTTCACATACACTCTTAAGTTTACAATGTGCTTTCATAACTCCATTTTAAAATGGAAAATTCAAAGAAGATAAAAAACTGATCAAGATCATCCAACTGAACAGGATTTTTTAATACAGATCCCTAAATCCTAGTTCTGTGTTTGGTCCATGCTGTTTTTCTCTTTTTCTAATTTTTATAAAATTATATAATTCTAATTTTATAATTTTTATGTCAGATAATTCATTTGAAAAGATGTTACGAAGTAAGATGATTCTGAAATTTTCAGTGTGTTTGTTAGTTTATATGTATAATTAAAAATAAAAATAAAATAAATCATTAGAAAATGAGAAGAATTTTATTGCCAGTCAATTTATATTGTTGCATATTTGTTTTCACTCAGATAACAGGGCAGTAAATATATGTGATGCTAGCATTACACTTTAATCAGATTATAAAACAAGACATTCTTAGGAAAATGTTAGTCATAGTAAAATTTTGCAGACATTGTCAGAATCTGTTATTCCCTCCTTTGCATGTTTCTCCTGCTTGATTGCTCTACTCTTGTTCTTTTATATTATAGTGCTTTAAGTACAAAACCTGCTTAATAGATTTTAGGTTGCTTTAGGACCTAGAGAGTAAGGAGCAAGCCAGCCTAACTTCTAAATCAAGGTTAAAATGAATTAGGATTAGATGTGCTGCAACTGGCTTACAATTTTTGCTCTTGGGGAGGAATAAGAGTCAGGACACCTATACAATGTATAATTCATTCTTATCCATTCGGTCATTCAACAAATATTTACAGAGTTTCCATTACATGCCAGGACTGTGCCAGGTGCTTGATATATGATAATGAACAAAAGAGACATGGCCTCTGCCTCCATGAACCTCAGAGGGATATTCAGCCAATAAATAAGTACAACACACACCCACAAATCGTGCCTTGCAGAGAGCAAGACTTCTGTGAGATGAATTAATATAACACAGTTTATGTTCAAGTGTTTGGTCTAGGAATGAAGTCTGGAATTTTACCAGGCACATTCCATCTACTATATGCTATATCATAACTCTTAGTACTTCCGGCCGTATTTGAGTTTCTCTTGTTTTGTAGCATGTGAGAAAAATTGATATTTGGAAATGTTCATAGCAACTCAAGCAGTGACCAAACATATACTATAATAGAAATATTTCCCCCAAATCTAGTCAAAGTTTAGATATTTAAAATAAGATCAATGAGATAATCAAATTAATATTTTAAAAAAAGCAAAAGTGATGATGAAGATTTCTCAAAAATTAGACCAATTCATCTTGGATAAAATTTTAAGTAGCTAAATCATAATTCAATTTTTAAAATTTAAAACATAACTTATGAGCTAATTAATTAATTTCTTTCTTTATCTCATCTCAATCCCTCTGAAAATGAGTGCAATGGTTAATTTTATGTCAATTTGATTAGGTTGTGGCCTTTGGATTCGGACTGCAAATAAAATATTGGTTCTTAGTTCTTGAGCCTTTTTGGCTTTCTGACTGAAACTTATACCATAGACTCTCCAAATGTACACCAGACTAGATTCAAAGGATCAGGCTGCCCAACAGTATGAACTGGGAAGAATGTCGCATGTAAAAAAAAAAAAAAAAAGAGAGAGAGAACAGGATATTACAACTGGAAAGTGTGAAAAGTTTGTTTACAGAGACAAAGAATGAAGAGCTTTGGATGCCATATGGTTAGCCAATATTAAAAAAGTTATTTGTTCATGGAAATCTTTTAAAAATCATAACATATTGAAGAAAAACCAACATATGAGAGAATATGCATGTTCGTATTACCAAAGATAGCAAAAAAACAAAAAAGATCTTTGGGACTAATTACTTATTATGAGAAATAATAAATATTTGAGTGATGTGTTTTTATATACAATTAAATCTAAATATCAGAAATGTTACTGTTTGAAAGCAATTTGAAGTTTGGTGTCACCTCAGAGGCATGGTGGGGATAATGAAGCAGAAATGTAATTATCATTTTTCCTCGATTCTCCTCCACTGAAGCAGCAAAGAATTACAAGTCAAAAAGATTTAAAGAAAATTTATTAAAAATATATTTTAGAAGGCGACAGGCCACGCTAAGGAAGGTTGTAGCCCTGTGGAATTTGGGAGGTGAAAACAAAGAAGAAATAAAAGAGTATGCTTCAAGAGAGGAAAGGATTCTCAGGGAAGATGGCTGTAACCCAGCAGGGAGAGAGAGGTCTGCATTATATTAGGGCTGTGATAGGTAGTTACAAAGGCTTTCCTAGGTGATTGGCACATGAGATCATTTTGATTGACATTTGGCTGCTGTATAACACTTTGCCACGTGTGCATGCACTTACCCAGAATTCAGTCTGTTATAATTAGATTCATGAACTTCTAGGCATAAACATGGTATTATAATGATGATATAATGAGGTTGAGGTTGTAGGCAGGTTAGAATAGTACCTTCAGCTCAAGTGTCTATGGCTGGATTCAATCAGCTATAAGTTATGTTACTCCTGTCCTTTGTCTCTGGGGATGCGGGAGGGATTCTCTAGATACCAATAGGGTGTTCTTTGGTCTGGGCCTCCATCCCTTTGTTCTCCTGTCACTCATGTCTGAATAGCTACCTAACAGGAAAATTTTTGAAATATTAAAATGCAAAATATAAGCAGCTATAACCAAATAAGCAATGTAATATATGACAACAAGACATTGCTGGCTCTACCATCGGTGCAGATTTCACATATAAAATGATCTTCTATGCAATTTCCTGTTTTCTACTCTGGAAAACCATTTCCAAAAATTTATTGTAGCATCATAATTTCTAACACACACACTTTACATATCAGAAGAAAAATATTATTAATATTTTGTAACATAGAAAACATATTAATATCTCACAAAGCAAATTATTCAACCAAGAACTCTAGGAAGTGCTACCACAAGCATGGGAGAATTTGATCAAGGAAATAATATTATTAAACTATTATCATAAAAAGTTCAGTGCAGTGGCTGTGTTTAGAAAGGATAAGAGATCTAAGCCTTTGGAAATTAGTTAGAAAATATTTGGAAAAATCCAAGAAAAGCAGGATGAGCACCTGGATTTTATTTTTTTAGTTGTGGCAGTGGAAATAAGGCAAGAAAATAGATTATAGATTAGAGAGATACTAACAAGTTATAATAAATATAATTTAATATCTAATTATATCTGGTAGCAAGAGAAATAAGAGAAAGAAAAACTACCCCTAGCTTTCTGTTTTGGAAGATAGACTATGTTGTATAATCATGTAGTTTTGTTGTTGTTTTGTTGATGGTGATGTTTTGTTTTGAGATTTTGTTTTTTTGTTTGTTTTTGTTTTTGTTTTTAGACGAGAAAACCTTTGGTTGACCTCACAGATTTAAAGGACCTTGTCAGCTTACAATCCCTTATTTTTTATTTTTTATGCCTACAGCACCTGGTATTCGTAGGTGGTCTCCCATCCAAGTACTAACCATGTCCAACCCTGCTTAGCTTTCGAGATCAGATCGAATCTGGCTTATTCAAAGTGGCATGGCCATAGACAAGCTTTTGAAGAATCAGTGGGGAAAGGAGTAAAGGGAAATACAATTAATTAATTAACTTAGGGTCTGAGAAGCTTATAGAATGTCTGGCAAATAATAAATACTCAGTAAATATTTATTAAATATATAAATATTTTGTTTACTACATAGAGAGGGAATTGAGTTAGAGCTACAGTTTTGGAATTATGGACACTCAGATAATAGCTAAAGTCATGAGGGTAGATAGGTGAGAATATAAAAAGATATATATATATATATATATGTATATATATATATATATATACACATATATATATTGTATTTAATATGTAGAATGACTGTTGTGTTTGGCAATTTAAAGTAAGACCTTAAACAGATGAATTTTGATGAAATGGTCAAAGTAGAAACCAGAATGCAGTTGAATGAGAAGTGAGTAAATAAAAATGAGGAAGCAGTTACAAACATGTTGACCTTCATTTCTCAAAATACTCTGTCAGGTTCTCACATTGTGATACTGTGATTTAATCTGTCTTGGTAGAGTGGTGGGATTCAATGTGTCATCCATACTGGTGTGTTGTTAATAGTATGGTATAATAATCTTAGCCAAAGCTCTAAAGTTTATAAATAATTTACTTCTCTTTTGTTTACTAAAACAAACAGTTAAAAATTGTATCTTTAATATCTTTTTCAATCTCTTCCATTCCAAAATGCTCTTGTGAATAATAATAATAATAATAATAATAATAATAAAACATGCAGTAGAGATTATGCATGGGCTTATGCTGTACCTGCAAAAATCAGCTGCTATGTGAGAATCAATGAAAGTGTGAGAACTATAAGTTGAGGACAGTTGGATAGGTAGAAAAACAAGCCATATACAGATGAACATCCCTTTCCACTAACAAGAGAAAGGAAGAGTTGAAAATGAATATTTTTGATGAACCTCAATTATGATAATTCACCAAATGGTTTAATATTTAAAATGAAAATTCTTAAATTAATAAAACCATGAATCTGTGACAAATGCTGAAAATAATATATTATTAGAGTTTATATAAGTATAAATAATTCATATTTTTAAATTTAAAATAAATACACATTATTTTTATTTAAAAGTATTAATATTCTTACATTTTTATTGACTGCTAAAAATGTTAAATGTTTTTCTTTAATAAATCATGTCTATACATAATCCACTTGCACTATTCTGTGCCAAAGTGTCTAAATGTGAGAAGTTTTTACAATGGATGCTTTTGAAACAATTGCAATAAAGCTTTGCTCTTAATGAGAAACACAGGCATTTGAAGACCTATGAAGAGAAGCTGCAGAAAAAGTAACAGCAAAATGCTGGAATAATCCAAAGTCTTTTTAACAACAGTTTATAGATTCATTAGGTAGGGAACAGGAAATCTGTAGAGAAGAGTAGGGAGTGGGGGATAGAAATTTGCTGATTCCTCTATTATTGGTTTGATATACTATAGAAATATTTTTTAAGAGAAAGTAAAAGAAGAAAGAAAGAAAGAAAGAAAGAAAGAAAGAAAGAAAGAAAGAAAGAAAGAAAGAAAGAAAGAAAGAAAGAAAAAAGAAAAGTGATGAAGTTCAGAACAGTTTACCTCAAAATATGGCAACTTGGCATATTGAATATTTTAAACTGAAGGAATTTAAACAGGTGAAAAGAGACTGTGACCTTCCCTTTCTCCCTTGAAGCAGGTCAGGAGATTCTCATGTGAGAGATAGTCTCCCTATACCCAGAAGAAAGGAGTGTCCTTAGATAGCTAGTGAGACATGAGACAGAGAGACAATGAGAGAAACCCAAATGAATGAGCCTTGTTAATTTCCCTAGTTGACTACCCTTAGCTTATATGCTTTGTCTTATCAGATTCTCCCACAACTTTTCACTTTTCATCAAACCCAGTGTAAAAACACTCAGGCTTAACCATTTCTTTAGGTTTTCATTTTCTTATGAAATATTCTGTGTCACTTAAAACTTGTATTAAATAAATGTATTGCTTTTCTCTTTTTAATCTCCTTTTGTCAGTTTAATTTACAGGAAATTGTACTTAATTTCATAGTACAAAAAATATACATATTTCTCTCTTACAGAAAGAAAACAGAGGAGTTAAAAAAATTAAAGAGCTTGGAAATAAAGAGGACTAGAATATGCCATCCCCAAATATGCCATTTTGACCTAAGAATAATTTTGAGGAGAAGGCAATTGAGAAATAGCAGATGCAGAGAAAACTCTAAAAAAAGAGCACGAATTTCTCTTTGTAAAGGAAATTTTTATTTATAGAGATGTTTTCTTCCCCCTAGCAAGAAGAGGAGAGTTTTCAGTCTTATCAGTGAAGAAGAGAGCACCTTGAATCTGCATACCAAACCCCAAATCCCTTTCCTTTGTCTAGTGCCTCTTCACAGTTTTTCCCCTCAAGAATAACTCCCACATTGAGTCTCATTTCTTTGTTAACTCCTGTGCATATGTACATAATCAAAACTTTTTTTTCCCAGCCACTGTACCTAGGAGGGTAGAGAAAAAAAGGTTTCCCTTCCCTACAGAAATTGTTAAGATGAGTCTGATTTACAACTATTTCTTGGTAATGTTGTTATTGTACTATACTGTTATTCATTCTCGTTTATAGTGAATTATTTATATTTTTGTCTGTTTAAGATTTGTTTATTACGTTCTTGTGAGCCCTTTAAAGGCGAAATATTTATTTTCTGATATTATTAGAAAATGTATCAAACCTCTGTGTCAAATATTTTAAAACATTTTACTTTAAACCCGAAATATGACCTATGAATACAACATCAAACAGAAGATCAACTAAAATATTAATGAGTTCCCTCTTCGACATTGCCTATAGTTCTTGATGGAATTTTTAGCTTTTTTATCCAATTGGTTTAGACTAATAGATTCTTAATATTTTTTCAGATTTCTTTCTTCCTATCAAAAGCTTAGTTGAACTAAATGCTTCTTTTTTGTTCTTCTTATACCTGAAATATAACTATAAAAGTATTAGTGTGGCAGAAGTCTGTTAAGTGCCAGGTGTTAGTATAGGGGAGGAAAAATAATTTTGCTCTACCCTTCAATATCATCTCCAGCTAAAAAGACAAAAAAAAATTTGGAAGAGAGTGCAGTTATGAAAGTTTACCAGGAAAAATACAGAAAAAAAGAGTAAAGTTTGTTATGCTTTCTCAATTGATTTTGTTAAGTAGTTAGGTAGACATGAGCAATGAGAAGAGGGTAAGTGGGGATGAAGGTCCAACATGGAGACCTCCCTTAGGACCTCTCTGAAACACCCATTTTATGCTTAAAAATTACCATTACAAGGAAATAAAAATCACAGAAATAACTGTTGGATTTGTCCAGCCACAAGTGCTTGTGCAGTTAGTACCTATACTGTCATTCCTTGACCTCAGCCTCATTATACCACATTATAATAGCATATATATGCCCAGAAGTTCATGAATCTAGTTATAACAGATTGTATTCTAGGTAACTGCATGCACAGTAGACAAAAGGTCATATAATTGCCAACTGTCAGTCAAAATGACCTCACATGCCAATCATCTAGCACCACCCTTGTAACCTTCCGTCACTGACCAAATATAATGCAGACCTTTCACTTCTACAGCACTTCGGCCATCTCTGGCATAGCCTGTTTCTCTCTTGAAATGTACTTTAATCTTACTTTTCTTAAATTTTGTTGATCTGTAATTTTTTACTTCATCAGCCAAAATAATCGAAGTCCCCTCAGTGCCACTGGGGCAACGAAAGATTTAGATCGCCTCCAATGGTAACAATTAGAGTTTCTTACGATTCAGTCTTCTTTCTTTTCTTGGTATATAGAGAGGGATATGCCCTTACAGATGGAAATCTTTATAAATATAAACTTTCCTTACAAAAGGGTGGCCTATATCCTATTTTCAAAGATTCTCCTGTGTGCAGTTTTTCAAAATATTCACCTTGTTTAAAAGAAATAAAAGTCCCCAAATAGAGTCACTTTTGTTAAGCCTTATCAAGACTTAACACCTAACCTAATTGCAGTTTCACCCTCTCCCAGGACTGAAATGTCCTGATTAACCCTAGTGAGGCAATTTACTTGATAAGACCTCTGCTGTCCTTCCCCCAAAGAAAGGTTAACCTATCTGAAGTAATCTTATTTTTTTCTTTTGCTAATAACTTTCTTGTTCCACCCAGTCTCTTGCCTATAAGTATGAGTTCTCAGAATGCCTCTCTCGGATGGGAGGCTTCTTGATTCATGAATGACTCAATAAAGCCAATCAGATCTTTAGATTTACTCGATTGAATTTTTGTTCTAACAAGCACAAATAATCCATATACCAAAGAGGTATATTTTGCGGTGGCACAGTCTACTATCTATCATTAGTGAGGGGGAAAAAATCCCATTAGCAACACATTCTTCTATTCTCTGGTCTCTCACATTTTCCTCCTGAGGTGGGGAGAGAATGATAAAACTTGTTCATGCTATTTTGAATTAAGTCAAAAATAAATAAGACAAAATATCTCTTTAGGAAAAATATATTAAGTTGACAGGTTACAACTAAACAAATAGTACTAGAATTAATCACAGCACATGTTTATATGAACTGACTCGGCTCGGTGAGGTTTCACAAAAGAACAAGTCAGCAAACAGAGTGGCTCAGAATTTGATGACTGCAAAGAAAGAACTAGAAAACAATTTTGTTTGTATAGCGTTTGTCATGGCCTATTTACTATAGTGTGTGTATGTGTGTGTGCATGCACGTGCACATGTGTGTGTTTAAATTTGAATGTGTGGTTTTAATTCTGGATAACAGTGTACTATAGAAAAATAAGACATCTGACAATTGTATATAATTCATTTCTTTGGAGTTTATACTTTAATATACTTTAAATAGCACAAGTATATTAATTTACTTACATTTAGCATTGATATGGTGCAAAATGATAGCAAATAAAATTTAAGCTAAATATGTTTCCCCTTGGAGACTGAAACCATTGTGAGACCTGTGGGATAACCAGCAAAAGATTAGAACAATTACTCTCTGTCATTGGAAGGCCTGCATACACCTGTGGTTGGAGGAGGTCAAGTTCCCCGTATGGAAGTCATTTGTTCACTTCCACAAAAACTGGTCTTCCAGCAGGTGATAGAGGTTCTTTGAAATTAAATACAATTTCAATGAATTGGTGCAACCTGAAATCAATGCCTGAACATGAGCAATCAACAGTCCAAAGTCCTGGAGCAAGATTGAAACTGTTCAGAAACCAAACCACTCAAGTGAAGAAGAAAGGAAAATAAACTTTCTGTGGATGGGAAATACACAGCTGAGAGTTTCATAGTTTTAAGGATTCTCTTTTTATGAAAGAATTTGGGGTAGATAGTTTGGGCAGGAGCATTCATTCTTTTCACAGCATGCTTGTGCCAATTCACACGCCAAAGTGGCCAGATGTGACTGGAAGTGGTTCCATGTGTCTAAACAGTAGCACTGCAGACATAGTCAATGATTGGACTAATGGCTCTTGGCATAATGTCATCTAATCCAATTGAATGGGTGTTCTTGTCCTGCTGTGAAAAGAAGTAAGACCTGCCTTATTATTTCAGTTGTCAGGTGTCTTCCTATAAATCCAAAATGGAGTTGTCTTTTCTCATCAACTGCCATATTCTCAATACATATCTAGTCTGTTATATTGAAGCCAAGCATATTAACCTATATACATAATAATTATATTTTTATTTTTCAGATCTAGAAACTATTTTTTATGATGCATTAGATATTTTTCAATATTAGTAATTAAGATTCATTAACATTCTAGAAATTTTACTGATCCTGGATACCAAATTGTCTTTTATAACATGAAATAATTTTAGAGAAAACAAACTAACTACTAACATTGCTATTGTAGAAATATCTAAAATATTACTAATTATCATGTCAATTCCAAGGAAAAAAAATTAGTAAAATTTTAAAAATCACAGGCATGTTCAGATTAGTTAGTGACAATAAATTTTTCACATAAGATACTTTTTATAATACAATCAGAAATTCACACAAAATGTTTAGGCCAGTTTTTCTTTACTTCTTTGTTTCTTCTCTCTCTCTCTCTCTCTCTCTCTCTCTCTCTCTCTCTCTCTCTCTCTCTTTTCTCTCAGTGTATGTATATGGCCTCTCAGAGTGCTATTAATTGAAAAAATAATTCTCATACAAATATTGTGCCTATATGCTCTTTTGATAATTAAAGAAAATATAATACAAATTATTTGTCTGATTTTCAAACAATGTCATTGACTTAATAATGTTTAATATTGGAATCTCTGTCTTTTCACTTATTAGTATATCATCTATGAGAAACCCCATTCTAGTGACAGATTGTTTATTTATATTTTCTGTATGGTTTTTAGTGACACATTCTAAAGAGTCAAGTGACTTTTATAATAAGAATATTTCATTCTTAAGATGATTGTTTTAACTAGTTTTATCTGCTTAATCTATTTTTGTAAATCTTTGTACTTGGGATTCATAACAATTATGGACATTTCTAGTTGTTATAATGTTTTCATCTGGACTTTGCTAGCACTAGGACATCACCTATATTTTACAAAAACAGCTGGACACTTGACATAGCTTTTGAATACTTCTTGTCTCTCCTCATTTTTAGTGGAATGTTTTTTCTACTCTGAAGATGATTAAGACTTGATTGTGCACAGCATCCTCACTGTCAAACATATCCTTAGGATTTTGTGTAATTACAAGTGCATAAATGTATACAAAAATTACTGGTTATAAAATCACATGTATGAAGCTCATACCTTATACTTGTATTTCATATCTAATTAAAATACATAAATACCATTCCGATGAGCTTTAAAAAGTTTCAAAGATACTTTATAAGATTGAGATTTAGCAGTTGCTTCCTCAAAAAAAGATTAGTCTCCCTCTTGCTTACCCTGTGCATGAAGGAAATGTCATTACAAAAACTTCATTAATATGTAAATTGCATCATTTTGATTAGCACTTGCAGACCCTTTTGTTAAGAAAAAAGACGGAAGGCACTAACCAGATTGCAATAATTTACATAATAAAAACTCAGTGGTAGCAATGCCACCAAGTAGAGAACCTAAAGAAAGCTAGAATGTCTTTTTTAAACAGCTTAATAAAGTATTAAAGTCACGAAGTACAAAAGGAGAGAAAATATTTTTCTTTTAGCTGACAAACTCTATTTTAGGGTAAATTACAGGTACTACAGATTACATTAATATGATAGGAATGAACACGTAGTCAACAATGTCAACATATACATATCTTTTCAACTTAGAAGTGAATGTTTCTATCACTGATTATTATTGTGTAGGGACTTAAATATAAAATACAGACATCTACTCGTGAACTTGGTTTTGATAAAGAGAAGATAGCCTAAGAGACTTCAGTTTGTGGAAATAACCAATTCATGCTCATTTAAGTGATCAAAAGTCATATTTTGATTTGATATGAGAAATTTGAAAACATTAAAAAATATTTAAAACACTAAAAAAATGACATATTTGACAATTCATTTTGTAGTATATATTTTCGGTACTTTGTAACCTAAGGAACATTTTATAATTAGGTTATTCAAAGAGAGATATTTTGGATACTTTAAAAGAAAAGAACTGTTCTTGAAAATATATAGATGACACTGTGAGGAAAAAAAAAGATTTTTTTCTCTATCCATCTTAGGTTCCTTGCCTGGGACTATGTAAATTAGACTAACAGACATATTAAGAGGAGCAAAACTAACAAAATTTTGTTAATATGTGCATCTCAAATACACATGGTAGTACTCACTAATAAGTAACTTAAAGTGGTGGTTAGAATTTGAACATTTTTTGAATTTCTTTTTCAATTACTATTGACATAGAATATTAGTTTCAGGTATACAACATAGTGATTAGACATTTATATAACTTAATAAGTGATCACCCTGATAAATCTAGTACCTATCTGGCACCATACATAGTAATTACAATATTATAGAATATATTCCCTCTATGCTATCCTTTACATCCCCATGACTATTTTGTAACTCTCTCCTAATTCATCTATCCCTTCAAACACCCTCACATATGGCAACCATCAGAAGAATGTTCTCTGAGTTTGTTCCTGTTTTATTAGTGCAGTTCATTTTTTTAGATTTCACATATAAGTGAAATCATATGATATTTGTCTTTCTCTGGCTGACTTATTTCATTCAGCATAATACCCTCCTATGTCTATCTATGTTGTTGCATGTGGCAAGATTTTATTCTTTTTGGCTTAGTAATGTCCCCTTTTATATATGTACCTCTTCTTTATTTATTCGTCTAATGATGATCACTTAGGCTGCTTTCATAGGTTGGTTATTGTAAATAATGTTTCAGTGTTTCAATGAATATACAGAAGTACATGTCCCTTTGAAGTAATGCTTTGGGTTTCTTCAGAAAAATACACAGAGCAGAATTATTGGGTCCTACTTTGTCTCCTGTTGTAGCCCTTGTTTTAAAGTCTATTTTATCTGATATAAATATTGCCACCCCAGAGTTTTTGTTTTGTTTCCATTTTCATAAAATATCTTTCCATCCCTTTACTTTCAGTTAGTCTGTGTCTTTTGATCTAAAGTGAGAATCTTGTAAGCAGCATATGTAAGTGTTTTGCTTTCTTATGCATTCAGCCACCCTTATCTTTTGATTGGAACATTTAATCTATTTACATTTAAAGTATTCTCTGATAGATATATAGTTATTTTTCTTTTATTATTCACATTTTTTATCTTTTCTCCTTCTCTTCCTCCTCCTCACCTTCTCCTCCTTCTCTTTTTTCTCCTCCTCCTCCTTTTTTTTTCAAGAAGTCTCTCTAACATTTCTTATAATACTGCTTTGGTGTTGATGAACTCTTCTTGCTTTTTCTTCTCTGGGAAGCTCTTTATCTGTCCTTTGACTCAAAATGGCAGCTTTGCTGGGTAAAGTAATCTTGGTTGTAGGTCCTTACTTTTCATCACTTTGACTATTTCATGCCAATCCTTTCTGGCTTGCAAAGTTTCTGTTGAGAAACCAGCTGACAATATTACAGGAGCTCCTGGGTAGGTAACTAATCATTTTTTTTTTTCTTGCTGCATTTAAAATTCTCTGTCTTTAACCTTTGGCAATTCTAATTATATTGTGTTTTGGTGTGGGCATCTTTGGGTTCATTTTGTGTGGAACTCTCTGTACTTTCTGGGCTTGTATGTCTATTCTTTTTTCAGATTAGAGAAGTTTGCTGTCAAATAGGTTTTCATTCAAACAGGTTTTCAATTCTTTTCTCTCTAGTGCCTCTCTGATGAGAATGTTGGTACACTTGATCTTAATACAGAAGGTCCTTAAACTATCCTCAATTTTATTGAGGTATTTTCTGTTATCTTATTTTACAAATCACTGATTTGATCCTCTACTTCATCTAATCTACTACTGATTCTCTCTAATGTGTTTTTCATTTTAGTTATTGTATTCTTTATTTTCAACTGGTTCTTCTTTGTGTTTTCTCCCATTTTTATGTTTCCTATCTCTTTGTTGAAGTTCTCACTAAGCTCATTGAGCACTCCTAAAACCGGTGTTTTGAACTCTGCATCTTGAAGATTGCTTGTCTCCATTTTTTTTAGTTCTTTTTCTGGAGCTTTGTTCTGTTTTTTTTTTTTTCATTTGGAACATGTTTGTTTGTCATCCTATTTTGGCTGCCTCCTTGTGTTTGCTTTTATATATTAGGTAGAGTGGGTATATTTCTTGGTCTTAGTGGAGTGGTCTTATGTCATAGATATCCTATGAGGCCTAGTAGCACAGTTTCTCTGTTCACTTGAGCTGGGTGCTGCAGGTGTGTTCTTTGAATGGGTTGTGTGTGCCCTCTTGTTGTAGTTGAGCCTTGCTTGCTGTTAGCATGTAGGAGGGATTGACCCTCAGGTTGATTGGCTGTGAGGACTGATAGTGACTACAATGGAGAAGCTGCTATGCAGGGACTGACCCTATGTAGGAAGATCACTTTAGCAGGGCTCTGGGCCTTCCTAGTGTGCCCTTTGTGTGTGTACTTTGTGGAGGTAGTTGGGTGGTCTGGAACTGGCCCCTGGGTGTGTTGGTTCTGAGGCTTCTTAGGAAGGGCTTTATTGTAAGGCAAGATCACCTGCTGCCTGCGCCCTCTTTATGGCCACTTGGTTTGAGCTACAAAGTGATCTCCAGATGGTTGCCACTGGTGCCGGGATTACAGGTGCCCAGGAGAGCCTAAGCTGCTGACTGAGACTAGCTGCTGATAGTGCTGGGGTTGGGGCTGCTTAGCAAGAGGTCCAGGGCATGCCGAGACCAAATGCTCTTTGTTAGGTGTTTGTGATATTTTGAGAGATTTTAGAAAAATCTGCAATATAAACCAAGATAGGCCATTTGTGTGGAAAAGTCACTGGAAGCAGCTTTGGTGGGCTCAAAGTTAGGAGGGATGGGTCTCAGGGAATCAACAGCCTGGGTGAACTTTGTTAGCTAGGTTGACAACCTTTTGACTTAGCCACGATCTCTGCTGATTTTCACAGCCAGAAGTTATGGGGACTTCCCTTCCCAGCACTAGAACCCTGGGCTGTGGAGCCTGATATGGGGCTGAAACCTTTTGCTCCTCAGGGAGCACCTCTGCAGCTAAGATATACCTCTTCATTTTTAACTGCCACATGGGGGTGTGATACCAGCCCATTTCATGTCTCTATGCATCCTGCCAGTCTTGATGTGGCTTCTTCTGTATATTTTTAGTCATAGGACTTCTGTTTAGCTTGATTTTAGGTGATTCTCAATGATGGATGTTTTCTAGTTCAGTTGCAATTTTGTAGTGATCCTGAGAAAAGACAAGCACAATGTTTACCTGTTCTGACATCTTGACCAGAAACTACAACTTGACCTTATATAGCTTCTTAACAAACACTACATTTTTAGGGAAGTGACACGACAAGAGAAAAGTTTGAGTTTCTAGGGGGCAAATGGTGCGAAGGCGAATTTATGAGGAAACTAATGGAAGATAAGTGCTGGTTAGTAGTGTTATGTAGATTCCAATGGTGCCATCTTTGGGTTGGCAAAGGTCTAGAGTTATCTCCAATGATTAACTTTTGTCCTTCCTGGTAGAGAGGGGAGTAGGAACACCTTTACAAATTTATGTCCTGCTTTTAGGCAAATACAGAGAAGGCAAAGAGCTTTTCTTATATCTGCTTCTTATCAATTTCCTGTATCTTAAAAAAAGCCTATGCCAAAATGGCATTTTGGTGGTGGTGGTGGTGGTGGTGGTGTGTGTGTGTGTGTGTGTGTGTGTTGGTGGGGGGGGGAGGTGCCATATATTCTGCCACCCTATAGCACAAACGGGACTAATAAATTTTTCAAATTATTGCTTTTTTTAAATTTCACTTCCTACTTGTTAAGTACATTTCCACATTCATTTGATATACAAAAATTTAAGATTATGGTAAATGTGTAAATATGCTGCTATATGGAAGTAAAATATAAAACTATTAATTAGAATTTTTTTAAATAATTTTACTCCTGGAGAAATTTGGTAAGAAAAACTGTGGACAAAATAGAAAATGGTGTACTGGGCATGAAACTTTGTTAATGAGACTGTCTTCCACCTGAATTCAGCAAAGCAAAAACCATACTTGGCAAAAGTAATTTACTTGTTTTCAAAGGAGTTTAAGAATTGCCTTTAACAGCTGACTGCTACCTAGAAGGGAGGTAATTCTGGTCTAAATGCTTTATCTTTTGTAATATTCTTGTCTTTGGTGTCATAGCAATTAGGTTAGCACCAGAGAAACCTATTAATCATTTCTGTAACTGCTAAATTGCATAAGTGTGTCGATTTCAAATCTTGAGGTAAAAATAGATTAATGAGCTGACCTCGGTTTAATATGATAATCCAAGAACTAAATACTTGGTGCCTATCTTGTTTTACAGAGTGGATAATATACATTTTACTCTCTCTCTATTCCACATTAATATCAAGTAGGAAATGAGGTGGGAGATCAGTTTAGAAGCAGAAAAATAAAGAGAGGTAAGGGAGCACTAAACCAAGCAACACCCAATCAAAAGAGAAATATTGTTTTGATATAGACTAAAATTAATGATGGCTTAATGTATTATAGAAACTGCAAGGTTCTTTCCTTATATATTCACTGAGGCAAATTTGATGAGTCTTCCAAGGAAGGCTGTCCTCGGTATTTGCAACTTGATTGCCTTCACATGATACTTGCAGCTCACTTTGTGAGTTCTACTCAGGTGCAATCATCAGAGTCCAAAGTCAGCTTTGGTTTCTCAACTCTCAGGAAGGTTTTAATATTTATTTCACATCCTTGGTTTCCCAGTACCAAATACTGTGTCTGGCTTTAATACGCTTTACAGTGCCAAAAAGTAAAAATCCCTTAGTTAGACAACTGTTCAAAATAAGAGGAGAAAAAAGAAAATATTTGACAAAAGAAAATAGTCTAATTTATTTAGTTGGAATTATTTAGATCACTCTTAATGCATCTCTCCTCAAATGTGTAGACATCTTTAAAACTATATAGTTTTGGAGGGATTTCTTGATTATAGTTCAGCAGGGATTTTTCCCTCAGCTGGCTTCCATAAAAGAAATTCTACTATAATATAACTAAAGCAAATATTGGTGTAATGTATAACAATAACAACATCTCTTTATTTCCTTAAACCAAAGACCTATTCTAGTTCATTGGAAAAAAAGCTCATATGAAGTAGTACACCCATGAGAACTTAACATAGATTTAAATTAAAAAAAAAAAAATGAAAATCTGCAGAAATGTGGTTTACAAAAGCTTCAGACGATTTACCAACATTTTTGACATCTTAGCTATAACGTAACTTTGAGAAACCTTTTGTTCAGAGGAAATTACTCATAGCATGATTAAAAAAAAAAAAGAAAAAAAAGAAGAGAAAAGAAAAAAGAAAAAGAAGGAAAAAAGAAAAGAAAAAGAAAAACAAAGAACTACCATCTCCATCATCTTAAGGTTTGTATATAAATCAAATGTTACTCTGCAACTAAGTGTTAAAAATATAAAGTATGAGTATCAATGCTTATTTTTAAAACCTTAAAGATACATAAATTTGGATGTTCCATTTGCACATTTCTATGTACTCAAAGGGGAGAAGTCAGGTAAAGTATTTGTAATAGCTTACACTAAGTGTTAAAAACAAACAGAAACCCAACACTGAATTCACTTTTTTTCCTGGATGTTGAAATAGTTCTCTAATATTTACATTTGTAACAATTAATTAGATATATATTTCTGTTCTAAATTTTAACTTGCATATTTAAACACAAGTCTTGGCATTTATGATGTTTAAATACAGAATGAGTATATAAGAAACAGTACTAACATTCTGCTCTACAGCTTTGCTCAAAAACTGTATATTCTTTTGGGAGAGTGAGCTCTTGATATATTTGGGGAATTAAGGAACCAAGTAATGATTTTATATCAATCTTTTGCAAAGTTCAAGCTATCAATTATTACATCCATCAGATAACACCTGTGTTTTTCATTATAACAGCTGGTAGGTAATAGCTAAAATTTAAATCCAGGTTTCTCTAACTCCAAAAGTTCTCATCTTAACTTCTATAACTACATTGCCTACAAGTGTTACTCAGAGGGATTGATAGGAATAAAGAAAAGCATCCCTTTCTTATCATCAACCCCTTGTTTCACTTTCAAGGTCTTAAAATTATGGAGCTAATGAAGATGGGGAGTTGCAATGTCTTTGAATTCATTTGTAATTCACAGGTTTATTTTTAGATTAATTAATTTCATAATTGTGTACTAAAAATTGCTAGCAAGTGATTTGGTCATGACACTTATCTGTTCTATAAAGTATATATCTCTAGTATTCAGGGATAAAAAGCTATCACCAATAATTTCTTAAAATTTACTTTATACCTGTTATGAATTATAGAAAGACATGTACAGTTTATAGTTTTAAAAGTACAGTAGAGTTGGAAAATGCATTAATAGAAGCATAAATAAATGATATGAGCTGATTTAATCTGCAAAATTTACAAAGAGATGGGGAATAATTTCTGGAGGAGATTGTCTTTGAGCTGGCCCTGGAGTGTGGGTATGATAGTAGATGGAAGTACAGAAACATCATAACAATAGTGTGTAAGTCAGGAGGGTGTTTAGGTAATAAACCATTTTGGAATTGACTAAATAATAGAGTTTGTGAAGACTAGTTTAAGAAAATAAAATCCTGAAAAACTATACTACAGATAATTGAGGAATCATTGAAATTTTCTAGCAGGGCAATAATAAAACGAGACTTGTATAAAGAAAACATTCTAGTAAATTTGTATGAAGTTTATTGCTACAGGAAAAGAGAAGTGTCAGATAAACTATTATACTAATTCAGAACTCGAAGTCTGCATCCAGAATATTCTTCTAAACTAATTACTCACCTAGAAAGCAAATAATTTGTGCACACTTTCAAAAATAAATGCTATCTTATCATTTGAATGATGGCTAGTTATTATAAAAGTCATAACAACCTAATATATATAGTATATGCCTTCCATTTTTATGATTTCTCTATTCTTAAAAGTAGGTGTACATTTAGGATCTTAGAAAGTTCCAAAGGGGGGGGGTAATGTTCATAATGTTTGTTATAAATTATTTCATTATTAAAAATAAGAAATACTTTGTAATTATTTTATTAATATATATTAGTTTCCATATCTGGGATAATTATAATCAGATACTGAATAGAAAAAAGGCAACACTGAATATTCACATGAAGGAAAATAACTAGTTTTCTTGATCTCAAAGAATAGCTGGAGAAATAAAAACAAAAACAAAAACCGTAAGTATTGGCTTTTAGCATAGAATTGTACATTCCTTTACTCAGTTGTAGAATTGAACTGTTCTGACCTGGGAAAGAAAAATAATAAACTAGAGTAACAATGTGTTTAGAAAAATTGGAGTCATCTAATCAATTTTCAGCAACTCTCTGATTTATATGTCTAATAACACGACTGGCAATTTATAGTCCCTATCAGTAAATCTCAAAACACAATTTGCTGCAGCAATAAGCAATTTGTTTAGTGTAAATGGCCTTTAATCCTATTGATGATTGATTAATCTATAAATCACCAAAAGAGCCACATAAGCCTGAAAAAAATTATGCCCTAGCTTTTTTATTTATTTTTAATTTTTAAATTTTGTGTTAATACCAATAAAAATAAATTGTCTTTCAAAAATCCAAGATAAAAATGTTAATTAATAAAATATTAAAAACTGTAACTGTTATTACTGTTAAACCATTTTGAAATAAACCCAAAAAACACATAAGGTAGTTTGAGGGTTTTAGAATACTTGAAGACAATTTAATTTACTTGAAAATCCAATAGGAGTATGTTTGATTAGCTAGGCCATAAAAAAAGTTATCTTATTTCTTCTCTAGAAACAGAAAGTTTCTTTGTCATTTGGTAGGGGGGTGGTTATCACTTTAAGATAAAAATATATTTGAGGACTACAAAACACAAAGTAGGATGTTTATTTAGAAATATGAAAAGTGGTCATCTATACATTTAGTAAAAACACGTAATAACTTAACTTAGTTTATTACATTTAGAGAAGAAGGCAACTGAAAACACAATGTGACTACAATGGAAAAAGAACACATTTGAATGACTTTCTATTTTCTTCCATAGAAATGCAAAGCACAAAGTCAGAGTGATATCTACATGGGACTGACTCATGATTTTGATGAATGAGGTTGTTGATAAGGGACTGTTATTAGCAGACTAACCATAATAACATCAACTTTTTATAAATATTGAAAATTCCATAATCTCTTCACTTATTTAGGGTAATCTGCATGGACGATATACCTTCCCCTTTTATACACCAGTATAGAACTGGATCAAGGACGTTTCCAAATTTACCTAACTAAAAAAAACACTTATCTGTGTAAAACGTGACTTGCTCAATTTTTGTAGTTTTCAGTGTTCAACACCAAATATTTGCCTTTGTCTTTTTTCCCCCTTTAGGTGGCTCAAGTAAACACTGGACTTTCAGTGATATTTAAAACCTGGTGAGTATGGTTTTCACACTGCCTCCTTTATGCTAAAAGCAAGTTGAAAAGAAATTTGATTCTGTTGCTTTCTGGTAGAATATTTCAAAACACTCAGATGTCAAATGGGAGAAATTGATTTTGATAGAGTTCTGTGCTCAGCTTGTGTAGGCTTACTTTTGCAGGGTTGTATTCACTCCCGTTCTAATCTTTCTGGTAAGCAGACTGCTAAGGCATTATTCATGCATGTCGTAGGAAGTTGGTAGTTCCATTTAGTGATTTACTAGCTTGGTTGCTTTTTGTTGAAGCCTGAATAAAGTGACAGGAATCATTTTTACTGGGGATTGTTCTTGGCATAGCAAAGGTAAGATATTCAGCTAAAATAAATACCCAGGAGAGTCATAAATGCCATTAAGGACTCAGATTCAAAAGGAATGCTGAAGTTGGACTTAAATAAAGAAAAAGGAAGGATTTCATTGTTAGAATTGCTGAAGTTGGCAGATGTAATTGTTTTCACAGATGCATTCTCTTTACTATCTATAGGTTGTCAGTTCAAGAGAGTAAAGATGAGGGAAAGAAAGATTTTGTCCCTTCCTCACCCCCATCACCAACTGCCAAGAGAAAAATATCTAAAACCTGAACATCAGTGAGAGGCCTCAGGGAATACACAGAGCTTTAGAGACTTTCATCTCTACCCTTCTCTTCACTCTTCTCCTCTCTTCTCCTTTTATTCCCCCCTCACAGTCAGTTGGCAGAGTAAATTTTACTGTGTAATTATTCACTGGTTTCTTGTCTCTTCATGTGCTTTTAAAAAAGAAAAACAAAATATTATTTTCTAGTAAGTGCTGACAGATTTTCGACATGTCAATGAGCAAAGTGACAAGATAGAAAAGTTCTTTTTTCTTTTTCTTTTCTTTTTTTTTTTGGCCTGCAGAACCAAGATGTTGGGCCCTTTGTGAATATATTAGGTTGGCTGGCAGAACATTATATTAAAGACGCCAAACCAGTGTAAAGACCTAGTCCATAACCTCTAATCTTACAGACATGAACTCTATTATTTCCCATTAAAATTAGAGGTTACCAATTGTAACAGATGTCCTTAATAGACACGTATTTATTACTGGGGAACATTAGGTAAATGAAAATTGAACCCCATATTTTAAGTTTCAGTTCATGAAAATATAAAGCTCCATGGCTGGATCTGGCATTATAAGTCTAAATTATAGAAGGCTTTACACAATTTGCATTAATTGATGCATCAGCAATTCTTCTAATTTACAGCACAATTAAATAGTGAGAGTTAAAAAAAATCAAATCCTAGATACTCTAAGCAAACTACAATATTTGACATCTAATTCATAGAGGTTATACAGTATATTTCACTAGCAAGAATATTTTAATTAACTGCTAAAAGAATAGGGTTGAAGGTGGAAATCTTCCAGGCGACCTATAATGAAAACAAGCTGATGGATGAATAACTTGATATAAAAGAACTTTATGACTATGTGTTATTGTAGGTGTCTGAATATTTTAAAGATTAAGATGATCTATAGAACAGATAAGCTATAAACACACACACACACACAATGGACAAAAATAAGAGACAAAGTTGCTTTGATAAATTATTGAAATTAGATGTTATGTCACTATAAAACTGATCCCATTTACATACTTTATAAAATTTGTATATATTTATATTTTGTATTACCTGAATAAAATTCTATGTACCTTCAGTGTCAGTTTAGTTTTCATCTGCTTAACAAACTGCTTTAAAAAATAGTTGAGAATAGAATTAACTTTATTATGGTGCCTATGTATAGGTGGCTATAGCATTTAAAGAGATGGAAAGTATTTAGTGCCTATCAATAAGAAGTGGTTTTTAAATACACAGATTATTTTCTCTCAAATTGATAACTCTTTGTGAAAAATAAAAGATGCCATGTTTGTAGCATTTGTTCTTTATTAACAGTATTCCTATTGTTAGGTAGCCAGTCAGACATGAATGACAGGAGGAACAAAGGAATAGGGGTCCATCCTAGAGACCACCCAAAGAATACCTCATTGTTAGAAAATCCCCCCCTGCATCCCCAGAGACAAAAGACAGGAGAGTCATAATCTTAGCTGGCCTAATCCGGCTACAGATGCCTGCACAGAAGGTACCACCCTAGTTTGCTCACAATTTAAGCTTCGTTATAATACTATGTTTATGCCTGGAAGTTTATGAATCTAGTTATAGCAGACTGAATTCCGATTAAGTACATGCATACTTGGCAAAGAGTTATATAGCAACCAAGTGTCAATCAAAATGACCTCATTTGCCAATCACCTAAGAACACCTTGGTAACCACCCATCGTGGCCCTAAATATAATGCAAATCTCTACCTCTCCCAGTGTTACAGCTCTCCATCTTCCCTAGCTATAACTCGTACCATCTCCAAGGGGTACATAACTTTATTTCCACATGGTTAGCCAGTTTTCAGTTTGATCCGTCTTCTACCTCACAATGTGCTTTTAATAAATGAATATTTCTCATACTCACTGAGTTGAAATTCATGTTCTCATTAGTGATAAAGACCTAGAGGTGTGTATGTTACTGCAACTCTGATTGCTCCAATGGTTACTCTATGATATTTAATATAGTCAGCAAAATAGCATATATAGATTAAAGAAAAATGTTTTGCCAGTTTTAGATGAGACAATGAAATTATAGTTCAATTTGGAGAAAATGTGCCTACTACTTAGAACTGGAAATGTTTGACAGTACAACCACAGTAAAAACCACAGAAGGATTTCCAATCCAACATGTAAGAAACTTGGAAGTTGTCACTCTGTTCTAACAAGCAAAAAGCTAAACAAACTGAAAAATCTTGGATCCATCAGAGAAGTAATATCACAGGGAAAACCACTGTTCCCAAAATTGTGGAGACAGAAAGGCAGATACAGAGAATCACAACTTACCAGAGTAGAAATCTCCGTGAGAACCAGAGCCAAGTTAAGAAAACCTGAACTATATTTGACAAATTGCAAAGACTCAGTGTGGACAAGTCTAGAGGTAAAAACTCCAGGGAAACTCAATCATCAAGGGTCATACAATTTTGTGGATTTTAACTCCATGTTCTCAAAGTAAATACTGAGGAAAAATTTCCATGCTTCAACAAGAGGAAGGGAGAAAAGAACCAATTTGAAATATGTCAGAGCATTCTTTCTTTTCAACAAGGCCTACACTCAAAAGAAACTATTTTACCAGAGCCTAAACTATTGGGTTTTATTAGAGCTTCACTAACCTGAAAAATGAGAAATACGCACCCCCAGCCCACTTGAGTCAACCTGTTGCACCTAAGGGAAACAACTGAGAAATACAGAGACACAGGCTGACCGAAGGACTAAGTCTTAATCATGGGGTTATAGAACATTTCTTCTGCCTCCACACTTTACCATCACATTACTAAAAGTCTATTTATAGCAGTTCCTTTTACCCAGTGTATCATGTCTGGCTTTAAGGAAAAAAAAATGAAAGGGCATATAAAGAGCAAAAACCACAGTTTGAAGAGATAGAGAAAATATTAGAATCAGACTCAGATATGGCAGGGATGTTGAAATTATCAGACTAGAAATTTATAATAACTATAATTATATGTTAAGGGCTCTAGTGATTAAAGTAGATAACATATAAGAACAGATGGACAAAATAAGAAAAAAGATGGAAATTACAAGAAAAAATAAAAATACTAGAGATAAAATAAGTCAACAGTGTGACAGAAATAAAGAATGCCTTTGAAGGACTTTTAAGTAGACTAGATATAGATGAGGAAAGAATTTCTGAGCTTCAGGACATGACATTAGAAGATTCTAAAATAAAATGAAAGCAAAACATACACACATGCACACACATGCGCGCGCACACACACACACACAGACACACACACACACACACACACACACACACACACACACACACACCAGAATATTTAAGAACTGTCGGACAACTATAAAAGGAGTAATACATGCTGTGATGGATACTTTTATGTGTTAACTTGGCTAAATCATGGTGTGCCCAGATATTTGGCTACACATGATTCTGCGTATGTTTGTAAATGTGTTTCTGGATGAGATTAGCATTTGAATCAGTAGACTGAGTAAAGCATATGAACCTCCCCCATGTGGGTAGATAACATCCAATCTGTTGAGTGCCTGAATAAAACAAAAAGGGAGAAGAAGGGAGAATTTGCCCTTTGTGCCTGACTGTTTAATCTAGAACATTGATCTTCTCCCGTCCTCAGAATGAGATTTGAACAATTGGTTCTCCTAATTCTCAGGCCTTTAGATCGTTAGATTCATATTGAGCTACACCATTGGCTTTTCTGGGTTCTCCAGTTTACTGGGACAGATTATGAAATTTCTCAGTCTCTGTAACATGTGAGTCAATTTCTCATAATCTCTCTCCCTTTCTCTCTCCCCCTCTGTGTGTGTGTGTGTGTGTGTGTGTGTGTGTGTGTGTTTAATTGGTTCTGTTTCTCTGGGAAGCCCTGAATAATGCAGATTTTTAATGAGAATACCAGAAAGAGAAAAAAAAAGAAAAAAGGATGGAAAAAGTATTTAAAGTAGCAATGACTGAGAATTTCTTCAAATTAATATCAGACATTAGACACTAAACCACATATCCAGGTAATTTAAAGAACATCAAGCATAATAAATGCAAAAATAAATAACCTATACTGAGCATACCATATAAAATTTCAAAACTGCAAACCTAAAGAAAAAAATTATTGAAAGAAGCTAGATTTGAAAAACACCTTACTTATATAAGAACAAAGATAATAATTATATTAGACCTCTCATCAGAAACCACATAGGCAGAAAGAAAATGGAGTGAAATATTTAAAGTGTTGAAAGAAAAAAAACACTCACTTAAGAAATCTATATTGAGAAATCATCCTTCAAAAGTGAAGGAAATATATATAGACTGTCAGACAAACAATAATAGAGGGAATTTGTTGTCAGTAGAACTGCCTTGCAAGAAATGTTAAAAGAAGATCTTTACTAAGAAAGAAAATTACATACTTCAGAACATTGGATCTATTTAAAGAAAGAAAGAGCATTGGAAAAGTAAAAAGTAAAAGTAAAATAAAAGCTTTATTTAAAAAAAAATTCTAATTAATCTAACAGATAACAGTTTATTTAAAAGGATAATAACAATATTTGATTATATGTGGACATATAAATATAAAGAGGTATAATTGAATGATAGCAATGATAAGAGAGTGAAATTAGCATTACTTGTGAAGCAATATAATGTTATTTGACAGTGGATTTGGATTAGTTGTAAATGTACATTTCAAATTCTAAGGTGATTAATAAAAAAAGTAAAAAAATATGGTTCAACTGATATACTAAAAAAGAAGAGAAAATAGATCACTTAAAATGTTCTTTAAACCCACAAAAGGCAGAAAAAGAGTGAAAGATAAGAAGAAGAAACAAAGAGCAAGGCAACAGATAAAAAACAGTAACAAATATGGTAGATATTAATTCAACGATATCAATAATCACTTTAAGTATCAATGGTGTAAATTCAGGAATTAAAAGACAGAGTGTCAGAGGAATCAAAAAAGAAAGAAACAACTACATGTCATCCACAAGAAACCCTCTTTAAGTATAAAAACACACATAGTTAAGGATAGATGGAGAAAGATATATCATGTTAACACTAATCAAAAGAAAGTGAGAGTAGCCATATTAGTTTCAGACAAAACAGACCTGAGAGCAAGGAAAGTTATACAGGATAAAGAGGAGAATTACCTAATGATAAAGGGGTCAATTCTCCAAGAAAATGTAGCAATTTTTAATGTCTATTCATCTAATAACAGAGCTTCAAAATACATGAAGCAATAGATGATAGAAACAAAAAGAGAAATACATGAATCTACTATTACAGCTGGAGATTTCAACACCTCTCTATCAGAAGTGGACAGATCCAGCAGGCAGAAAAATCACTAAGGACATAGTTGAACTCAACAACATCATCAATCAACTAGATATAATAGATATCTATGGATTATTTTATTCAATAAAAACAAATTGCTTATTTTTTTCAAGCTCATATAAAATATTTTTCAACATAGACCTAATTTTGAGCTATAAAACACACCTTAAGAAATTTAAAAGAATAGAAATCATATGTTGTCTGCTCTCCAATAGCAATAAAATTGAACTAAATATCAGTAACAGAAAAATAGATGGAAAATCCCAATATACTTGGAAATTAAACAACATACCTCTAAAATACTTTCTAAATAAAAATACTGTTAAAGAAGAAAACTAGAGAAGTAAAAATTATTTTGCACTAATTGAAAATGAAAATACAACTTATCAAATGTGTGGGATGCAGCAAAAGCAGTACTTAGAGGGGAATATATAGCATTGACTGCATATATTAGAAAAGAAAGAAGATGTAAAGGCAATAATGTAAGTTTTACTAAGTTAAATAATATATTTGAGACACATTTATTTTATATTTACATGAGAGTTACATTTTTAATGTTTAAAATTGCTTAAAGCACACTCCTTTTGAGAATTTACTTTTTGTTAAAAGCCAGGGTGGTTTATAAAGCCCTGTTTGTTATATCGGAGCGTAAGAATAAGAAAGACTTTTCCTATTACATACAGGGAGATTCAATATCCATTTTCCTAAGTTTACATTATAGAAAATAAACCAAAACCATATGATAATAATAATAATGTTTACTGAGCACTTACTGTGAGCAACTGCATATTTTACTTTTAATGTCTCATTAACTCTTTACATAACCCTGTAAAGTGCTGTTAATTTTATTTCCATCTTGTAGATAATAGTTATAATTGAATATGATGATGATGACGATGATAGCAGCTAACATATGGTGAGATCTTACTCTATGCTTAGCATTGTTCTAACTGTTTTACACATATTATTCCCATGACAATCTTATAAGGTTGATACAATTACTATTACAGTTCAACAGATGAGAAAACTAAAGCATAAAGAGAATAGATAACTTTTCTATGGTCAACTGGATAGTTCTGGAATCCATTCAAAGATGAATCCAGTGTCCACAGTCTTTCCATGCATGACATGTCGTCTTACTCAGAGCAGACACCAAAGCATCTGTGAACCCCTCAATATGATTTCCAACTTCTGTCAATATGTGCATATTTCTGGGGTCACGTGCCCATTTCTTTTATTTTGTCTCACATAAGATATGCGGTCCCGACATATATGTATAGCTATATGATGAATTACATAATATCATTCTTCCTATTATTTATAAAAAAGTACATTTAAAAAAATTCAAAATTTGGTATATTATAAAATTGTAGAGAAAAGAATATAATTTATCTGCATGTTTATTCATTAAGAATTGTTCTTTGTTTTCTACTTGTAAAAAGCTTGTCTTATGTCAATATTGTTATTTTTCCCTTAGACTGATAGTTGCATATAAAACGATGTTTGTAACTCATAGAAAGACTGAAGTAGTAGTGGTTTGGCAGTTATAAGGGGAGTACTTTTTGCACATCAGGGGACAAACTATAGTGAAAGGTATACCTATAGATAGAACCATCTTCTCCCTATAAACAATTTTTTTTTAAGTTTAAACCTCTTGCAATGCTGATTTCATTCAAACTTAGATGTGCAATTAACTTGCTGCTTAATAAGAGGAAAAGAAAAGATAAAAAAGGAAACATGGAAGAAAAGAAGGGAAAGTTGACATATAGCTCACTAAGCAAATATATAATAATTTTCTAGAGAAATCCAACATTGCCTTCCTAAATGAATAAGCCCCTATTTGTTCTAATAAATATTGTCTCATATCTTCTGGCATTTTCAAGTTAAGATGAATTTAAATTTAAAGCTTTCTTTTTTTTATCAGTTATCAATTAATTTGGTTAAAACAACAGAATAAATAATACATGCATTTATATTAACCTCTATTCTACTGATCAATGCAGATGCCATTCTTTTATAATTACTCAAAGTGAATTGTTCCTTTTGTGTTCAAAAAAATGTTTTTCACAAAGAGCAAAACTTCTCCATGTTGTGCTATGTTAATTCGTATCATCAAACTTTATTCAGTCCTCTAAGAAGTAGTCTGTGTCATTGCTTTGTATTTACTAGTTCCCACCCCAACCCCCCCTTTTTTTTTAGCTTTTTGAAACTCTTACTACATTATGTACATCAATTATTTACTGTCTGTTTCCCACAACTAGTGAATGTTTGGAGTTCAGACCTATATCTTATTTATATCTATACCCTTAGTGTATAGTAGAGTACTAGTTACATAGTAGGTGCTGATAGATTGTGTCATAGAACCCTTTTATTGTATTGAATGAGTGAAACCTACAAAATCCATCCATTAACTTTAATGTACTCTACATTTGCAAACAATATGTTGTGGTATAAAAATATTCATGCCCTGATCCACTCTCTGAGATTCCAATTTAATCATTCTGGAATAAAGTTCATTATCCTTATCTATTTAAACCCATAGGCAATTCTGAAGCACATTAAGTTGGAAGAAAAACTTAGCTGTATGCTCTCAAATCCTCTTACAATATTATGAGTATGCTTTTCTTCAATGACTTTAAACTTGTACATAGTATAACAAATCCCTTATTATTTGCCAACCTCTTTAATTTGATAAGATTATTATGAGTTTCAATATTTGGTTCCTCAAAATATTAATTTTGTCTTGGAACATTACCAGTTTTAGTAGCTATATTCTCTTTTCCCTACCTAATCATTTAAAAATATTTTTGAATAGGTTACTGTACTAACGTACTACAGAGCAATCAAGACTTGAGACTGTTCTCTCCTGGGGACAGAACTGTTCTCTACGAATGTTTAGGGTTGTCAAAAGTTTAGAGAACTACTGGCAATTGGTGGCAAGAATCGGTGATTATAAATTCCTGCTATGCTTGGAGACAGTTCTGTAGGATAAAGGTTTGTCCTAACTTAAATACCAACGGCACCACTTTGAGAGACAACATTAGACTGAGTTCTAATTAGAAAAGAAAGATGATGCTTTGTTATAGCAACAGAAGTGGATTCAAGGAATCAGGAGTAGTAGGAAAGCCATTGCTTATTTTTTGTTAAACTCCACATGTGTCCTCAACAAAAGAATGATTAAAGCAATTTAAGACTTATGTCTTGCTGTTTGTATTCAGTCATATGAATCTTTGAGTAATTTTTTTTTCTGAAATAGAATTTTCTCTGACAGTATTTTAAATTCATCACAAGTCCACAGACACTGCCAAGTTTTCCATGTATTACCTCATTTTTTCCTCATCACAACATCCCAATATACAGATGAATAAATCAGGACTAGGAGGTAAAATACTGTGCCAAAGTTCACACAGCTTGTGCATAGTAGAACTAGAATTAAATGCCCAAATCTACCTAACAGGGTAGCCAGACTTTGTAGAGTTCTGGAGCGCAAATCACACACACACACACAACAAAGAAAAAAATAGTCCTGGCCAAATAAACAGGAAAGAAGTTAAATTGAAGGATATAAGGTAACTTGCAGTATCCACAGGAAACCTATAGAATCCGACTCAGAATTTGAACTTGAAGCAAGGGAGACTAGGCTCATGAGAATAGAACCAAGACTATCATTGGACACTGATTGCCCCGACAGCTAGCACCACTACTACAGGGCAGACATTCACCAGCTCACAGCTGGATTCTCAACTCTGCCACCACCTAATGCTATAAATTTTCTTTTCGTCACTTTACTTTACTTAGAATTCAAAACTCCAGTTATGTGTGCTCAATTTGCTGATCTAATATCCCAAACTTCTAGAGCAAAGGGGGAGGTTATGAATACCCTCATCATTCAAACTTTTACTTCTTTAAGTATCTGACAGGAATTTATTTGCCTCTTAGTGTGGCATTTCCCCCTGAGAGAAGGTACTAGAACACTCATGTTCTTCACATCCTAAATAATGCAGTGGTATTGGGTTAGTTATGGACACATGCATTTCATTTATACTCATCTACCATTATTTACCAGCGTCCCATGGTTTTTAAATGTATGTAAATATGCCAGCAGGACCCTTTGTAACACCAGGTTGTATTACAGTCTTTTGTATAGTAATAGGTTGTTTGGAACACAAAGTAGGCCAATTCGCAAATGTCTATTTAATTCTAATGCAATGTTTATACCAACAATTTTTATGTATGTCTTGCTTCACAGTTACCAAGTTCCATATATATATATATATATATATATATATATATATATATATATGTATGTATTTAGCTAGGCAGTTTTCAATGTCTTTGTTTCATGATTCCTTTACACTTTTAATAAGTATTGAGGACCCCAAAGTGCTTGAGTATATATCGGTTATATTTATCACTATTAACTCTAAATTCAAATTGAGAAATTAAAAAAAATGCTTATTACTTTATTCAAAAAATAAACTCATTGCATATTTATATAAATCATAAATTTTAGAAAATTTTTGAATAATTTTTCAAAATAAAAAATAATCTCTGAGAAGAGTAACTTTTATAAAAATATTTTAGAAAAGATGTAATATCTGGCTTAATAAAAGACTATTCTAGATTATCATATCTGCTTCTGCACTTAACTTGTTGTGATACCATGTGTCTTATAGCTTCTAAAAAAATCCACTATTCACTCATGAGAGAATGAGAGTAAAAAAGGCAAATAATATCTTAGTATTATTATCACAATAGTTTTGCCCTCATAGATCCCTGATGTGGGGAACCACCAAAGTTTCTTGGACAACATTGAAAGCTGCTGCTTTAGCTGAATAATTATGCTGAGAGGATTATAAGCATTATTATTACCAGTCTGTAGAATAAAGACATAGTGCTTTTTAAATGTTCCATATTTATATATTATTGTTTAATTTTCAAAGTAACTTCATATACAGTTTTTCTTTTTTTTCTTTTTGGTCTTATACTAACACTGTTAAGTAGATGAGAGATAGTATTATCTCCATTTTACCAATGAGGGAAATGAAAGTTATAAAAGTTTAAAACATGCCCAATATTAGTAAGTGTTAAGTACAAAAGCAGGAATCAGAACTCAGGGTTTTTGGCTCCTGATTCAGCATCAGGATATTTTCTACACAACACATTAAAACTACTAATCAAGTATCTATATCCAAGAATAATTCTTAACTGATTCTATGGGAAAGTGTAGGATCCAGTGTAATTCACACTAGATTGGAAGTCTTTTAAAGTCTTTAGGCTTAGAGTCTTTTGACATATTCCATTTTGGTTTCTTTTAGTTAATTATTTATAAATTGGGAAGTAATGGTATTTTCTCATACAAAGGGAATATAAGCTTCAAGGTAAACACTGTCCCTCTTATTTACCACTGGATTGCCAGGCCCTGGAGCTCAAAACAGAGAATCAACAGGTATTTGTTTCATAAATGAATTAATGATAAACTTAATAGTCCATCCATTTTTCTTCTATGGAAGGAGAGTAAATGTGATTTAACCTCTCTAACTAACCCGACTGCTGAGTACAAAATTTGTCAGTTAGAGGGCCTTTTGAACCTGCTGCAAACTAAGCCACACCTCCCTTTTACTCTGAAAGGCTTCACAAAAGGTAGTGATTCCAGGATAATTAACAATTCTGTTGACACCTAATTGGTTTCAAGTGGTTTTCATATACATAGAGAGAGCGAGTAGACTACTCTTTTCCTTTTCTTTAAAAATACAAGTTTCACTCACATGAATTAATGAAATATAAAAGTGAAAATGAATGAAGATTATAGTGACACCTTCCTCATCCCTCAGAAATATGGCTGAATCTCTC
Organism: Eidolon dupreanum; assembly: GCA_028627145.1. Taxonomy (NCBI): domain Eukaryota; kingdom Metazoa; phylum Chordata; class Mammalia; order Chiroptera; family Pteropodidae; genus Eidolon; species Eidolon dupreanum. Next base: position 78,184,195 of record CM053507.1, on the reverse strand, counting down.
AATGCGTGGCCAACAGACTTTGGCATCTGGGATTCTGGATTAATTTATTACTAGTAGTGGTGTGTGTGTGTGTGTGTGTGTGTGTGTGTGTGTGTGTGTGTGTGTGTGTGTGTAATATACCCCTTATGTAAAGTTTTTAAGATGATATTAAGCCATAGTACTAGGGACTGTATTTTTCTCAGAACATTGTACATACTAACTGAATGCTAAAAAGCAATAAACAAACTAAAAATATGTATAATAAAACACTTTAAACCTATAACAAAAAAAGTTGTATAGACATTAAAGAAGGAAAGCTCTACAGATAGAAAAAAACTTTCCCTGTGAAATCCTATCAGAAGAATAAAAATATCTCCTAGGAGAAAGTTTTTATTTCATAAGAGGAAAACAAAACAAAACAAAATCCTATGAGAAATGTTCTTAAATATTAAAGATAGGTTTTAATCCAGACTCCAGCATGAAGTAGCTTTGGACTCAGGACAATTAAAAAAAAATAAATCCCAAGCCAACTGTCCCTAATCTGTAATATGAAATAATAATAGTACCTAGTTCATTGTTGGGAGGTGCGAAGACATAAAATTTATAACTTTTCTCTGACCTTCTAAATTCTTCTACCTGAGCTAATATTCAATTTAACATGAAAAAGATTAACAGGAAAAAATGTCCAAAGTTCATTTTATGGATGCACATTTGAGGAGGAGGGTGCAATAAGAATGCAACCCAACCAGAGGGTAGAGGGGAGGGGGGAGGTAAACACAGGGAAAAATTTAAATCATTCCTTCAATTAAAATTAATTAATTTAAAAAATAAATAAAATAAAATAAAATTACATAAAATAACATAAAAGAATGAGACCCAAAGAGGCAATGGGCAATTGAGGTTTATATGCCATTCTGGAGCTAAGGAGAAGGGAGAGGTGATAGTTTAGAACTTCAAAGAATAGAAAGGCATTTCACACAGAGATGGAAAAACAAATGTTTGGTCAATAAATGTTTCCTGGGCCATCAGTTACCAATGGGACACAGAGAAGACTGAACAAATGGACCTTGCTAGGTTCCTCTCTGTCTATTATTCACTAGTTTATATTAAACTATAGTTATCTGTAATGATATTTCTCCTCCTCACGGAGGCCCTCTAAATTTCTATAGGCAGTTAGCAGAAGGATCCAAGTTTTTTTCTGAGTCTTTTGTTTCTTAAAAGAATAGCTTAAAATTAATAGCCTAAAAGGGACATTTTGGTGTTCCAAATTCTGCTTCCCTTCAGAGAATTAAATGATTTAATGGATATAAAGAAGTTGACTTCATGATAAGTGCTCAATACATATTAGACATTATTCACACAAAGGGTCCCACAGAATTGAGGCTTTTTGTCCCCACTGATTTAGTGGCAAAGACAGATTTAGACCCACTTCTAACATTTTTGCTAGAGATATACCATTACTCTAGGGCTACAAACATCCAGAACCAAAGAATTTCACTGATTTTAAAGCCAAGACAGAAAAAGTTTCTCAAGATAGAAATATTCTTTTTGCCTATTTTATTTTCACTTCCTTTCCTTTACTCTTATATATAATCTTCTTTAATTAGCATGATTTGGAACCACATGCATGCATGTGCACACACACGTGCACACACATACACAGATAGCTTGCAAAGAGAATCATACATCCATTTAGTAAGAATTCTTCATTGACTTCAAATATGGTTGACTCAATCTTCCTGATCTTAACATATGAGGCCAAAAAACAAATAATAAAAAAAGAAAAATACAAGACTTTTTTTTTCTTCCATAAGGAGAAAAGCCTCTTTTTAGATAATTATTTCCTGTTTATTTATTTTCATATAATTCACAAAACCCAGACTGCATTTATTAGTAGTTTGTATTTGGTTAATAATAATTACATTTTCAATAAGCTATGTCTATAATTTCTTGTTATTTTTCTGTGAGTTTTAGTGTTGTAGAAAATCTGAATTATTTGATCCAAAAAACATTAATTATGTCTTTCTCTCATAAAATGAGAAAGATTAAAACTAATTTTTGATGTGCCAAGAATTTGCCAACTTATTTAATCTTTGGGACAACTCCATGAGATACCAATAATAACACATACCATTTTGTGTGAAGGTACCATGTCCTGGCACCATGCTAAGTACCTAATGCTCAACAATTAATCCTCTTATAACAATGGTATGAAAGATATCTTATTTCATTTCATTTCCATTTTACAGAGAAGGAAACAAGACTCTAAGAAGTTACATCATCAACCCATGGTCTTATAGGAAGTAGAAGGTGAAGCAGCAGAACCTGAGTTTAAATTCAAGTTTAATGAAAAAGTGCATACTCTTTTGCATAAACTTGGCTCAGCTTCTAACACTTAGCATAGTACCTAGAACCTAATACAATTCCTGATTCACATTAGACAAACCATAAATATTCATGGAATAAATAATCACAAGATCCAGTATGGTGTGAAAAGAACATGCTTTGGTGCTTTCTAATTAACTGACATATTATCATTTCTGCAACTTAATTTTGTTTCTCTAAAATGATCTTAACTGTAGATATGCCATATTGTGAGGATTAAAGCATTATTTACAATGCTTAGCCTAGTAGGCACTGCACTATATTGTGCAGATACTCAGTTATAGTTACCATTATGTATGTGTATGAGGCATCAATGTCAAATGTATTAAATATATTTTTATTACCATAATGATGCAGAGAGGCTAGTAAAAATTGACCAGTAAAAACTTCTATAGTTCATGTTTTATTGTATCTTGAACACTGTTTCTATTCTAAAGTTTCATCATTCCATACATAAACCTTCCTCATTTTCATTCGATCAAAAAATTCTCCTTTTATCTTTAACCTTTTTCTTTAAATTATAAGAAAAGCAGAGTCACAGTTACTTCTATATAAATCATTATCAAATATATCAAGTATATAAAATGCACTTTAACACATTTTTATGGAACGAGAATGTGAGCTTTTACAGAAATATTTTGAGAAAAAAATGCATTTATAATACAAATGTATATTTGTATATATTAAATATACTTATAAATTAGATTTACATATGTTGAGTATTAATAATGAAAGTATTTCCTAGAATCAATCTCCCAATTTATAATAAATGTGTTCAATTATCACTTAATTCATTCTTATTTCTGATATTTAAATTACTAATAGCCTGAAAATTCATAAAGGATATTATAAAAATCACTATATTTTCTTCCCTCGTTTGAACTAATAATGCTGTTTATTGATTTATCCAGCTAAGAATGATTATTTCAGGCCTCAGATATTCATTGGCATAGATGTTGATTTCTTGTTGGGTTGTTTAAAAGTGAAATATTCTGTTGGAACACCTAGACGCAAAATAGCAATTCCAGAGTAGGTGGGTATTTTAAGTTAAATCTGATAGAAATCTCTTTTAGACAAGCATCTTACTCTTTCCCATAACATGGACAAAGATTCTCTTTATACCTCTGGCAATTCCAGTAAATATTCTAAGCACCTATATTCATTTCTTATTAGTGAAGAGCTCTCAGTATATTACAGTACATGGAATATTTTGTAATGAGTAGCTCTTGTGACCAAGTCCTCTGAGGATTTTTTGACATTCAAAATGATGTTCTACTACAACTCTGAAATCTTTTTCTTTTTGTCATATTCTCAGTGTGTGAATTACACATCTAAAAACATATTATGGCTCCATTCTCTACAGACATTTTCATAACGTTAAAAAAGGAAAAGTTTTCAGGATATAATGTATAATGTCTGATACATATTGTCTTTCAGAAAATAAGCTTAGAAGAAATCATTTTATTCAGATCTGCTATGATGTTCAATATTTTTTAAAGCCATTACTATAATTAAACTCTTTTCCATGCTAAATGTAACCTTGTCAACCGATAGTCATTGACGTCAATTCAACAGCAACAGGAATCCCCAGTGTGGGGTGTGGTGAATAAGAAAACTTTATTCAGTGAAAACAGCTCAATTGTGATATAGCATGGTTATGAGGACAGCACTGGCTATGCAACAGCTCAATAGTGTTACAGCTCAATTATGAAGCAACATGGTTGTTAGGAGGCTCTGGGATGAGGTAGCCCTGAGGTGAGGCCCCTCTCCAGCTCTGCTCAGCAGAGTAAGACACCTCTACTCTGCTCCATGTCAGTCCTCTCTTCTTTATGCAGATCTAGTCTGCTCTGCTCTGCTCTGCCTGCTGTTCTTAGCTCTGGTCCAGCAAGACAGCTTTGGTGTTTTATCTTCAGTGTTTCAGCTCCAGCTGGGGAAATCACAATCTTCAGTTTTTGGTGGAAGGGAAAGTGCTCTCTCTGAGCTAGAAAAAAACAGACTTATATAGACAGAAGTCCCTGCTCTTGGTCCCTGATTAGTCTGTCCTCATGCAAATGAGGACTCCAAAACCTCACAGTTTAATTAGTCTAAAAAGCACCATACTAATTTTTCAAAATTAAGTCTCTCTGATTGGTTAGTAAAGATATCGATGAGGCTATAGCTGTACAGTTCTAATTGGATGGAGATAACCTCAGTCCTTTTGATTGAAATACAATTCCAGAAACTCTTTTTAAAAGGCTGGCTCCGATGGGAGCAAGCAGGCAGTTCAGTGCAGAGGCAGGTAGTTCAATTCAGGTATCTCCTTGAAGTGCTGTTTGTATGAGAGGGCCCTGTGTAGAATTGGCTGCTGGGCTTTTTTGTTTTTTGTTTTTAAATTTGAGCTCATTTAGCCATTGTAAGTTCTTGTTAGATATCTCCCCCCTCCCCCCCAGGGTCTATACCTTCATTCAATTATTTGTGCATTTATTCACTTATTCTCCTGATTCATTGCCCAAGTTTATGTGATAGCATTAAACAACAACAAAAAAACTCCCTTTTCTATATTGTTAACATTGTTTTCCTTGTCTATGGAGACATAAAAATTTACATAGCTTTATTAACATAGCTCTTGAAATACCTTTTAAAACGTTTCCATTTTTAATCTTATTTGATTAAAACATTATTCTGAAATTTTTAGAAAAGTTTATCAGATTTTATTAGACCTTACTTAAATAAATTTTGTATTTTTATGCACTTTTCATTCAGTCCATTTATGCCAGGGTTCTCAGGCCAAAGGAATTTACACTATTTAAGTTGGAAATTAATAGAAAAATGATCCCAGAGAACCACAACTTACTAAGTTAGTAAAATTAGAATTAAAGTCAGAGACATGTACTCCTGAGTATTGTTTTTTATTTTGTTTCTGTTGTGATCAATTTAAATGTGTAAAACTGATGCTGCTAGTGAGTGAGTTTCCAAATGAAGCAATGGTTAATTTAACTTTTCAAGAGTATAGTTCATCTCTTTTAAAACATCATTTTGATTTTGCACTGTCTCGGTATTAGATAAGGTGAACAGTTGTTCTTCTAAGGTACTTTTGCTATTTTTGTTCTTTTTTGTTATCCACTTCCTCTCTTTTAGGAAGCAGGTGGAAGCTATGAGCATATCTGTTTCATTATTAAGATATTTTTGAGCTACTTTCAAAAGTTAAGGCATATAGAAAAATATAAACTGAGATTTACCTAAATCCCTCACAAACAAGCTCATAGTGCTCTGCAAGGATATTCTCAACACTCTCAATTTAAATAGTATCTTTTTAAACCTATTTTAGAGATATGTAAAAAGGTAATATCTGTTAGGGTGTTTATTAGTATGCAATGATCATTTGAAGTAATTAAAAAAAAGTTAGTCATTAATTCTTTAATGCTTCTTTTAAAATGCAAGATTAAAGTTTACTAATAAAGAGTTTTAGATAAGAGCCTTCATATAATGTTATTATGAGGAAGAGTTTATTCTGTAGAATAAAGTATCAGTCCAGAGAAAGACAAGATGTCTCCTCTTCTAAATGTTTAGAATCTAGACTCTGGCTCCTTTTCTACTAAACTTTGATTGTGTGTATTGTGTTCTCATAAAGGTATGTGGGTGGTGATGGATGGAATAATGGATTTAAAATATATAATTTTACTTAGCTGAGAAATTTCATCAGTCCTTTGTATAAAATATACTCTGTAACTACATATACACTGTATGTAGAAGCAAAATAAATAATTTCTTCAAATATTTTAAGGAAAAAACAGAAAGCTCAATTTACTTATTACATTTGCTTTAGCATATATATGTATATATATATATATATATAGTTAGCATATATATACATACATATGTATGCATGTATGTATATAGTTACTTGAACTCATATAGAAACTTTTACTGTACACTCAAAGCAATGACTAGTCACCATTTAAACTCTGTAGTTGCTAAAAGTTTCCCTTATAGGCCTCCTTTCATTTTTATAATATATGCTTCCTTACATAATGGTGTCACCAGAGAGTTAGTTTCCAGTCCCTCATCCTTGAGAAGGGATCCTCATATCTACAACATAAAGTTCTCTGAGGATTAAATTAAACAATGTATATAAAATACTTAGAGAAATGCCTGGCATATAGTAGAGTACAATAAATGGTCAGTTGTATCCCCTGTTCTCCTACTACATTTTAAGGCATCATGCTACCTTTTTTTTATTATTATTATTAAAAGTAAACGAAGTTGAGACATTCTTTTTGCAGTCTAAGAACTCGATTCTTTACCTATAAGAATAAAAATATAGTGATACTGTAGAGATGTCTAGTAGCATTTAAATAGAAGTGAATATTTCAGTGGGGCTTAGGAAACAGAACATTAACTTCTGGGGGTATAATTAGTTATTTATATTTAAAAAAGCAGCATCATAAATAGCAACTGCTTTTCAGAATAAGATTAAAACTGCTTCTTGCTTTGTCAATTCAGATGTGTACACTAAAATAGTACAGCTTGTGTTATTTTTGCATTTTCTAAAAATAGACTTTTTCAAGAGTAGCATTTCAATAATATTTTAAAATTAGATTCTTGTTTCTTATAGAATTAAATGTTACATTCTTACAAAGTTGTAATATTGGGAAAACTGAAAGTTAAATTCAAATTCTGGGAAATCTATTCTACCGGTAGAAATCTTGACTTAACTTCAGATTAGATATTAAATAAGACAAATCAGGGATTTTAGTTTTATCTATAACGATATCAAGGTGGCTAATCATCATTATTAAATTGAGGGCAGATGAGTCATGTGTGTGAAATGAACATGTGGACTCATTCCAATTCCTTTGAGAAAGACCCTATAATTGGAATCAATTAGTCCTCTTGTTGGCAGTTTTAGTAAACCATCTGAAATTTAATAAACAGAGACTGAAATGCATTCTCAATGAAAGACAGTCTTCTTGGACATTGATGAGAGCTGATTAACAAATTGGCAGTTGGTATTCACTGTGCCTCTTCAAATATTGACTTAGTTGACTTAACATTTTAAGTCATTTATCAGCATAAGACTTCATTGCTACCACCTTCAGAAATAAATTAAATTTTTCTAAATAAATATTTATGTGGTAGTTTTACTTTGACTTCATTGCATATTATCTGATATTAATGCTTGTGCTACAGAAATATGAGAAGACCCCAGGGTACGTCTTGCTGCATTGATGTTGTATACATTAAACAAAACTATGACCTTAAGGAGCTGATGCATTATCTCAAATACTTAATTTAGTCATGGAGAATAGGGCTATTCACTGAGAGATTCTGAGCAGCATTTTTATTTTAAAGTCACAACTTTTAAAATAGAAAATGGCAATTGTCTCCTAACATATCTGTGAAATAATATGAGGTTTCAATGCTAAGATAAATAGTTAGATCAAGAAAACACAAGAAATTATTATTTGACTTAAGTAATTAATTTTTTTTCTTTTTTTTAATATCACAACCACCAAGTCTATGTTTTCAGACTTGACTAAGGTTCTTGTATTTAACACTAAAGGTATTTATCTGTGCATTTTATTAGTTTTAAAAGAATCATCATATGGCAGTGAATATGTAGAAAAATATCAAGGAAAATAGTAAGACAGATCATCTGCCACGTTTTGTCATTTTATAATGTCGATTAGATAATTTTGAAATCTTTCTCTTTTGACCATAAAAAAGTTTCTTTTAATAAATGTATTTGTTTATGATTTTATATGTTTTGTTTGAGTTATGTAAAAAATTTTTCTCTCTCCTTCTCTCAGAAGTACAAATGCCAATAACAAATCTGTTGAAATTTATATTTAATATTCACTTTTAAAATATCCGCTAAACAGGAGTGGTTCCATAGAATAGTGGTCAGCATGTCTGCTTTACATGCAGAAAGTCCTAGGTTCGAGACCCATACCCTGAGTGCACCAGGCCCCGGGTATGCCAGGCCCCGGCTGCACGTCATGAGCGAGTAGGAGGAGACGCCCTGCCTTCAGATATTCAGTTCTTAAGGAGAGATGGCAACATCTGTAGGTCAGGGTGGAAGTAGGGCAGGTGATGAGGAATTAAAAAATGAAATATTTGCTAAACAATGTAGTAAACATTGAAAAAATTGTATAATATGAACTATTTCAGGATTTATTTAGTTCATACATTTCTAATAAGGTATTAATTATGCTATCTATCAGTGGGTAACAGCGAAGTCTGTATTAGATATAGTAGTTAGATATTTGCATTTATAATAACCATAGTCCAGAAAATTCTTCAGTTTGCTCACTAGCTATTGCAATGAGACCCAGGATACAGAACATGTGACTTGAAACTGAGTTGAGAATCTACCTTCATAAAATGGAGATGAACAACATATTCACTTGCATTTTTGACATGTAGTATAGTGACTTCAAAAACAAAAAGAGGTGCATGTAAACCAGAAAGTAGCATAAAATGTATAAAATATGATGTCAATAAGGCACTGACATGCTAAGTTAAAATTTTGTAGAGCAATATAAATCATTATGAGGCTTATAATTTGGAGTGGTAACCCTAGATAACACTTAATGTTATCTTGTCTTATGACATGAGTTAATTGAGCTGGGCCCACTCTCCTACTACTGTGGGAAGGCCCTTTCCAAATATATGTGATTTCTAGAGGATTACAGTCTCAAGGCCCCCTCGGATTCCAGTTTTCAACTTCCAGTTCACTCTATTTTACTTCTGCCTCATCCTCCAGCTATGCTTACTTCTGTGCTTTTATGAATGCAGATGTGATAGGTCATCTTTGCTTTGATTCAGCCCAAGAACTTGGCTACATCTTTAAATCTCCCAACCCTCTTCTCCGGCATCTTAACCCTTTTCAAGTTATAATTTCTGTTAAGTGCATAGTACCCTTTCAGACAACAAAATCATTGTTCCCTATACTTCAGCTTCACTAAGGAGAACACACACACACACGCACATGCACCCACACACAGATGGATGACACTTAGTAGCTTTACATATAAGAAATCCAAGGACAAATATATCTATGACTTCAACAGAGATAGATAGATGGGATATACTCTGGGGAAAATAATTCTGACCCTGTATGGAAAAAATTTCCCAGTGTGTTAACTGTTTATTAAGATATTCTTGAGGTAGTCCGATTTTTACAGAAGTAAAAGATTCAGAAACCAAAGTAGACCCAATCAAAATACAATGTTATTTGTCCATTTTCTGGGTTTATCCCTTCAGATCCTGTTTCAAAGCCCCCTCACTTAACGTCCCTAAGGAGTTGCATTCTGTTGCAGATAATAATTTCCTCCAGGGCTTCACCCTCAGCTAATAATGCTCAAGGTTGTAGAAGAATCTTAAGAGAAAATTTTTAGAATTGAAAAGCTTTCATTGCTAAATGAGTAAATCATTAATGGAGGAATTTTAGGTTATAAGGAAGGCATTTTAGTATAAACCCCTGTAGATATTTATATTATGTCAAAAGGGTAACCTAGAAGTCTATTTGTATTAAACTCAAATCAATGTCTTACCAAATAGTCTACAAAATATTACCAAATATATCACCTGATATCTAATAACACAGGATTAATATATACATATAAATTATGAAATTTTTATATCCAATAATATTCATTAAACTTTAATATTGCTTGTCATTGTTTTGCTTGTCTTTTGCCATCTTTCTATTCTGTTTCTCTCAGCAATTATTCCCAACATTTCCACCTTTCCTGACTCTCACTTACCCCTCCCCTAGCTGATAACCTTGTCTTCCAGCCCACAGAGAAAACTGAGGACATAGATATGCCCTCAGTTAAATTCATGCTCATTACTCGCCTAAATTTCCTAATACACTTTTTTTCTCTAGAATCATAGAATGATTCAAAGAATCATTCATACAGTAAGTTCTTTATTCTTTCTACCCTAAGACAATCTTTCTATCTACTTGTCCTCTTCATTCTATTAGCTCTCACTTTCTCCAGAATCTTTCTCAATCTGTTATCTCTTGCTTCTCATAGTTTCAATGTCTCCTTCTCTACTTTTTTTTTTTTGCCATTAATCTGTATAAATATGCTAAACCTCTTCTGTTCTAAAATTCAAGCCAAATGGAAGAAACAAAACACAACTATCTTTTGCAGTCTATTACCTACCTCCTCTTCTTCTCATGCAAAATTTTTTAATGTACTAATCTTCTATCACAGGTTCTTCTACCATTAGATGAATCCCCAGCTCTTATCTTGTTTTTGTTTCTTAATTCTGCTAAAATTGCTTTTCATGAGATTCCCATTAGATAATATTTTGCTGATTTAACTTGATCTTAAATTTAACAATTTAATATATTGTTTGTCCACAAAAAGCTCTGAATGCATTTGATCATGATTGTAGCCTGGGAAGTACCTGGAACAAGATGGCCACTAGTTTTTCCTTTCATGGAGTTTCTTCAGAAGATATTGTTTTTCCTCCAGTGTTAGCACCCTTGGCTAGATCTTCATTTTTTAGGTATACCACTTTCTTATCTGCAGATTCCACATTTTCCTAGTTTTTTTCTTTCCCCCCATAATCTGCTTTTTTAGTCTCCATACCCTTCCTCTTCTCTCTAGAAATGCTTCTTTTGTCCCTGTGGGATCTTTTCTTTGTCAGGAACTTGGAACTTGAGTTTTTCCTATTCTGAATGCATTCCATTTTTTCCTGCTGCTTCATTCTCTCTCCCCTGCTTGCCTTCTCAGTTGCTCTTCCTCTGTCTAGGTTCCTCAGCTTCTAGCCATCACGATTCTACCTTGCTGTGAATCCTCTTTTCAGCCTCTTTTGAGTCAATTCATCTCTTTTGTCTTATGAATTCTTCCCTCCTCCTCCTCTCCTTTTCTTTTTTCTTGGTTACTCTCTTCTCAGCTAGCAGCCTTGTTTGGCTTCAGTGGTCCTTGCAAAAGACTTAGGAAAAGTAGAGGAAGTAACATTAGATGACCTGACTGGGACTAAGACTGAGGCTGTGGCTAGAGTAGCAGGAGTTGTCTCTGAGTTGATGGGTGACCACTTGTCAATTCTGGCCTCTTCTGCCTTCACTAAACCTACTCTACTCTTTAGAAAGGGCTCACTACTAATTTTCTTCATTTATTTCTCTGTTTTCTTTCTAAGGCTCTGACTTCTCACTTGGCAGGGCAGATGCCTGGGGATGGGGCCAGGTTTGAAGCAGAGAAGTTTTAGGTAATCTAAGAGCTAAGACAAAGCCAGGAGTAGGTTGGTATGGGTGTGCCAGGCAAAGAAGGAAAAGACTTGGATGGGAGCCAAAGATGGGAGGATGTTGGTGATTTACCTTTGGGATTAGGTGAGATTAAATAGAGGCTATCTGATGCCAAATGTAATGAAAATCAAAGTGTATGTATTCTCTCTCTCTCGCTCATGCTCATGCTCTCTCTCTCTCTCTCTCTCTCTCTCTCTCTCTCTTTTGCTCTTTCTCTTTCAGTTCTCTTGTTCACAGAGTCCTCTGATCCTGTTGCAAAGAGTCTATTCACTTTGTAGAACATGATGTTAATACTATTGTGAGATGTTGAATCTTTGGACAAGGCCACTGTGCATTTACTTCTCATTAGGACCCAATGTGTGAGCATCAAGAATATATTAACAGAGCCAAAGGAGGAATGTGTGGCGTCAAGAAGTCAGAAGTGATCCAAGGAAGAATAGCCAACATTGAACAGCAAATAGTGTTTTCGTGGTTTTTTTTTTTTGCCTAAACTTTTTTTTTTTAAATTAGCCTGTAGTACATTAAATGTTCTTATAAAGTTTTTATGAGGACTGAAGCTAATATGTCTCTCTGAGAACAGTGCCTAGCATTTAGTAAAATGTTTGAAAATGTTTCCTATTAATACTGGTTAAGTGTGTCCTATTAATTACTGTGGGAAACAGAAAATCACTAGTAGTATAAAAGATATAAAAGGTTAACAATTTTTTAAGAAGTGGTTCCAGGGACTATAGTTCTTTACTTACACTAGGGTCATAGTTGGAAGCTTATGGATTTCTGGTCTAAGCTTTTATTACTGAAGACGAGATTCCTGAATCCACACTCATTACCTTTATGACACTTTTTACTTGGGTCAGAACAATGGATTTGGCTTTGTTCCAAGAGGATTTCTGAGGACTTCCATCTAAGCAGTATACTTTTTATTAAACCTGGAATAAGCTCAGGAATGATTTATACTCAGTAATAACTTATTTTAACTGATTACTGTATTAAATAATAAAAAAACAGAAACAAATATATTTAAAATATTTTTTAATTTGCTTTTTTTTTTCTCTTGCATTCCTCCCCCCCTTTGGAGTATATTGTATATTTACACTACTGCTAATAGATGCTATTTGTGTAAATCAAAAGAATTCATTAGAAGAAATTTGCTCTTGATTAAGTGTTCCTTCAGTGACAATAAATAAACTATCATTCAAAAAAGTCTCTCTGTATTTTGTGTTTACAGCCAATTCTATTAAAAAAATGTATAATTGGATCCTATAAAATGTCATGCACTGAACCAGTGCTATTCAGTCTTTGTATTTAGTATTACATTAAAGAACATGTTTGGATGTGAAGAGTATGCTTATAATTGGCAGATATTTGCTTTCCTGTCTTGTATGTAGCTTAAAGCATAGTTGTATCGTTACTTATGAAATGTAGTACAAATTGAGTCCATATGATTTGCTCATACTGAAAATAAATGATCCATTTATTCTTTACCTAAAGACGCGGAAATAGCTACTTTGTTATAAAATAAGTAAATAATCCCATATTAAATATTAAACCATCATTTTTACTTTTTAACATGTGTTAGAGTTTCTATATGCTGAACACTCCAAATAGTAAAACATTAACATTAGAAAAATCCGTTATTGCGATAATGGGTAGAGTAAGACTTGTGGTGGAAGAAACTGCCATATTCTATTTGTTTTTATTAAAAATGAATGTTATTTATGACTCTAATCCTTAAGACCTTCTTTTGGGTTAGAGCTATAAATTCAATAAATAAAACTCCAGGTAGCCCTGACTCTCACAGATTTTGCAGTTCATTTTTCATCTTGTTCCAGGCTGCAAAGTAGATCAGAGTTAAAGCCTAGAAAAGCACAGCACACAGACTCCAGCTTCAGAGGAATCAGGCAGAGCAACAAAAGATAAGCAACTTTCAGAAATTAGGTTTACTTAAAGTCTTAGACTCATCCTAAAGCTTAGATTGCCAAAAGGAAACCTGTATATGTTTTAAAACTGCATCTAATTAGAGGAGAAAGCATCAATCATCACATTTTTTATAAATACTTATAATAATGAGTTTTTAATTTTAAATCTTTATATAATTAGCACTTATATCATACACCTGCTATTACTAAACCATAAACTCCAGGCAAATGGAAGTACTGATTGCCAAATCTCTGGATGCTGACTCTAGTTCTATTGTGAAAACTGATCATGTCAACTACAGAAAAACCTAGCAACTTAAGGGATAGTCTCACTTTCCACCCTGACTAGGAGTAGAATGCTTACTGAGACCTAGAAGATAATTTGTCTAGTTTTGAAATGCAAGTGCTTGGACTCTTGTCATAAGAAGTAATAACTCAAAGTAATCAAGTAAATGTTTTGTAAACGTGACCCTAATTAGCAAGTTAGCTAATAGTAGTTGTTACTTTACAAAAGATTAGTTAAGTCTACAAAGAAACACATACGCACACTGACACATACCTCAACTATAAAGTTTCTTGACCAGGTGGTTTAGAGGAATTTTAAAACAAAGGTCTGCATATACTCCCATTTTTTTCAGGTTCCGAATTAATAGGTTCTTTGGCTAGGGTCATGTGTGAAAGAGAGTCAGACGTATTTTTCAATAAAATGTTTGTTTAATACTAAAGCCTTAACTAATAATAAAATTATATATTTCAATGTATTAATTCGAGCATTTATCTTAAAGGTCTACAACATAGTTGTTAAAGCACAAACTCTGGGGCCACATTTTAAGTTCAGATTCCAGCTATACCAAGCCTAGTTATATGGTCTTAAATTTATTAACCTCTAGTAAAAAAACTAGCAGTGTCTATTTTATACTAAAATTAAATAATAAATAATTCAATGAACTCTGTTTAATGATTAGTTATTATTATAATGTGTGCTAGATATTATGTAGATCTAGGAAAAAATAGTTGACACCGCAAAGATAATATTTGAATATAGACATAAGAAATAAATAAACAAATACTAGTTAAATGTAGGTTATGATAATTGCCTTAAAGAAAAATAAAACAGGGATGAGTATATGATGCGAGGGTTGTTGGGGGCAGTAGGTTATGGGTCTATGTTTTTAGAGTAAGGACTGAAGGCCTTTCTGGAGAGATGCTATTTAAGAGACATAAATGGAGGAAGTGAGCCTTACAAGTGCTCAGGTAAGATATTCTTTCACTTCTTCCTCATCCCCGATCCTTGTGCAACTTACATAATACGTTTAAAAAAAGATTAATGGTTGATTTCTCAGCTGATTTATATGTTGAACTAAATAAAGCTTGATAGGTTTCAATTGAATATGCACAAATTATATTTAAAAACTCAAGCAAGAAGCGGTGTGAACTTTATCATCTAAATAAAGAAGGAAGAGCTAACATTTTCTTGATATCACAGATGTAAAATGCTTAATATATATTAAGATCTGTTTTTAGAATCTCTCCAAAAGTTGAAAAGAATTGTGCAGACTTAGGATGGAAGGAGAGTCCATTAGATTCAGTTCTCCTGCGGGGAACGCGAACATCAGCTTAGCAAAGTGTTCTTGTCACGGGGAACTGGATTCTGTGAGTCTTAATGTTCTTATGACTTTGTCTTACTTGTGAAAATTAAGTAGAATTAAAGTTGTAAAAAGCATTACAAATTATAATATACTCTGTATAAATTTTATTTTTTTTAAAAAATGAAGATCAATTATTCTCACTTGTAAAATGAAGGGGAAACAGCAACTAGAAACATTTTCATTTTATATAGCATTCAAGCTTAAGCTAAATTATCATAATGCCCTGCAGGTGGAGAAAATGTATGGTTTTTCATAACATATAAAATAAATATCATCTCATGTGTTTTTCTCTTGGCATAAGAAAAAATTGCAAATCAAAGTAGTAGAATGCTCTCTGCAATCATTCTCTTTCCTTTCTTAACCATTTTTATTTTATTCCTATATCCTAGATAAAGCTGTAACCATGACAGAAAATATTAGCCACTGAGGTCTGAACAGAAGGGCAATTCCTAATCAAATTGGCGCTAATTTCTTTCAGTACAAATTATCATCATTCATAGCAAATTTGCTTTCAGTGAGTGGTGCCAACTGGAGGTACGGTTCTCAGCACTTTCATCTCCACCCATCAATACAACAGATCAAATCATTTTTAACAGCCACATCTTTCTTTTTTTTCTCCCCACTTTTTATGATGATTGATTGGTGGAATGTCATTCCTTTTCTATTTATTTCAACCGTGTTCCACTTAAAAGAAAATTGATGTAAGTGGAACTATATTTCTTTATAACATTTCTTATTGAAATAAATTTGGGTAAAATATAAAAATTTAAAAGTACATATTGCAAATATTGCAATAATATTAAAAAATATGTTTGATTGCTTATCTATTGGGTACTTATAATATTATCTAACCTAATACTTTATATCCAAGAAGATGTTCTGTGTCTGTTTATCAGACTACAGATTCATATGTTTCCAACTGCTGTGCTACTTTATAGAAATTGTAGAGTTCCATGTGTCATCATAATATTTATATATAGTTCTCTGATTTCTCATCATCTGCACTGTTGTAGTTTGCTGTGCCATCTGCTCAAAATATACATTTTTATAGGTTTATAATAATTTCATCATTTAAATCTTGCCAAAATTGCAAATATTTTTGAAATATACCAGAAAGACAGAAACACTAGGCATTGGT
Source organism: Eidolon dupreanum (assembly GCA_028627145.1). NCBI lineage: Eukaryota > Metazoa > Chordata > Mammalia > Chiroptera > Pteropodidae > Eidolon > Eidolon dupreanum. The sequence goes on along the minus strand of CM053507.1, from coordinate 78,167,887 downwards.
GTATTATTCTGCGATCTTATACTTATCTGTATGTAATTACCTTTTGTTGTTACTCAGGTGTAAATCAGTCTTGCGCAGACTTGTGGATGGAAAATTTTTGTAATTATGGTTTTATTATTTCAGTTTTATAATATGAACCACAAGAAAAAAAAGACTACATCTGAAAAAACCATCTTTACCAGTAAAAAGTGTTAATTACAACAAAAATGATGTCAGTGAAAATATTGGAAAATTTCAGGTTTAATTAGGTCTACCACAGAAATAGAACTGTCACAAGACTTGGAATTTTGGCAGTTTTAATTCCTGTATGTGTTTTCTTCTTTAAGAGGATCACATATAGAGAGTGAGAAAATGAATATGTCATTTGTTGAAAACATATTGTTCAAGTATGTACCCAAGCTGAAGTGTAATATCCATTCACAATATGTTATAGTGACAAAATATTTTCAACCAAGGTTTCCACAAAGATACATATTCATTTTTTATGCATTGCTGCTTTCTCTTTTCTTTTCCTATGAAGAGAATCTAAACCTATCTAGATAAGAAACTGTTCCTCAAACATACTTTAAAGAGTTGTGCCTTCTCTATATTACTTATATACATTCAATAATCTTGAGACTTAGAAATAACCATAACCAAAAGAGTAGGATATATTCTAAGCCCAGTGGAATCACAAAGCAAAGCCTCGAGATTACAGAGCAGTAGCCTTCCTGCCAATAAGAAGCTTTTAATTGCTATAATTAAAAAAAAGAGTCACTTTTATTAAAAACTGAACCCCCCGTTGTGTGAATCATTCCAGTAATGCTTTGCATAACACTCAGGAATTTGTAATGCCTAAGGATAATACAAAATGTAACTTTCCCTGACTACTTAACAACTGTAAATACATGGTTTGCTAGTGACAGTTTCAAATCACCAAATTGAGATATTAATTCATAAGTTAAATAATAAAAACTTCAGATAAAAATTAAGGAAAAGGAGGAATTGAAATATAATTCTTTAAGTATTGTTTTTAATATCAGATTTTATTTTGCTTTTATTTCTAACAAGAAAGCAATTTTAGCAGAAAAAACCTGTACCACTGTCACCTCCACAACTCTAGCATTTAGTGGGAGCCATGCCAACAATTAAATGAGTAACCAGCAGGATTCACAAAACAAAGCCAATGAAGTGATGAATGAAGTCTCATTTGTGACATGGAATCTATGTCTTCATGATGCAAAAGGGAATAAAATGTTGCGTATAGGTTTTGGTGGTAGTCCTTAACTCTAAAATGTCTTTACTGTATTGTATACATAATGATGCAGCCTTGGAAAATTAGGAATTGACAAGCCAAAAAGAGTAGGTACAGATTATTAAGGTGGTCTGCTCTCTATTTCTCTGTCATTATGTGTTCTTTATCCTAACTCTGATATAAGCCATTTCTTTAATTCAAAACATTCAGCCTACTCCATTCTGTTCTCTTCCACTGCCCAAATTATAATGTCTTCTTCATCTTTGTTTCACACACTATATTATTCCATTTTCAGTGAAAAAGTAGCCCAATTTCCCCCAAAATAACTAGGAGGAATCTTCCTCCACAGTTTCATCATAACAAGGCAGAACTGGCTTTGCTCTCCTTGCCATCCAATCTTCCTATATCTTATATGGAGGCATCTGGGCCTGGGGATGAGGAGAGAAGAATCAGAGTCTGCGATCATCTGCTCTGAGGGGAGCAAACTGTTCAAGGTGAAAGTATCTAACCTCTCCAACCTCTACAGTTTCACTAGTCAGGAGAAGTTATGCTTAGAGAAAATCACTGAGAGAAAATAGAAATACCTAAAAGAAGAGGAGACCAGATTCTTGGCTCCAGGCTGGATGTTTTCTGGGTTGCAGTCTGTAAGCTCATTCAAGTTATAGCAGACAGGAGCACGGTGAAAAAATTCTTAAACAAGTTTAATAGCTTTCACAACATATTATTCATGGAGGACTTGGAGATTAGATCATTGTCAGGACATGCAGAGATGTAGCTGCCATTCTCTGAGAAGTACTCAGTTTTAAATGGGATTGAAGATGAATCTATCCCTAGAAAATCACACACATTCTACATGACAACACCAGAGGCCACCAGATGTAAATAAAAACAAAGATAGTGTGAGACCAGGAATGCCCTTTCAATCTACAAAGGTACTCGGGAATGTAAATAGACCGCCATTTCTTATCTTCCCTCTTCCTAATCACAATCCTAAGACAGAAGATTTAGACCTTGGAAAGAGAAAGATTGTTTTCATCTCAAAACCAGACCAAGATAGACTTTATATTATAACATAACGGAATGGGAAGAAGAATGAAACCAGGCCATGCTCTCCCTACTCCAGGTCCTCTTCAACTATCGATGATTCATTTTTAAACATAGCATGCACTTCTAAATAAATGTTGATTTGGATATGTTAATGTACGTGTGTGTCTATAAGGTGTCAAGTACCGTATTAAATTACTTACATTCACTTCATTCTTATCTTAATCTAATGAGTTAGTTACTTTTTTTTGTTGTTGTTGTTCATTTTAGAGCTAAGAAAATTATATGGAAGTGAAGTTGTATTTGAACCCAGGTTTGTTTGATTTGCTCATTTCTAATGACTCTTCCATGATTTCCCATTGCTCTTAAGACAGGTTCCAAATCCTTATAAGAGCTTAGAGGGTCACTTGTAATCAGTACACTGTTTTTGTCAATGACTCAAAAAGTGCTCCTTTCTTATTTAGCTTTTTTTTTTTAAATTCTAAAATTTTAGTACTTTTTTTTACCATGTGTAAAAGAGGAACACAAAATTCATGACAGGATAAGAAGAGTGATTTCTTTTTAATCCTGTGATTATTCAAGAGACTTTAGAGGTCAAAGCATGAGCAGAAACATTTGTATGCCTAAAGTCATCTGCATGGTTGAGAAAGGGACAAAGACAAAGTGTCATTGGAAACAATTAAGGATCATTAATTCTTTTTTGGATGAGATAATGAGATCCTCTTAGGAAGTTAAATGAATACACATGAAACATTTTAGGTTATGAAGGGAACATCATCTGTTTTGAAAAGTTCTTACCCAAAATACCACCAAGATCAGTAAATTTGTTTTAATAATAAGAGGCTTCTAATTGTATACCCTAATTTTTAATATTTAGCTTTATTCTTCAACACCAGGTAAACAACATATTTCCGTTTTATTCAAGCTTTTTTTGGTTCATAGTCAAATTTCATCTTCTGTTTTATTAGAAAAAAAGATTTCTGTATTTTAGCATTAATGCTTTTAAAATAATTTGAACCATATATTCTCAAATAAGAATTTGTAAACAATTTAAAAAATAACAACATATATCTTATATACAGTCTTTTTCCTTTTTCTTCTTTTCTTTTTTTTTTAAATATTTAACCAGGTGGAAGTTGTTGAAGCATAAATGATTTACAAATCAGTGATTATGTTTTGAGGCCTAACCTGTGCCAGGTTCTTTGGCATAAGGAGAAGACAGTGAAGAAGATGAACACTGGTCACATAATTAGAATACAAACTGGTAAGTGTGGTAATGAGTCATGTGCAAAGAGCTATGGACATACAAACTTCAGCCAAATCAAAGTGCCAAGATATTCAACAAAACTTCCGTTCTTTCTATCAATATAATAATAGACAGGTCCGTAGATTTAATGAGTAGCCAAACTTAATAGCACTGTAACCGCTCACAAACTTCATTTCATTTCTTTAACATGTTTTTTTTTGTCCTGATTCAAGCTGGTTTTTACCCAGATAATAGCATTGTGACTTAGTTGCTTTTTCCACCCTCTCTCCTTGTATGCCTGCTCCTTTAATCATTAAGCCTTGGTACATAAGATTTATCGAGCCTCAGGTCTATAGTCATAGGGACAATAAGTTTCAGTTACACTAAGGATAACATCTCAGCCTTAGATATATTTCAGGCCCAGGCCCACTGAGGCAGAACAACACCACTGGCCATGGGACCCAAAGGAATGGCACCATGGCTGATTCCAGAACCAAATATAATGATCTGTTACTCCAATCCCGTCCAGTTGTCCCATCAGCAGCACTCATGCCCCCAATTCCTATAGTTTCCATGATGACTGCTTTTTCCCTATGTAATCTCTATTCCCGAGAAACAGGGGCAGGAAGGGAGGGTGGGGCAGGAGGGGAGGTGGAGCAGGGGTGGGGGTGGTGGGCAGGGAATAGGCAGGTGTTGAGAGCTTTAGCTTATCTGCGTCTCCTGGACTTGCAACTCTCTAAAATAAATCCTTACTTTCTACGATGCAAACCTGCACAGATCTTTCCTTTGACTCTCGTGAAAGCAGATGGACCCTTTTGATCCAGTGACAAAATCAGTTTGTTTTTAATAAATTGGGAATTTTGTGTAAAAACCTTAATTTGTTAAAAAAAATGTGCAAGGAGATTCAAAATAAACGATTGATTTCAAGTATTCCCTTAAATGATTTAGTGCTTTTGTCAATCTGAATAACTTCCAGCTCAATATTTGACTTAAAACAGAAAGAGAGAAAAAAGTTGACGCTTTTATTGTTCTAAATAATGTTTAATATTACTGATTCCAGATTACAGGATGTGTGTGTGCATGTAAAAACAATAATATCTATATGTGATCCAGATATTTACTTCCCTAGGAATGCTATGCTATTACAGATATATTAGAAAAATGTTACTTTATGTCACTGTTAGTTTCGACTTTCTGCATATCTGTAAATTGTATAATTTGTAAAATTACTTTTCTTGTGATACATTATCATCATTGGTTTGTTCTTAAGTCATCACATAAGTTTTGTCACCATAATCTTTATGATAGTTATTTTATTCATGTGAAAAAAAATCAGCATTTAAAAAAATAATACCATTTACTTCCATATGTTTTTAATTGTTACATTAGGAAAGAGGCCTTTCTTGTGTTTGGGAGCATTTGAGTGAGCCCTATGAAAAAATCAGAGGGGCTGATGGATGAACTGGAAAGTCTCTAACTAGACTGGACTCAGCCAGTTTCTGCTTTGTAAATGACCTGAAAATTGCAGACAGCCCTTACACTGTAAACAGCAATTCTGTAGGAGGTTCAAATGGAATGAAATGTGAAAAGATGGCATTTGGGCTGCCCTGCAGGAAAGAAATGATACAACTATGTTGGCTTCTGCTATCAGGGCTCTATGACCTCTAGAAAAGACTCTGCTGTCAGCTTAGAACAATAGACAAAGAAGACCAACATTATATAAGGGTAAAACTACTGGCATTTATGTTAAAAAATAAATAGGTCAATGAAAGTCAGTAAAGGAAAAAAGTTCCTTAAACTTTCAAGGAACCAGCACGGTAGAGTATTCTAGGAGTGATGGAGTTGGCTATGATACTACTAATAATAATATCATTTATTGATTATTCACAACAACTTTTGTAATGGATACTGTTATTATTCTTAAATAATGATCAGAAAACTATATTGTAAGAGATTAAATAACTTGTCAATAGTAATACTACTAATTAAGGTCAAAACTAGTTTTCAAATCCAAGGTGGATTCTAAAATCTGTGCTCTTACTAAATATTAGATCATAAGACTAGTTTGACTTAAAATTTGGGGTATTGATATTAACCTTCATTAAACAGGAAGCTTCAGAAAAACAAACAAACAAACAAACAAAAACATTCAGTTTCCAGGAAATCAAATCAGTGATTATCAAGTGGGATGCTCCCAGGGAGCATATGGCAATGTCTGGAAACATTTTTGGTTGTCAAAGATGAGAGGAGGTGCTATTAGCATCTAGTGTGTATAGGCCAGGGATGCTTCAAAACACCCTACAATTCAGAGGACAGTAACTCACACCAAATAATTATCTGGCCCAAAATGTCAAGTGCTGAAGTTGAAAAATGTTGAATTAAACTATCAGGTCTCACTATATCATTTGTGGGGCCCGGTGCAAATTGAAAATGCAGGCCACCATGTCGAAAAGCAGAAGAAAAAGAAATCTTTTTCCTTTCCTTGGCAATCTTTTTTTCTACCTGTCATAGTGGTTTTTTATTTGTTTTCTACTTAATGTCATGTTTCCTTGGGCAGGATTAATGGCTGGGCACATGTTTCCTTGAGCAAGATCAGTCACTGAGCAACTACAGATTTCCACAGGCATCCAGTGTTCCACCCTGAAACTGGGCCCTGACTTTGATCCTCTCTTTGCCCACATCCAGGCTCTACCAAGGGAAAGAGTGGTATAAGTCACTGGGCAGAGATGGGGAAGCAGGTGGCAGAGAACTCATCCCAAGAAGGTAGGGAAGCAGCAAGAATCAGAATGACAGTGAGCCAAGACTCCCAACCACCAATGAGTTCTTCAATTTGTTCCATCAGATTTTACTAACAAAACATAAATTCCATGAACGAGTTTGTAAGAATTTCAGGATGGAGACCACATAGCATTATATCTCTGTAATGAGGTTTCCTTCTGAGTTCAGGTCCCTGTGTGACTGCTTTGATTGATCACTCATAAATTTGGGTCTGTAGACTGAAAATAATATCTGGAAGGGATGAAAGAGGTGACTGCATAGCTGATATAGAAATCAAGAGAGGTAGTTTAAAGGACCATATTGGAATTGCTTTTTTTTATATCCAAGGGTTTAGAAACCACAGCAGAAAGCCAAAATTTGAGTGTCAAAGTTTGTCTCCATTAGGAACATATTGTATATCATCAGAGGGCAGCAACATTTAGAATGACCAAAGACCAAAAGAGAGAAGATCAATAATGAAAAAGTAAACTTGATTGTTGACAAAATAAGATAGAAGGGCAAAGTCTTTGGAATACATTTAGTGACAAACTACAGGCCTGAACAGGGACAGTAGGAATTCAGAACAATTTCAGGCAGAAATGATCATTCTTAGAACTAATTTAAAAGATTGTGTGGGGATGGCTTCAGAAGTGTATATCCTGAACAGTTTGAGTATGTACATTCCAGGATGACATCTGAAACAAGAAAAGCAAGAAAAAGGGCAGAAGTATTTAATTCTTTGGCCTGATTTGGTACTTGTTTAAGTAACAAGCTATGGTAGACAGACTAATGCATCCCCTAAAATGTCCATGCCAGTCACTATGTTACCTTACATGGCAAAAGGGTATTACAGATGTGTTTAAACTTATAGTTATTGAGATTAAAAGATTATTTTGAAGTATCTAGATGTGCCCAATCTGATCACGTGAGTTCTTAATTGTGGAGAGTCTTTCTCGACTATGGTTGTTTGGAGAGATGCAAAAAGAGAAGTATTTGCCCTGCTGTCTCTGTCTTTGAAGATGGAGAAAGGGGGTGTGAAGCAAGGGATCATGTTCCCACAAAAGCTGGAAAGTGCAAGGAAACAATTCTCTCCTGGAATCTCCAGAAAGAACGGTCCTGTCCACACATCAATTTTAGCTCAATGAAACTCATGCTCTACAGAACTATAAGATAATAAATTTGTCTTGTTTTAAGCTATAGCATTTATGGTATTTTGTTACAACAGCAATAGAAAACTCATAGAGATGTACTGAGCTTGTATGGTAGACTGAGCATTGTGAGAACACTCAGAATCAGAGAAAATTAGAGCTGGGATGATCGCTGAGATTAATTGAATCTAACACTCTCATTTTAGAGAGAAGAAACATGCTGTTTAAAGGAATTCACTGATGTGCCAAAGGTCACACAGCCAGATCCCTGTGAACCAGATCCCTGCTTTGTCTACTATACTACACATTTCCTGATAAAGAGGTTCATGAGCCCGAGGTGAGGATAGATGAAAATAGATGCAGTGTACACATTATCAAGAGAAAAACTGTAAGAACCAAGGAGAGAATAAACACAAATGAGGGAAAGAAAAGAACCAAGATAGAAGTAAATCTTGTTGGTTCAAAGACAAGTTCTAGTTAGAGCTGGAAACACTTAAAGCATAATATGCAGTGGGGGAGAAAAAGATGAGTGGGTCCCTAGAAACAGAAGTAAAGCATAAAAAATCATCAAATAAGGCAGGAGGGAGAGGCTCTTACCTGCATTTCTGCACCATTTAAATTAGAGTGGCTTCCTTTTTGTAGCAGCTCCCAGAGTTAACATCTACTTGATAAACTAGGTGGTGAGTCCACGAGGTGGCTGGTGTTGCAGACCTGCATATCTCATTAGGCCTGTGAAGGGCAACAGGGGAAAATGTACTTTCCCTCAGAGAAACAGTGCTGCCCTTGAAGGGTGATTCCACCTGAGTGGCTGACTCAAGAACAGACCTTTTCTTCTAATATCATGTCTCGAAGGAGAGCTGCCTTTCTGATGACATTATGAGCCTTCTCTCAGTTAGAAATTAAAGAGAAATATGTCAAATACAAAGTCTAGGAACAAAGTATAGAACACGACTCTAATAGGTTACTAATAGTGCTAGTGTCATTGAAATACCTAGAAAAGAGCAAATTGTTAGCGTTTAAAAGGTCATCAGTATCTTTAATCATGTAAGTCTTGTTCTTATTAGCTAACTAATTTTTTTTGTAGTGAAGCACACCTGAAAAATCCAGCGGTAGATTTTTTTTCTCAGTGTAGGTTCAGTTTGTATAGAATGGCATTCATATCCATGCAGCTATTTTTTCCACCTGTTATGATTAAACAGTCATAACATCAGTATGAATAAATACAAGATTTCCTACTTTAAATTATTTTGGTGACACTTACATAATAATTGTACCTGAAAAAGTCAATTATGCAAAGTGTTAAAAAACCTAATGTTTGTCTTTGCATGTGTCTATCTTGTCTAGTCCTCCTTTGGCTATCTCATTTGCCATATGACACATGTTTTTCTTTCCTTTCTTTCCCTTGCTCAGCTTCTCCCTAGATTTCCATGGAATCCCTCCATTTTAGGATTCTCTATAATATAGATAGAAATGGCATAAATTTTATTCAAAGTTACTTTTTTTTTTTTGGTAATTGATTTTAGGCCTTCTGTATATTGTTGAACTAGATGAAGATGTCTTTTACTGTTATTACCCTTAATCAAAATAGTTTTTTTTTTAATTTTGATTTTGTTTATGTATGCTAACTTACCTCTGAGATTATTTGAGGACAGTTGTATTTGATAAAGGTTAAAAAAATGTTTAGCTGTGATTTCAAAGACTGAATTTTTTTTTTCTCTAAATTTACTTTCAGTATTATCCAGTAACTGACTAACTCCATATCATTTAATTACAGAGTTTATCAGCTACCATATCTTTATCTTGTTATAAGGTAGATACTAGAGTCTAAAGGATAAAATTTTAGAGGGAAGAAAGGCAATTTGAAGTTGAAAGGCAATTTGAAGTTAGGTAAATTCCCCATCCCCTCTTCCCACCTTCTGAAACTTGACTGGTCGATAACTGTCCATCTTCTATGTACTTTTTATATCCTTAAATATAGTCCTTGCCACAATCCTGAGGTTAAAATTATTTTTGTTCCAATCTTAAGTTTAGAAACCTAGGTATAGAGAGGTTCAAAAATTTACCTGTGAAAAAGAATCATGTTTGTAATACATGTTCATATGACTAGAAAGTCCTTTTACTTAACCATTCTACTTTGGAGCTCACAGTCATCCTTTATAAACTTAGAGCTCACTCTTAACACTTTTAGATATAATACATACCTTTTGCAACAGGTATCAAACAAGATAAAGAGCCAAGAGTAAAGAAATAAAAACGAGGTGATAAAAAAAAAGGAAATATAAATCTTTATGGTTTAAAGACAAATTCAGCTTAGATTTTTTTCTCTAGTTTTCTTCTTCCACTTGTCCATGTCTACTGATAGAGAAACTACTAGGAGAAACTCTGCTGCCACTGACTCCCATGGGAAGGTCACTGTCTATGAGGTACATGTATTTTTCTCATATTGTTACAAGCATATTCTACAATTGGAAGGTGTCAAAGTCAATTCAAGAACAAATCTTGATTCTCTTCCTTTGTCCACATCAATTGACCTTTTTTTAGAGACACAGTGTCAGGGAGGGTTCTTTTTACCTATTATTAATGTGGAACTTGTTAAATTTAGTTACTATATAACAAAGCAAGCAAATAAATGAATAAAAACAAGAGAGAGAGAAGGCTCTATGGAATAAATTACTTAAGTTCCCTGTGGTGGCTAATTTTACATGCCAACTTGAATGGCTACAGGATGCTCAGATTAAACATTCTTTCTGAGTGTGTGAGGGTGTTTCCAAATGAAATTAACATTTGAATCAGTGAACTCAGTGAAGTAAATTGCCCTCCTTAGGGTAGGTAGGCATCACCCATTCTACTGAGGGCCTGAGTAACACCAAAGGCAGAGAAAAGGAGAATATATATATATATATACACACACACACACACACACACACACACACACACACACACACACATATATATATGATATCTATATATTAATATATAGATAATATATATTATGAGAATTATATTATTATTATGTTATTATTTTCTTAAATTATAATATAAGGCAATATACTTATATCTTTGATAAAATAGAAATATATGAAATTAGTTCACATGATTATGGAAGCTTAGTAGTCCCCAAATCTGTGGTTGGCAAGCTGGAGTCCTAAGAGAGCCAATAATGTAATTCCAGTTCAAGTCCAAAGTCTTGAGAACTAGGAGAACGGATGATACTGTTCTACTCTGAAAGCTGACAGGCTTGAGTCCCAAGAAGAGTTGATGATTTAGTTGAGGTTTAAAGGGAGGAAAAGACTGACACCTCAGCTCATACAGTCAGGCAGGAAAAACTTCCTTTATTTGCAGAAGAGTCATTCTTTTTGTTCTATTCAGGCCTTCAAATGATTGAATGAGAATAACGCACATTGGAGATGGGGGTAATCTGCTATTCTCAGGCTACTAATTTAGAGGTTGATCTCATTCAAAACACTCTCACAGACACATCCAGTGTAATGTTTGACCAAATGTCTGGCCCAGTCAAGTAGACACTTAAAATGAACCATCACGCTGGAAACAATCTAGGTGTCTATCAATGTACATGTGAAAGAAAATGTGAAGAAATATGTATACACTCACACACAATGAGAAATTACTCAGCAATGTAATGGAAAGAAGTCTTGCTATTTGTGACAACATGGATGAACCTAGAGGGTATTATGTTAAGTGAAATAAGTCAGACAGAGAAAGATAAATATCATATGATTTACTTATATCTGAAATCTAAATAAACAAAACAAATGAACAAACAAAACAAAACAGAAACAGACTTGTAGAAACAGAGAACAAGCTGATGGTTGCCAAAGAAGAGGGGGTGGGAGGATGTATGAAAAGAAGAGTTTCATGTCATAGTATTGAATTTGATTTTTTACCCAAAGTTTTCTGTGAAACACTTTAAACCATGGGAGCAAAATAAAATAAAAAGACAAAAAACAAAAACCAAAAACCAACAGAGAGTTCAAATGCAGCTGTTACCTAGTTTCCTCCGAAGGTGTATTGAATAACTATAGTACAATAATATCACATCTAGAAAGTCAATGGTAGTATAATCCAGAGCTTGTTCAGATTTCATCAGGAAAAAAGAATAATAATAACCATCACACTTACTATTAGAATTGAAAGGTGAGAAAGGGTCTTTAGAGATAAATTGATCATCAGGATACTCTGGCAGAAACTACTTTTCAGACTACAAAGTAGGCATGATTTGTGGGAGAGGAAAAAAATATTTTCCTAAGGAAAATGCCCCTAAGTAATGATGGATTCTTTTTATAACTTCAATTATATATTAGTTTGCTTCAGGCTGCACATCTTTCTGGAAATCAGGAAACCTGAACTATATTGATGTATTGATCCAGCGCTCATCTTAGTAACTATATTTAACATTTCCTTCCACAAGGCAGGAACTGTTTCTGTTCTGCAGCATTTTGTGAATATATGTGTTGAGAAAAACCTGGCTAAACAACTGCTTTCTGTTTAGAGATAGAAAGTACATTTTGATGTGAATTCAAAATGCCAGAGAAATGCTCTCAGTAATGGGTCTCTAACTAAACTTGTACATTTCACATTTTTATATTAGTTATAGTATTTTTTGTGCTTAAAGAAATAAGCATTCCTCGTGTAAATCCCTTTGTTTAAAACCAATATCATAGAATCACAATTTTTATCTTGTTCATTGCATAAGAAAAATTAGAAATATATTTATTAACCTATCCTCAAATTATTAGACAAGTGAATATGTTAAAAACTCAGTATTAATCTTATTTTGGTTTTAGGTCAGCCTTGTTAGAGCAGAGACTCTAAGAAACAGAGCTATTGTTTTTATTCATGTCAGATAATGGATTATACGTTTTATGTTATAACTGAGGCTGAGAAAGAAAATTTAGTTCTTCCAAATCGCATAGTCAGAAAGAGGCAGAGTTAGCAATTACAGCCCAAACACTAGGTGGCTTTTCCAGCCACGCCTCATATTCTAACTACTCCAAGAAAACGGAGTTTTCTGGGAGTCTCTGACCAAGTGTATTGTCAAGAATCCCATTTAGAGATTGTTTGCTTGTTTTTTTACAATTCAATATCCCAGAATATCTGTTGTGCAAAAATAGGAGCTTGAACATAGTATTTTCAATTAAGAATTTGCTAATAATTAGAGTCCAGAAAGGCAGAATATTGACTCTGATAGATAAAAGGCTAAACGATTAGAGCACATAGGGTGGCCTAGTACTACAAACATGACCAATTTATTCAGGAGAGGCAAATTCTGAGCGTCCACTGTTATGAACCCTGAAGCCATGTTGCAAATGCTGATTCTGTCACTTTCTAGCTCCTGCCTAATCTCTCTTGGAACTGAATATTGTTAAGTATTACTTAGAAATAACTATTTATGTAGAATATATCTTTACTAACTGCAGGGGTAAATAATTCAACTTACTCTCTTGAGCACTTCAAGTTCAATTCACTTATATGTGATGTTCAAGCCATTTGGACCACTGCACAGTCTAAAAGTTTTTACATACAATTTTTTTTGTATATGTTTAAATGAACTAGATTATTACTGTACTTATTTTTTTATATTTTAGGTATCTCTGTGTTAAATAATTCAATATAATTTTAATAACTTTGGAGATCACAAATTTTATACATCTGCTAGGCAGTATACTGAGGGCCAGCTATATCTAATCCATTAGTCATATAAATTTTTTTAAAAAGTCTCTCCTTAAAAGAAAAAAATAGTCTCTCTTGGGTTTTTAAATCTTATAATTAGATGTAGTAGACCTCTCTTATTCAAGGTTTTGCTTTCTGCTGTTTACCCATTGTCAAATGTGGTCTAAATCTCATACCATTTCACTCTGTCTTACCTAGGACATGAAACATCCCTTTGTCTAGTGAATACACACTGTATTTTCTACCTGTCACACTTTAGTTAATTAGTAGACGTCTTGGTTATCAGATTGACTGTTGAGGTGTTGAAGTATCACAGTATTTGCATCCAAGTCGGCCTTATTTTACTTGAAAATGACCCCAAAGCATAAGAGTAGTGATGCGGGCAATTTGTATATGCCAAAGAGAAACCTTAAAGTGTTTCATTTAAGTGAAAAGGTAAGACATATAGGATAAAACCAGTTTCAAGCATCCACTGGGACTCTTATTAGGTATCCCCCATGGATAAGGGGATTACTGTACAGTCAATTTATTGAAAACTATTGAACTGGTTATTGTCTGTTTAGACACTTCTTAATTCTAACAATAGCAAGGTCAAATAAAATCAGTAGGTGATATCACAAAGAATGTCATACTGTATGATTTGAAAATCAAATGTACTTGCATCTATTGCAAATAACCTCATTGCTTATCTCATTAAATAATTTTATATTTATGGGAGAAACTCTGAAGAAAAACCTTGGGCATATGTTAATATTTTCATCACAACCATTTATCACCATAATGAGTAACCAAAGGCCATCTGAAAATAATATATCTGGCACTGCATAGATTCCAAAGCATTTATTTCTTGTGTAATATACTTTGAGAAGCATTAATATGAATGTTGTGCTAATTTGTCTGATTTTGACCTAGAGTTTATTTTAAATCCTAGAGGATTTTTAAGAGGCTTTTGCTTCATTAAATTAACTCACAAAGCAAAGCTAACTTCAGCTTCTTATTTTATTAAGATGAATTAATTTTAAAAATTATATGAAGAGTGAATCAACCTAAGATCTTTAGGAAGTATAGTTCAACTTAAGTATTAGTTGTGATCTGCAGTAATGGCTTAAAGCTAGAGTCCAACGGTCCTGAATTTAATTCCCAACTTTATGACTTATTAGTTGTATATTCTTAAAAATGTTATTTACACTATTTTAGTCCTGAGTATACCCAATAGTAAATGTCCGTAAATAATAATACCTATCTCACTGACTATTTTAGGAATAAATATACTAATTATACAAAGATTTAAGAATAGTCTTTGGCACATAATAAGCACTCAGTACATAGTTACTATTAACTATCGCTTAATCATTGTTTTAAGAACCTGAATTCATAACAGGAATTGTGTAGAGCAAAACAAAAACTATTATTCAATTTAGAAATTTTCTTCAATGGGCAATCATAATTTGAGACTACGGTTTATTTATGAGATTTTTAAAAATATTCCTAAAATAAGCATTTTAAAAGAAATATTTATAAAGATTTTTACTGAGTTCTATGATAAGTCCTATAGATAAAATGATGTTGTAAACATCAGACATTTATGGTTCCATTTTGCAGAAAAGAAAGTTTAGAACATAATAAGCATCTCAAAACAATGAGTAGTAAGTACTAAGTGATGAAGAATTTGAGAGGAAAGAAGTCATTATGAACTCATAGAGTTGGTAAACTTTAAACAACTTTTAAGAAAGTAGAATTTAAGTTTAGAGAATTTTATAAAAAATTAATAAAATTTAAATTTATAAGCATGTGGTTAAATAAAAGTAAAAAGTTCAAAAATGAGAATTTCATGATATATTTAGGAAACTGAGAATGAGCTTTTCATTTAGAACAGAGCTCTTACAGAAAAGAAGGGGTTGAACATTTTTGGGAGTTCTTGGATGCTAGGAGAAGAATATAACTTTACATACTAGGCACTAGAGTGTCAATTATATAAGATATCTAAATTAAAACATAAACTTAAGAATGGGAGAATAAATGCAAAAATATATATTTATAAGTATCCTCACAGATTTTTTGGTTTGTCATCTATTAGACATCACACAAATGACTTATACTATCCCATTTGCTGTCTAGATATTAGCTTCTCCCCACATATACATGGCTGTCTTTTTTTCTGCCCCTCACCAATCTCTTTGCCAGCTTTCATAACAAACTAATCATATAGAGCAAATCAGGTTGCTTTTAGTTTTACTTCGCAGGACCAATGACTTACTGAAAAATCTCATTAGACGTATCTCTTCTTTCTTTTCTGCCACGTCTCCATGTTGGATGGTATATCTGTGCACAACCTTTCCCAACACACACACACACACACACACACACACACACACACACCTCTTAACTCTGCTAGCTTTTTCCTCTTTGCTTCTTATCTTTTCCACTTTTCCTTTCCCAAGAACATCTAAATCATCCTCCCTTTTTAGGTAGAGGAGATACCCTCTTCCTTAGGACTGCCAGTTTCCAGCCTGACACCCAGGATGCCAGCTTCCATTTTACAGTGAGGTTGTTATAGCATTTTCTTAACAAAGGGTGCTTTCTCTTGTTTCCCAAGATTCTTGTACTTGTTACAAAAAAAATACTATCATTTTTCCTGATTTAGTTTATAAGTACAAATAAGTAGTCAATTGCTATTAAAAATAGCTAAGTGAAAAAGTAAAATTTTCATTAGAAATTAAGTGAAAAAGTTATGGAACATTATATAATGAGGTTCCCTTGTTGGTAGAAAAAAACATACTTATGAGAATATCTGACAGCAGTTACAGCAAATTTGAGAATAATCTAAAGAAATTTTCATTTATTGTTCATACTCACTTCTGAATTGTGTGAATTTTTAATAATATTTATTAATTAATTGTATAATAGAAAAACAATATTTTATTTGAAAATTAAATCAGATTGCATACATTGATTTTTTTCAAAATGAATTTGACAGAGCAAATGTAGTATGCATTTATATTTAGAGCAAATCATAAAGACATTGCTATTTTCTTATGTATATAATAGATACTGATCTCTATAGTAGGTACTTAAAATGCATATTTGTACTTTATTTTCTATGTAACCCTAAAAATAATTATTCTTTGCTTATTTTATCAATAATGAAATAGAGACCCAGAGTATTTAAGTAATTTGTCCATGGTCACACAGCTAATAAATAGTAAAGCCAGGATTCAAATTGTTTTTGTTATAGTTGTTCAGCATTATATCTACCTCTTCTTTAAGAAAATTCACTCAGCTAGAAATTATTTTTAATGAATATGGTAGCTAAGTAGTATTTATTGTTTATGTACAGGAAAGTAGTATGGCTGAGGAAGGTAGTAATCAATGTAAGGAGTTTTAAAGTCTAGCGTAAATTACATGACATTTGGTTTATTCAGTTCATTGTGGCTCTTGATTATGTCACATGGAAAGCTCATGTTGCTATACATGCCGTTGAATAAGCCCTGAGGGAATTAATACAACTAAATGTTACAGTAATTTTCCAATTTGCTGATTCCACATAAACCCAATGGACTATGTTAAGGATCTGCTATGTTGCACGTTGTGACCGAACGGTATCCTTATTAAACCAAAGAAGTAGTTCTTGAAGTGGAAGTGCTGAATGTATCAAGAAAGCAGTTCTTTACATCATATTGTTTTGGAAGAAACTTAACGCTACAGCCTTCAGGCCTATACGTCTTTAAAGTGTTCAGAAGAAAAATCCTTAAGGAGGTAGAGCTAAATAATTTTTAAGAAATGAAGTTGACAGGTCCCTGCCGGCTGAGCAGGAGTATAATTCTGAAATTTAAATCTAATGGGACTGTAAAGCACAGCACAATCATGTTAGCTGGGTCAAAAATGTGTTTAGTTTAATAAATATTCATTGGGTAACTAATATGTGCCAAGTACGGTGTCAGTTTCTTGGTAGACAAAGACAAATGAGGCATAGTATCTCTCCTCAAGGAAATTATCCAGGGCAATAATTACAACGTACTGAGTATAATAAAATCATATCAGAGAGGCAGGAGTTTTTCCACTGAGTATGTGACACATAATTTGTGACCTGACTATAACCTAAGAATTATTCTATTAACAAGTCAGACTAATAGCTGAGGCAGAGGACTACCCACAAAAGAAGGTGGAATGAAGACACTTAACTCAGGAAAATGTTAAGAGTGGTTTGGAGAAATAATAGGGAATGAAGTTAGTGGGGAACAAATTCATGAAGACCTTGAAGATCATGTAAAAATTAAAATTGTGTCCAAAATTAACCTTTTGTTCCATTTTTGTAAAACTGTCACTATAATGTATCCAGATAATGAGGTGAAAAAAAAGTGAGATTCATTTTCAACTTCACCCCAAATTGGCCAAATTCTATCAATTCTACCTTCAACAAGTTTTCAATATTTTTTTCAATGTTCATTGTTAAGATCCTATTTTGAGACATTATCTTCTCCTATGAACTTAAAACTATCTGAACACTTTTCTGTTCTTATTCAGCTCCTGGCCCTTGTGATCTGAGTTTCCATGACAAAGGAAAGAAGCTAGCAAGAAAAGAGGAAATGACAAGATAGGAAAAAAGAAGAAATAGGAAGATTACAGAAGAAATAAGAAGAGGTGGAATTTAAAACAGAGATAGACAAATTTGCTTGACACAAAAATGCCTTTTTCTCTGAAATGACAGGAAAACAGCAAGTTCAGAGGTGCAGTCGGTTCTCTATAATATGATATGTATGTTTCTAAAAATCACCAGATATATTTATTAGTCAGAGTTCTCCAGAGAAACAGAACCAATAAGTTGTATATCTATTTGTATCTGTAGCTCTATTTCTATTTTTATCTCTTTATCTAGAGAGGAGAGGGGACCAGAGAGGGGAGAGAGAGAAAGAGAAAAGAGAGAGAGAAGGATTGAGAGAGAGAGAGAGAGATGTTGGAGTGGGGGCTGGTGTATTTTAAGGAATTGATTTATAATATTATAGAGGCTGGAAAGTTCAAAATCTGCAAGAAGGATTGGCAACCAGAAACCCAGGAAAGAGTTGATATCACAGCTCCAGTTCAAAGACAATTTGGAAGCAGTTTTTTCTCTTCCTCGGGGGACCTCAGTTTGTTTTCTTTTAGGGCCTCAACTGATTCGTTAAGGCCTACCCACATTTTGGATGATAATCCACTTTACTAAAAATTTGCTGATTTAAATGTTAATCACATCTAAAATACACTTTTACAGCAACATCCAGACTGGTGTTTGACCAAATAGCTGGGTGCCGTAGCTTTGCCAGGTTGACACAAAATTAACCATCTTACCAGGCTATGCAAAATTATACAATCAAAACCACAAGAGTCATGAAAAAAGAGGGATTAGGAGGATGACACTCAAAAACTTCATCAATGACACACATAAAATTATTGGTACCTTAAATGGTTAAAAAATGCATAGGTACTACAATAAATATGATACTTTACCTTACAGACTAGTTTACTTGTGGAAATGGATGTTGGAATTGTTGCAGTTTATGAGTTGTTAAGTGATAAAAGTAGGGTTAGCTAAAATTGGCCAGAAAATAGTAATGCCAGATGTATATGAGTGAAGTTTAAAGCACACATGGGAAGCTAAACTAGTAGATGTTTAATGTATGTTTTGGGGTGCGGTTTGTTTATTTCTATGCAGCTCAGTTCAACTGCGTGAAGCTTTCTGTGTTAACTTAGTGTTTCTTGTAGATGGAATCATGCATTAACAAACATGAAATTTGAGTTATGTTTAAATTGTTTCTTAATTTATTAATTGTATTGGAACAAATATGCATTTTAAAAGCAGATATAAATGTATTTAAATTTATGGCTTGATGTAGAGGGATGAACAGAATCAGGAGACTTTATGTTATCATCAATGTTCTTTGCAAAGAAGTCTAGCTCATCTGCTGAAAAAGAAAGTTATGCGCAGGAGAATCTGAGAATATATAGAGGTCTACATCAAGCATGTTAGATACTGAGTAGGTAGTCAGTGAGGATTTATTGAATTAGTGAATAAATGAGTAAGCAAAGAAATTTTTATGGTGAATGAAAACTTTTTTTGCATGAGCAATTTTTGCATGAGGCACTAAAATTGTAAATTGACATTGATTGCTTACTTGAGTTAAAAAGATCATTGCACTGATTCAATCTAGAGAATCATGAATATCCTAGCAAGAGAAAGATTTGGTGCACTGTATGGGTTTAGTTTAGATAAAGAACACAACAGAGAGAGAGAGAAAAAAAAAAGAGAGAAAGAATGAGAATAAGAGGCATCAAGGCAACAGAGGACAGAGCTTGAGTGAAGATGAAAATAATGGCGAGCTAAAAAGGTTTGAATGAATGGCCAGGATATCTAGGATTCATCACATAGTTACTGTACAGACTAATGTTAGACATTCTGGTGGGGACTGTTAATATAATTCTTGTGTCTGTCGATATTGTTTGGGAAATTAGGTGAGAGTGAGCCTGTAGTGGAAATACTCTGGCTGAGAGGTGATGGGAGAAATTAGCATTTTCTATTTACCATAAGAGTACCGTGAAAATCATAAGCAATCAGATTTAGGTTAATATAACACTTTCTAATTCTTTGAACTGTGAAACAGTGGAATGTGCTGCATCATGAGCCCAGGAGCCTATAATATGAACTTTTCTTGGAAGACCAAGGAACACATGAGTGTTACTTTTACTTGTTATTAAATCTTACTAACAATAAGATGATATCAAAGGTATTCTTCAATTACTGGGGAAATTGGATTGAATGTTTTTTACTTTTTTTGTTAATATTTTGTGATGTAATTAAGTAGTTAAATCACAATAAATTGAATCATTTTGAATCATTTGTTTTCTTTTTTTTTTTTTACTTGGCCATGTACATATATGTATACTATAGTTTGGCTACTTAAGGATGAATTCTTATATATGCAAAATTAAAATAAAGAAAATTTTCAGGATTTCTGCAGGTGGCCCGAAGAGCTACATTTAATGTCTGAAAGATCTTCTAAACTCATTAAACCTTTAGTAAATTCCACTCCACTCCTCCATGGTTTAGTCAGCATGGAGAATTTCCACCAGTCTGGAAATTAGACCCTAGGTCTTATTATAATGTTACTTCTTCAAAATGTAAGGTTCAGGAAACACCTCAGTTTGCACACCAGCCCTGTTCACCAACACTGCCCATCAATAATTATATTTTTAAACTTTAGCATGCATGAGAATCATCTAAGATACTTCTTTAAAAGGCAAAGTCCGGAGCCTTCGCCCAGGAAATCTTTGTTTAATAGATTTGTTGCAAAAGCAGAATGTATAGTTTTAGTCAGATTGTAGATTCCAATGCAGATGGTTTGTGGGCCATAGTTTGAGAAACACCAGTCTGGAATGATCACTCTTAACAGTTGATTAATTTGATCATATGTCAGTTTGATACATTTTTCATTCAATCAATCATTTAAGCTGAAACATAAGTTAAATCAAACGACAATCTTGTTATAAGCATAACCTCATTATATGGCCTTAGATCAATATTTTAATTTTCCAGTAGCTCAATTGCTTGATCTATAAAATAGTAATTGTATTTCTTCACTGTGTTGTTTAAAGGAAGAACTATTAAAATATTACAAAACAAGTTTTAAATGTGAACATTTAATGGCAGAATACTCTCAGTGTATTATGGAAATTAAATAATTAGTATGAGGGGAATTGATTTCAGTGTTATATGAAAGTACATATTTCTTCTCGACAAGAAATAGCTTGAATTCTGATATGATTTGATCTACTATTTTTATACTGAATATGCATTACTGGAAATAGGTCACAGCAGGAAGACAGATTAAGGCAGTTTAAAGGAAAATAGAAACTGTAGAAACTATAAAAAATAAATTTGCAATTACAATAAGAGAGCAGAGCTGTCTCCTCTTCTTTGTTTACTCAGAGACCAATATAATCATCCCCATTTTCACATACATGAAGTTAACCCTTGAATTGCCTGATGTCTTCTTCCACATTTTTCAATAAAAAAGTGGTCATTTCCTACTGGTTTTGATATTAGAACAAAGTGTATTTAGCATCCTCTGTGAGCAAATATGAAACCAATGCTTCATAAATATTAAACTTAATGTATAATCCCCTACTAATATAATGTAGAAGACAGATAAGAATCATGACCAAAAAAAGGAGGGGGCATAGAAGGCAAAACATGTAAATATGAGAGAATATGTGTGAAGAAATATGGGAAATCAGGAAGTATTAAGACTTTTTGATAGATGAATACTGAAGTGTTATGATATTTGAATAGTTCATCCTTTAGACATTGTACTGAAATTAATAATTTTCTACCACACAGCTCTTCTTTCACACTGTTCCAGTCACACTACTGTCTTTCTTTTTTCTACAATATACCCCTCAAGCTCTTGCCTGAGGGCCCTTGAACTTGCTGTTTCCCTTCTTGGACCACACTTCTCTAAAATAACTACCTGGTTCATTTTCATACTTTAATCAAATTCTTCTAAAATAATTATCTCCTTGGGTAGCCTTCCTTGAATTCTCTCTCTAAAATAATGTCTCAGGGTTTTGTGTGCTCTAAGGGAGCTTTGACCTTAGGGAGATTTTCTGAGACAGATAAACAATGCTTCATCCATAAATGGCAGCCTGCCTAATAGTCTGAGGCTACCTGGGAGAGTTGGGCCTATATTGCTGATGAAGCTCACTCACTAAACAATGGAAAATGACCCAAATACATCCAGCCAAGTTTTCTAGTCAACTCTGCTACCTTGGAAAACTCTTATAGACTGTACATTAAAACCAGGTGAGATTTTATTCTGACAATATGATGGCAAATACCTTGAATTAAGGTGAACTCCTTAACAAAAAGTGTGAGTCAAGCTCAGGTCAACTGAAAGGGGCAAGCACTGCAGCTACAGCAGAAAGCAGCGTGATAATACATGTTGAATTAAGGGGTGCCCAGAGCTGACATATGGATGAAATAATGATGACCTTGCCACCTGATACAGGGTTTTGGATAGACAGTATAGAAAAATTTTTTTGATTAAGCGACTAGCAGCCCCAACTCAGCTCAAAATCACAAGTAAATGTTCCATACTGTCTTAGTCAATTTGGGCTGCTATAACAAAACATCACAAAATGAGTGGCTTATAAACCACAGAAATCTCTTTTTCACAGTTCTAGAGGCTGGAAGTTTGAGATCAGGGTGCTTCATGGTTGAGAGAAGGCCCTCTTCCACACTGCAGACTTCTGAGTGCGTCCTCACATGGTGGAGGGGGCTAGAGAGCTCTGTGGAGTCTCAAAAGCACTAATCCTATTCATAAGAGTTCCAGCTTCATGATTTAAGCACCTCCCAATACCTTCTAATACTTCTTAATACCTTCATATTAGATGTTTAGGATTTTAACATAAATTTTGGGAGGACACACATATTCAGACAATAGTACTTGTTTACTGGCACAGAGCCACTTTCTCCTTCCCTTGCTCCTTAATTCAACTTTAGCTACTTTAAGGAGAAAGATAAGTGGTGTGAGGCCAAATTTTCCCTGTTATCAAGGGGGAACAAAGGCCATAACCACATATTCAAATATGCTAAGCAACTTCCAGCAAAGGAGGGGCTCAAATGTTTATGATTTGTTGAATATGGGTGCCAAAGTTACCATCCCACCAGCTCCTGTGTAGAAGCACCTTTCAACTAATGGGGAAGGAAAGCTAAAGAGACTTGTAAGTTGGGCCATCTGGGCTTATTCAGTGTACTAAAGTGGCTTTTCCTGCTGAGTGTATGTGATTCTTCTGTCTTGAAAAGTCATGTGTAAGAAATGGTAGTTAACCAGAGGGGAGAAGAAAGAGGAGAGGGAGGAGATAGATGGAGTAAAAGGGGTCAAATATGTGGTGACAGAAAGAAATCTAAAAATGGGAGGTGAACTCACAATGTAAATATATATATGTATATGTGCCTTACTGTTAAAATGTATAGCTGAAAATTACCAGATTTCATTAACAAATGTCACCATAAAAAATAAATTAATTATTTTTTTTTAAAGGAAGTGGGTATTAGACTTATAAATTGCTCACCAACTCATCTCTCAGTTTTCTTCAAAATAGTCAATCAGAAGCTATATAGAATCTCAGGAGAAGAAAAGAAAATCAAAGTTTTGAACAGGATGGGTAATAAGACATGCATTATGTTAACACAACAGCCCTGCATGGCCAGTAAAAGGGAGCTGAGAGATTATGGTCAATTGAGTTGAGTTGTTTCTCCTATAGACCTGGCTATTGTAGGTGTAGTGATTATACACATAACGTGTTGTACAGACTGATGGTGCTTGATATATTTACTGCCTTGGACGTTGCCAGTGTCCTTTTTGCTATCACATTGGCACGAAAGGATCAAGATTAGTTAGTTATTAGCATGACTTTCATACTGAACTTGGCCATAAAAGCCATTTAAAGACCTTAAGCAGGAAAGAAATATGAACAGATGACTGAGGGAAAAGAATTTCAGTTATGTAGAAAATTCAGTGGAGGTGAGGAGATTGATGCAAAGGTCCTGGAGGTCCATCTTATCTAGGTCACTGTAATAAATGTGGCTCAATTATACGTGTGCACATAGGCCACATTAAAGTCCCCATAGGTAATGCCGTTCTGCCTCAGAATTATTCCAGGCTACCTCGCATTTGTCCACTTCAAGGAATATTCATTGCTTGTTTTCTTCTTCATTATATCTTTAACCCTCCATATGCTATACTCTCTCCTCTAAGTTTAGCTCCAAATTAAAACTTTGGTCTTTCTTTCCCTTAATATTTTTTTTCCAGGTCGACTTAGGTTTTTTTTTCCAGATTTGTTGTTGTTGTTGTTGTTGTTTACCCTCTATCCTAGCTCACAAATATCCATGTTTGCTTTTGCAAGCCTTTCTCTCTGGAGGTACAATTAGACAAAGAAGCGAGGTGATGACCTTGGAAATAAGGCAATAGAAATAGGAAAGGAAAGAAATGGTTGGTGAAGGTGTTGCCACTTCCATGCTGATATGCTGAAATGGACAAACCACAGTTAGAAAAGAGGTATGGGGAAGAAGAGAAATGAAAGGACATAAAATGACTTTCAATATTCTAGCTCTAGTACCTGTGCACCAAAGTGCCATTTTCTGAGACTGGCAATACCAAAGGTAAAGCAGATTTAGGATGGGAGGAGAAAGATGATTAATTTAGTTTTGACCACTGAAAATAGGCTTAGATAGTCTTTCCCTTTAGCTATGGCTATTCCTGTCACTGGACATACTAAATACTATATGTTTTCTGTGGTAACACTGTTATTTTTAAGAGAGCATTGCAAAAGTGACGAACTTGGGAGGACTATCCTTGACCCACTCTATACCTAGAACTTTGTTCCTTGAGGTAATCTGGCTATGTACATTTTATAAAGCTATCTATTCCTTAAACGTAAAATACAGCAAGGTTGTTCAAAGATAAATTATTTATTATAGCTTACATTTTCCCAAAATAACATTATGTAAGGCAATAATTGTTCTCTTAAAAGAATAATTCACTATAAGATATTCACTTGACCTCAATGTCTTTGCAGCACACCTCCTTAGCACCTACAACACTGATCTAAACAAGCTCACTTGAAATTGTGAATGACACCTGTATGAAGAAAGTTTCTTTTTCTATATTTTTTATCTTAGTGAATATAGTTTAATGATTTTGAAATAAAACCAAATAATTCTCTCAAATCAAGTTTCTAGGTTTTATTTATTAATTCAATAACTATTAATTATGCAGTGTATGTCTTCATGTCTAAACTCCAGTTTTTATCCATAGATCTATAGTTACTCTATTCTAAATAATCAATTCTTCTCCTGGGCTCTCAATTTATTTTACGTGTTGCTTTATATAGGGCATTGTAAGATATCTCATAGCTCTTTGTCCTCCTTGGTTAGTAGTCTAAAACTTCCCTGGGACCAGGGACTCTAGTTTTCAAGGTCTATGCATATTAATCAGGGCTCCCAACGTTGTAAGTAAAAGACAGAAATACACTCAAATTATTTTACAAAAAAAAAAGAAAAACAGAATAATCAAGCTTTGCCTCACCTAAGGAGAAGACAAAGGTGTATAAACTGGTTTCTGGTGTAGTTAGACTTAAGTGTTTGAGGAATGATGTAATTCTATATTTTCATCTTTTGACTCTGCCTCTACTTGGCTTCACTTTTATATAGGTTACCTCTATGTGATAAACAAACACTTAGCAATATTATTCAGACAAGGAGATAGCCTTTTGATAACTTAGTAGGTGGTTCTCAAATTATCACTTGCCTATTGTTTAGGTTAGGGTCTCTTCTACTAGGATCAGGGTTACTTAAATAATGTGTTCGAGCAGATTAATTCTACTCAATAAAATAGGGGATGTGTCATTCCCCCAAGGAAGAAATGTTGGTCAGAAAAAATTTAAATGTATAAAATCCACCTGAAAACTTTAGCAACTATAACACTGATTTAAACATAATAGATATTCAATAAATGTTGCTGACTTAATAAAAGTAAGCAATTTCTTGACCTCTTGACAATTGCATATACTAGTACTTTGGGATAGGCTAAGAGAGCAAAACATAGTATTTCTAAAGAGGAATGTAACCCAACTAAGAAGAAATATAAACATATGTATATATAGCAGGAACTATGGGTGAGTGTACGGAGAAAAGAGAGAGGCAGGGAGGGAAAGAAGAGAGAGAGAGAGAGAGAGAGAGAGAGAGAGAGAGAGAGAGAGAGAGAGAGAGAATCTTAGTTATTATGCATAAGATACCAAAAGAAAGTAAACCACAGAACTCAGAGAAAGTTATATATGGTGGGCTAGTAAAGTTAGAGAAGAACTAGGGATCAAAGCATGCCTTGAATGATGCTCTAGATATCACTCTCACTTTAATGCATCAATAGCAAACTCAATTAGCTTAAGAAATTTCATTGGCTTACATAACAGTAAAATACCATGGGGGATGTGTTTCAGACACAGCTATTTTTAGGGATCATACAAGTTCATCAGGATTCTCTCATCATTTCTCTGCTTCCTTCTACTTTTCGGTGTCATATCTCTTTCAGCAAATAGATTTTCTCCAAGTGGTGGTAGGTATGGCCACTACCATATACCAAAATTTATATTCCTTCAATTTAGCAACTAATATAGAAAAGTATACCTCACTTTATTTTTATATTTCAAGCCTAAAGAAAAATTCAAATTGGTTCTGCTTTAGTCAAACATCTGTCTCTGAACTTACCAAGTGTCTAAGACAATGAGCTCTATGACTAGCCAGGCATAGACAACATTCAACTTTGGGAACAAAAGAGTTAATTTAAATGGGAGATAAAACATGTCAGGCAGCTCAAAATCTACAAAATGTATAGGATATTCATAGAGAGAGAAGAGCTGCATAGACTGTCCAGATAGAATATTGGCATGTTCAAAAGTACTAAATACTTTAATAAATATTTTTGAAACTTTCTAGTTTTGCCAGATTTTAAGTACTGAGACTATAAAGACAGATAAGAAATAATACCTACACTCAGGTAACAATTTTTCTATTTAAAGATATAGACATAAAACAGATGTTTATAAAACAATGTTGCAAATACAGAAATAAACATATACTTAGGACAGTGAGGGTACCAAATTGGACAGCTAATCATGTGGCAGAGATAGAGTCATAGAAAAGTTTGGTAAGACTTCTTTAAAAAGGTGATTTCTGAGATAAGTTAGAAAATATGAATTGGAAATTGCTAGAAGAAGGACTAGAGATAGAAGAAGGTATGTGGTTATTTATAATAATGCTCCTAGTATAAATCTATGTAGTGTACATAGATCTATATGTATACTACATATAGTCTACAAGATGAGAGCACTTGTAGAGTAGAGGATCTGGAAAGTTAGGGAGAACATATGATGTTAGACTTTACTTCATAGGGAATGTATTAGGAGAAGTGACTGGGGAAGACTATTCTTTATATATAGAATTTTGATAATTCTGAACGAAGAGAAGATAGAAGAAATAGCAATTACATAGTAAAGGCAATGTGCCAAGCCACATGAGAAGAAACCTCAGGGAGTACAAATGCAGTAGAAATGAAAAAGACAAAGATTAGGAAAATATTTATGGAATTAATTTGATGGCACTTACTGATTTCTTGAATATAGGAGGTGAGGAAAAAGAAAAAACCAAAATATCTTCCAGGTTACCAGCTAGGAATAGTGAACGAATATTATAAGAGTAACAAAGTAAGATATGATGAGTTTGAGGCATTGCAGACCTAATAGGTAGAACTAGATATTCAGCATGCTCTTGGATATGAGTCTGAAACTCAGGGAAAAATGTTAGTTGGAAATATAAATCTGTGACATAACATTGTGTAAATGAATGAGTTTACTTGGGAAGAACCTATATGATGAGTAAAGTAGTTAACTAGGAAGAAATACTACTGTTAAAAGTATGGATAAAATAATAGAATTTTCTAGATCATAGACTAGAAAATTTGAAGAAAGCGAGGTTATTCAGGAGTTAAAAAAAGTAAGAAGGATCCAGGAAGATAAGATTGGTATAATGTTTGTAGGATTAACAGTTAGAAAACACTATTAGGGCCCCACTGAGTTTGGATTGGAGGCTAAGAATGTATAGAGGTCTCTATCTCGAGACTTGTGTAATTTTTCAGCAGTGCTTAGCCATATTGGTTACAATTTTGCTGAGAGGACATAAAGCAAAGCAAAACAAAACAAAGAAATAAAAAATGTAGGAAGGCATAAAAAAACTGAACCAAACCAAAACAAACAAAAACCTATAGGTGCACTTATATACAGATTGACTTATAGTTCATGTAATCATATTGAGATCCTGTCTGAATAGGGACAGAATAGAGGTTAAAACAAAATTGCAACATCATAGAGATCATAGAGGGATTACAGAGAAGGATAAAATGGAGGAATCAAAGCACTAAAAGTCCCTATGAGATCAAAGCTGGAGTGGAGAAACTTAGAAAGAGAACAGGAAGAAAATTGATAGCTGTCAGGGAGCGGCTACTGGAGTTTCAGATTTTGTGTTAGAATAACTTAGATGAAAGTGGCCCACAGGATGAGTGATTTTTAGAGAGAACAAATTGGAACCCTGAATTTAAGACTCTCTAGAAATATCAAGGTGAGTTTATCAGATTGTTTATGCAAGAAAATATAAACCTCTAAGAGAGAAAGAGTCAACAGGATCAGCTGTGAGCTAGCCACAAAGTCTTCAGTGAATGAAAAGAAGAATGGAAGTTTGTTTTGTAGTAGATTTTTACCACTTGTTACTGTTGGGGTAATGCGAAATCCCGTGTCACCCTAGTGGCATGGAGAAGGTCCTCGGTTCTTCCCCGCCAATGCAGTAAAGAATTACAGGTCAGTGAGATTTAGAAAAAGTAAGATTTATTAAAAGTACATTTTAGAAGGAGATGGGCCACGCTGAAGAATGTTGCAGTCCTGCGGAATTTGGGAGGAGAAAAAATAAAAGATAAAAGACAGAGTATGCTCCAAGGGAGGAGTGGGTTTTCAGTGAAGAGAGCTGTAACAGTGCAGAAGTGGGAATATCTGTTTATATTTGGGCTGTGATGGGAGGGTACTAGATGATCTGGCATGTGAGGTCACCTTGACTGACGGTTGCCATATAACCCTTTGCATACTGCACATGTGCTTAACTAGAATTCAGTCTGTTATAATTAGATTTATGAACTTCTGGACATAGACATAATAATATAATGATGCTATAATGAGGCTTAGGTTATGGGCAGGTTGAGGTAATACTTTCTGCACACCCGTTTGTGGCTGGGTTGAGCTAACAGTTTTTATAGCCTTTCATGCATTTATTCCTCTGGACACAGAGGTGATTTATAACTATGAAAGAATTGTTCCTGGGAGGTCCTTAAGGGAGGTTTTGATGGTAACAGAGCTGGGCCTCCCCTCCTGTTCCTCAAGCTTGCCTAACTATCTAACAGAAGCATCAAGAAAAGGTATGTATGTATGGTTTAAATACCAAAGAAATATGTTTTGTGTGCTATGAGTTGAAAAGGATATCAGAAAAAAAGACTTACACACAAGAGTCATTGGAGAAAAAAGTGGAATGTTAAAATGAAAATCTACTTAGTGGCAGATCAAATTTATATAAGAGATTTTGAACCTGGTTCCATAAGTTATTTGGATTTATTTCCCCTACTTCTTAGTGTTGCTTTGAGGGGAAAAAAGCCCCCACACCCCCATTATTTGTTAACTATCTAGGTCTAAGTTTTCATGTGAATCTTTTATTTCATGAATAAAATTAATTCCTGAAATAAGGTTTTTAAAACATTCATTAACCAGTCACTTAACCTTTATTCAAGAAATGTTTATTGAGCAGCTACTGTAAGTAAGGAAGGTGTGTATTTGATGCTGTGCAATTCTAACTTTCTCAATGGAAAAATCAAGATTGATTGCATCATAATTTTTCCCATTTGAATTACTAAATGACCTTGGGCCTTTTTAGATGTCAAATGCAAGAAACATTAAAATTACTTTTTGTTGAGGCATAAAGATTAATGGAGTAATCTTAATAAAATTATGGTACCATGGTATTTTAAAATATTTTTATATAAAATCTTATATTAAACATATAGTTTAATCATCATCTTTTTATCATATATAGCTTACAGTTTCAGGGAAATTATATAATTTTATGAAGTTTTAGAATACCTGTTCTACCCCTAACTTTGTGTCTTTTTCTCTTTTGATGAGTTATTTGAATAGCTTTTGTTAAAGATGTATGTATTAACAAATTTATCATTTAGTAGATTTTTCCTGTCTTTACTTTTTTTTTAGTTTAAAATAGAATGCCAAGATAAAACCTATTTTTATAAATTAAATAAAAACTGCTAGTATATTTTTTATTCTTAGAATACTTATTAAATACTAATTGAAATTGAAAATTAATAGAATTGTTAATCATTAAATCTATCTTTAGCAAAAAATTAATATATTCAGCAGTTTCACTATTATTTTGACTATTTTATTTCCCAGCAGGTGTGTTCATAGCCAACAGTGTCATAAATATTATTTCAAGGAATTAATAAATTTATATGTTTAAGAAATGAGTAATTGTTCCCTCATTGTTAGCACTTATAGAATTTGCTAATTTAACACAGTGTGTATTTGTGATGAAGGAATTTCATCACAAATATTTGAGCGTCTGTCATATGCCAAGCACTATTTGAGACACTATAGATACGAAAGTGAGTTAGACTGGTCCTGTCTTCATAAAATTTCCATTCTAGTTAATGGAGGAAAGCAATAAACATGTAGATAAATACTCGTGTACTACCAACGTAAAAGAGTACATGTAATATAACAAAACATGGCTGGGGATGCTGTTGGAAAAAGTCCTTTGGTGAAGGTGACATTTGAATTCAGACATAATGTTGACCTAGAATGACCAATGTAAAGTTTTGGGGAGAAAGCTTCATTCACAGAAGTGTAAGCTCTCTGAGGTAGGAATGAATTCATTAGTTTTGAAGGACCATAAATATATAAATAAAGCTCAGTGTGTCTGACCCAGGAAAAATATGGGAGAAAAAAAAGATTTGGGATCAGTGAGAGAGAGAGGAAAGGTAAGATAATGTAAAACTCTCTAGGCCACGTAAGAAGTTTTGATTTTATTATAAATAAAATGGGAAGCCTTTGGATGGATTTTTTCAGGGGTATAAATTTTATGTAAATTTATTAGTCATTTACTAGACATCCATTAGATAGTACTTTATATAATAAAATAATGTTTCTAGATTTTTTTAATACCTATTTTATGATTACTCCACTTCACATGGCTTTGATTGGCTCACCCCAAAATGAGGAAAGACAATATTACATCAATTGGTCCAGCTTTAATACTTCTGTGATTATGGAAGATATAAATAAATAAGCCAAAATAAAACCTTTAAAGTGATTTTTCTATAAATTTTGTCACAGTGCGATAACATATGTGAAAATATTAGTAACAAATTATTTTAAATCAAAGGAAAGAGCATTAGCTGTACTAACATGTGAAGGCGCTAGAATGAACTTCTGGTTTTGTGTTTTGACTTTGTTAAATTAACATTTGTTCAGTGAAGCACAGGTGCTGGTTGATGAACCAGTTCAACAACAGAACATAAGGAAAACTGAAATAGGAAAGTGTATTACTCACAGGTCCTAGAGGAAGTACGTGGCATGCCTTGAGGGACCACATGGAAAGGTGAAGTCAGAGTGCAGACAGAAAGTGCAGGACCTGGGACACATGACTTTACTAGGGCCCTGTGATGGAGTGCTCTGTGTTTCCCAAGATTGTGTCAGATTGATCGATTTAAACCAAAAAAACAGGATTTTGGTCAGCCTCATGGAGGTCTTGTCTAAAGGGCACACATGGGAAGGTGCCGGTAGGCAGCGGATTACATGGGCTGTTGAGGAAGTCCTATCAGGAACTTACATTTGCTTGTGACTTTTGCAACTTTTATCTAGGGCATATGTTTGCATGAGGAGCTAATGTCAGTTTAAGGCCGCTGCAGGCTGCTTGGTCAAATAAAATGGATGCTGAGACAGCAACACCATGGAATAGTTTAGCTAAACTCTCCACTCTTTGTGATTTCAGGGACATTTCTTACACTTATAACTATTTCTCTCTTCATATGCAAAATGTGAATAATAACTTATATCCTATCATCATTGTGAAGATTTAAAAAGATATATGTAAAACATCTAATATATTAGTACATTGTCTGACCCATAATAAGTATTCAAAGTGCTCTAAAACTAAACCCTACAATTTCTGAAACTTTTATGACTAGAAGCATAGATCAACATCTAAGCCTTCTAAAGGTGGCCAGTATTTCCCATTTCCCTCAATTGATTGTTGCATAATGAATTCATCTTTGAAGAAAGATTATACTTTTTTCAGGAGCAAGGGGGAAAATACTTTGTTTTCTTTGTGTGGTAAAGGAAAAATTAAATTCTAAATTTGAAATTGGGAGATTCAGAACAAACTATGTTAGCTTTACTGTTGTAGCAAACAACTCCAAATGTCAGTGGTATTTAAGAATGAATTTTATTTTGCACTTATGTTGTATGCAGGCTGAGACTCTACTCCATACTAGAGAAAGACTATAACTCTGTTCCATGTTTTTTCTTCTATAACCCAAATTTATACTTTAAAGCAAGGGTCCCCAACCCCTGGATTTTGGACCAGTACTGGTCTGTGGCCTGTTAGGAACTAGGCCTCACAGCAGGAGATGAGTGGCGAGGGAGCGAAGCTTCATCTGTATTTGCAGCAGCTCTCTAGTTCTAGCATCTCTGCCTCAGTTCCACCTCAGATCATCAGGCATTTAATTCTCATAGGAGTACCAGTCCCTGTAGTCAAAAAGTTTAGGGATCACTACTTTAAAGTTTTGATATGTTAAATAACACCTCTGAGCACATCTCATTGGCTGAAGCACATCACATGTTCAAGTACAAGTCAATAGATTCAGGACAGTCCTCTCTCACAGGAAAGAAGGGGAAAAAAAAATATTTGAAGGCTATTGCCTTATCGGTCATAAGTATTTATTTTTCTCCCTTCAGCACACAAAACATATCTACACCTTCCTCAAATAATTCCCTGAAGTTTTATTCATTCACTATATCAAACTCCAGTTCTGGGATCTCATGACATCCTCTATATCAAGTATCACCATCTAGAACCTCATGATCCCCCCCCACCCACCCACCAAATAAATTATTTGTCTCCTCCCATTCCAAAACCCATATTTAGTTGTGGAACAGAAAGAAGATAACTACATCAAGTTCTCCCTTTCATAGTGTAAGAATGGAAGGTGTATAGCAGTCATTGAAATATGGTCATTTGAAATAATTCTGGGAAAAATTACATGGAACTCTCACCTTGGCAGTGTGCAATATTTTTTAACTAGTTCTGGCTCTCTTAATTGGGAGTAAGACTCTAAGCCATTGATCTCATTGTTGTTTGGTTCTACCCTATAGTATTTCTAATATTACTTTCTTTGGCCATATCATAAAAGGGTATAGCAGAATATGTTCTCTATACAGGTTGAGAAGTTGTCCAATGTTATTTTTTGCCTAGAAAATTTGGAAACCAAATATTATTTTACATTTCAGGTAAACACGATATCCTTTGTGTTCCAATTTATCTATTTGGTTCTAGTTGATTTCACATGCCAATGGCCAATCCACAATCTATGCAACATTTCTTATTCTAAAGGTAATTCTAGGTATATTTCAAATCTTTCCTGCTTCTGTAGGACCCTGTCCTTAGTCTTTTTGCTCAATCATTGTGTCTAACTCAAAGAATTTCCTTAGGTTCTACCTTAATCCGATCAGAGACTTTAACAAAGGCTTTGAAGATTTCACCCTTGATTTGACTGAATCTAAACCAGCCTTTATGACTCAGAGATGCATTTTGCATCTTTCAACAAGTCTTGAAATAACCTAGATTTGCTTTTCTTCCTTTTACTCCTTACTGAAAACTGATAAATCTGAGAACACCTCTTTTTTTGTCATGTTTTGTCCAATGCAACAAATGACAATCAAGGGATACGAGCAATGGTAAATTTTACAAAGTCCTTGTCTAAAGCCACAGATTTATTACATATGTTATTTGCCATCCAGATTGTTTTGTCATTGCAAATTATGGGTTTCTAGTTTCTGGACTGCAGTTAACAGTTTTCTCAATACAGACACCTGACCCTGACCCCAAAGCCAAAGCCACACAGTTTAAAGTTTGTTATGTCTCCTCCCTTTAGGCATCAATTTTTGTATTAACCAATTATTCTGAAATAACAAACAGTACCAAAATCTCAGTGGCTTACAATGCAAACATTTATTTTTCATTCACATTAATCATAAGCTGACTCCTTCAAGAGTCCCTTTATATAAGACATACCAGTTCTGTCTAAAGAAAGATCACAAGAGCTTGTGGTAACTTTGACACTTTTTCAAACTTCTGCTGAAAAGTAGCTTAAGTCATCTCTGCTTATATTCATTGGCTTAAGCATGTCAAATAACCTAACCCAAATTTAATGGGATAAGGTGAAATTCTCCCACAGGAAAGAGGCAAGTGGATTTTTGCAAGCAATACATAATCTGATTCACAAGCTCAGTTTACTTGCTCTGTTTAATATTACATAAAATTATTTTATCATGGACTGAGTCACTCTTCAGAGTTTATTCAATACCACATACGGTTGAGGCAAGTTAAAACAGCAAGAGCTAACATTTATGTTTTCTAAATTCCAAGACTATCCTAAGAAATTTATAAATATTATTTCACTGACAAGTTAGGTAAGATTATACTTATTGTGTAGAAAAGGAAACAAGATCAGAGTGCTTTAGTGACTTACCTTCTATGGAACAGCTGGTTGTGGGAGATTCAGAATCTAAACCTAGGTGTTTTTTGACAAAAAAGAAATTGTTCTTTTCAAACACTATGTGACCAGGCCTGTCAAAGTCACTCCCATCCAAAATGGGTTCCACTTGGGAAACCACTGTAAAAATAACTATGATATGGGAAATGTTCATAAAAACAGGCCATAACAACTAATATTACAATCATGAGATGTGTCTATAAATCGTGAAATAAAGAAGAAAAGAATGAGCAGAATTTTTTGGTTTGAATTAACAGGCGTGCATATCTACAAAGCTCCTACTATTTGGAAAATTGCAAAGGTATAATAAGCAACCATAGCTATAAGTCCAAAACATCTGTAGCTATCATATTTTGACAAATAAAAAACAAATAAATGAGAGAAATTGTAGCATTTAAGAATGATATTATTCAATAAAATTGCTAATTTTATATTTCTGTTTGGTCACTTATTGTCTGCCTCATTTATTTCTACATTTAATGTTTGTATTTCTTGATAGAAAGTAATCATTTAATTAATCAAGTAGAGGCTTAAAAGAGCAAAATCTGTTTCAATTTTTTATTCTTGGAGAAAATCTTGGATAAATGACATTTTCACTGCTCTCAATTTCTATTTGTATATTTATGTCTATTCTAACCGAAAGCAAGCACTTAAATGCACTATCAAATTGAAGATAGACCCTCAGGAAAAGTTGGTTCATTTACATGCAGCTTATAGAGCTTTTTGTAAGAACATGTTTGACTTTGCACTTTTCCTTGGTAGCAAATGGGAACTGAATAAGTGTAGTATGCAGAATTCAGTTGACAGTTTAAAAACCTTAATAGTATTTGTGTTCCTTTTATGCTACATATTTCTAACAATGCAAATTTTACAGGAGAGTAAAATCTCTGTATTTTTAAAAAGGCATTTGCATAATTTCATATTTCAAAAAAAGATGTTCATGTGATATACTAAGAATATAGCAAAGACATTTTAAAATAAAGACCCATTTATTTAATACTCCTTCGATTAAATTCAAATAAAAATTGATTACTTAGAAATGAATATGCTAATGGTAGAAATAATAGTTTTCCTAATAAAGGATCACATTTACCTATTGGATGGAAAATCGCTTAAGGATCCTATATAAAAAAATAAAAAGTGATGACTTTGTCTTTGTTAAAGATGACCTATAAACCATTTTATTTATAAGTAAGGTCAGCAGAAATAACTTTTTTTTAATGTAAAAAACAATTACAAATGAACTTCAACTCTGTCATTAATTAGCTATAAGAGTAAGGCCAAGCTCACCATAAATTCCAGTCCTCATCCACAATATATGATCTAAAGACATTGACATGATTATTATATATATGATTGAATGTAAATGTTTCTTTATTATCCTAATTGAAGACAGACATCGCTACACAGCAAACATTTAGATCTGCCTATAAATGTTCTGAAATCAGCAGAAGTATCCTTGGAATACCTGGAAAGCCATCATGGTATGTTGAAAACAAACTCAGTGCCCTTGTCAGTCTCACAGTTTGTATTCAAATCTGTTTGGGCAATGACCCTTGGAATTTTTTTACATATAAGTTGATTGCAACCATATAAATACGTAATTCTTGGCTTCCTGTGGAAAACAAGTGCTCATTTTGAAGACAGATGACTGATAGCTTTGGAGTGATCACTGGTAATCACAAAAGTAACTTTGTTTTGGGAGCCACATTAATGTCTTTGTGCAATGGAAGCGAGGAAAGAGAGGTCTCAGTGGCTTGTTTATAACTAATAAAATAGTCTTGACTTTGTGATAGCCCTTAGCAACTTTCATCAATTCTAATTTCTCTTTCATCAACTTCCTTTTACTATTCAAAGTTACTGGTAGCACACCTAAATTTAAACACGTTATTGCTTAGGTTTGCATAGATTGTCTTCTTAAAGAAACCACAATATTCTGCCTCAAGTTTATTTCAATTCTGTCAGCACAGTGAAATCCTGGCTCTCTTTCACTGAGTGCATTCACAATGATTCTATTGTTAGTGTACTTATCCCATAGAAGTCAGTAATGTAAGGAAGTGTTTTGGACCATCTCAGGTAGTCACCATCATATGCTCCCAGAGTTGTCAACTTATGATTATGAAAGAAAACTAACTTTGGTATAATTATGGCACAAAACATATTTGTTTTTTTAAAACTTTTTTTGAGATTATTGTAAATTCACAGGCAGTTGTAAGAAATAATACAGAGAGATTCTGAGTACTTCTTACCCAATTTCCCTCAATAATAACATCTTGCAAAATTATAGAACAATATTACAACCAGAATATTTATGTTGATAAAATTCAGTGATTTTTTTTGGATTTCTCTACCTTCACTTGTATTCACCTATATTTGTGTGTGTGTCAAAACATAAACATAATTGCATTCCAATCTGTACAATTTTATCATTTATATGAATATGTATATTCATTACCACAATCAAGATATAGTACAGTTCCAGCACCACAAAGATCCCTTCCCTTACTCTTTTAAAATAACTTATCATGCCCCTCTCCTCCATCCTTATTAACCCTTGGCAATCACTAATCTGTTCTTTTCTACAGTTTTTTCCATTTCAGAACTATAATATAAATGAAATCATAGAGTATGTAAACCTTTGGAATTGGCTTTTTTCACTCAGCATAATTCTCTAGAGATACATCCAAGTTGTTGCATGTACAGTTTATTTTTTCTGATTGTGGAATAGTATTCCATGGTATGGATGTACCACAGTTTGTTTAACCACTCACCCATTGGAGGAAATATGGAATTTTTTCAGTTTAGGGCTATTATAAATAACATAGCTTTTTGCAAGAATATACATTTTTATTTTTTCTGGGCTAAGTGCCCAAAAATGCTTTTGCTGGGTCACACAGCAATTACATATTTAATTTTATAAGAAACTGACATACTTTTTTTCCAGGGTGACTGTGCCATTTTACATTTTCATCAGGATTGTCTGGAAGATCCAATTTCTTTGCATCTTCATCAGTAATTTGTATTGTCAACTGTTTCTCACTTTAGCCATCTGAGAGATACCTAGTAATATCTCACTGTTGTTTTAATTTGCATTTCACTAATGGCTAATGATCCTGAACCTTTTCTCATGTGCTTATTTACCATCTATATATTCTCTTTGATAAAATGCCTGTTTTTTTTTTTTTTTTCACTGTTGTGTTTTGAGAGTTCTCTGCATATTAGTTCTTTGTTGGATACGTAGTTCACAAATATTAACTTAGTCTGTAGCTTGTATTTTTATTCTTATAACATTTTTAGGAGCAAAAGTAATTTTTGATAAAATCTGTTTATCTCTTTTTATGTTTTGATAAAATCTGTTTATCTCTTTTTATGTTTTGATAAAATCTGTTTATCTCTTTTTATGTTTAATTGTGCTTTAGTTTCAAGTCTAAAAACACTGGCTAGCCCTAGATGTTGATGGTTATTTTTTTTTCCTAAAAATTTTAGTGTTTTACATTTTACATTTACATTCCTGATTAATATTGAGTTAATTTTTGCATAAGATGTAAAGTTAAGATTGATCTTCATTTTTGTATATATGGAAGTTCAATTTTTTCAGCATGGATTATTAAAAAACACTATCCTTCCTCAATTAAATTGTTTTTTGCACATTTGTCAACAAGCAGTTAGCCATATTTGTGTGTCTTTTCATAGGTTCTCTATTCTGTTTCATTGATCTGTGTGTCTATCCTATCAATATCGCACTGTCTTGATTGCTATGGCTTTAGAGTAGGCCTTAATATCTGATAGGATAATTTTTCCCATTTTATTCTTTTTTATCAAGACTCTTTTAGTTATTCAAACCATGTGTTTCCCATATAAATTTTAGAATAAGCATATCTATGTTTATAAAAACTAATGTAATAATATAAATTATGTAACTTAGTCTGTTTTATGAAGATAAAATGACAAGAGGAATGAAGATTATTTGGGGAGAAATTGAAGGAAGAAAAAATAAAGAGAATATTGGAGGAAAGTTATATATTTTTTTAAACTAGTAATAACAAAAACTTTGTATAACTAAATAATGTAACTCAGTGATAGAGATATGACTGAGTTCCTTACAAAGGTCATCGTAACTGTCACTATTATAATCCAACTATTTCATTCTTGTCATCTGCTTTAACTGTCTCATGAGTCACCCTTCTGGAAGCAGGCATAATAATCTCCCACCTACCTGAGATCTATGAGTGTGGAGCTAAAACACTTTTTTTAGATATGCTTTTTTGTTTGTTTCCTTTTGTTTTGTTTTTCAAGATATAAAGCAAAAATCATCTTGCTGACATCAAGCTTTATTTATTCTAAATTAAAAGCATGAGGTGTACAATAGGAATAAAGTGTGAAGTCTGAATCATCAAGCCTTTGCACCAAATCAGCTCTTATTTGTCATATATCATAAAATAATCTCTTTCCCTTAGGTGTATCATTTCTCACTTTATTATGTATTCTGCCTGAAAGTAAATTTTTAAAACAGATACTTTCAAAGAGGAATTCAGCATTGCAAGTCACTGAAGTTTATGGGCTTTATTATATATTGACTGACCCAATACAAAAAAAAGAAGGTCAAATGAGCTTACTTGTGTTTACTAAATGACATCACTTTCTAAAAAATGGAGGAGAAAAGAATCATAGTTGGTGAAGTGATGAAAGAGAGTAACTTTCTCTATCTAATAGCACCTAATCTAATCGAAGTCTTGATAGTCAACAGACACAAAAAATTTTTTTCATAGTTTAGGAACTTCAAATGAAGCAGTGATAAAAAGGACAGAAGATCAATGCATAAAGTTGACAAAAAAATACTAGTGACATTATTTTATTTTCATAATAAATAATTTAAGCAAAAGTTACAGACATTTTAAGCAATAGGAAAGTATAAAAAGTAATACAATAACCACATATATCATACCTACCATGGTAGATAGATGCAAATTCTAACCATCCTTTGAGTCACTCATCACTGGATACTCCCATGTACACATGTATAATGTGCATGCTAATAAATTTCTGTTTTCCCTTGTTAATCTGTCTTTTCCATTCTAATTTACAGGGCCCCAGTCAGATAACCTTAGATAGGTAAAAGATAAAGATTTTTTTGTCCTTCTTTACAATAACATAGACAAATATAACTGATAGACCTACACAGAAATAGTGGAAGAACAAGATTTTTTGATGTCATTGTCAACTCTTTCACTTGTTTAATTCTGCTATTGTCACCATTGGGGGTGATCTAAGTCTATTGTTGGCCTAGTGATACTGAGGGGCCTCAGTTCTTTCCACCAATGCAGGAAAGAATTACAGATCAGCAAAGGTTAGGAAAAGTAAGATTTATTGAAGTATGTTTCAAGAAAGAAATGGGCTACACCAGAGAAGTCTGTAGTCTCGTAGTGGTGAGGAGCTCTGTCTTATATCTGAGCCTTGATGGGAAATTATAAGAGTGGTGCTAGCTGATTGATGTGTGAGGTCGTTTTGATTGACAGTTGTCTGTTATATAACCTATTGTCAACTGTGCATGTACCTTCTTAAAATTCAATTTGTTATAATTGGATTCATGAACTTCCAAGCATATGCATGACATTATAATGATGCTATAATGAAGCTGAGGTGAAAAGGTCTGAGTACTTTTTACTATTCAAGTGTTTGTGGCTGGCCTATACTGGTTGCTATGCTATGGTCACCTTTTTCCTTGTACTCCAAGATGTAGGTGTATAGTTATTTAAAAAATAAGGGTTTTTGTTTGTTTGTTTGTTTGTTTTTTCCAGGAGGTCTTAGTGGTGGCCTTTTAGATTGGGCCATCAGTGTTGTCATTCCTAAGGTTACAGAGTTGGGTCTTTGCTCCCATCGCTCATGGCTACCAAATTACACACCACTATTATATCTTTAAAACAGAGATGATCAATTTATATATTAAGGTTGTTGGAAAGATTAGCCAAAAAATCTAATATAATTAAAAAACTTTTTTTCTGTTGCTAATCTGTTTTTTATCAGTGTGATTCATGGGCCTACCAGTTAAGTAGAAGGATAGAGAAAAACAATTTCCTCCTCTATAACATGAAGAAAAAGACAATTCGTTCTATAATAAAGGATAATGGTCTTAGAAGACCTAGGTTCTCACACTACTTCTGGATACAATATGGACACACAATCATCCCAGAATAGATCAATACCATTATAAAAATGAGTCAAAAGAAAGATGACAAAAAAATTATATTCATAGCTATGAAAATACTTTCCAGTCTGTACTTCTGAAGGACACATAATAAAATAGAAACACATTTAGAAAGGCACTGAAGGACACATAATAATATAGACACACATTTAGCAGGACACTTTTGATTATAAGACAGAAACTCAGTCCAGAGTTGCAAAAATCAAAAGAAAAATAATGAAATTTCACATTTGCAAGTCCAGGGTTGAATGTGACCTCAAGCATAGCAGTACTTAAGGGCTAAAAAAGAACAATGTGTAGGTCATATATCTTTACTGTGTATGTTACATCCTATGATTGGGGACTTATCGGTGCTGATAGCTTCAAGACTGCAACCCAAGGAGGAAGAGTTTCTTTTAGTGTCCAAAATGAAAGTACAAAAGAGTTCTGACTGATCTTTCGTGGATCATGTTTAGACCATTCTACATCCAAGAGGATGTTATTGCTGAAAGGGATGGGCAAGGTTAGAAGTCAGGAGGAGGAAAGAAGTCATCGAGAAAGATCTGGCAGAACTGACAAACACCAGTTTCTATGGCTTATGCAAGTAACTTTAATTTTTAATAATTAAATTTCCCATTTGTCAAATGATGCTAAATTAGTTAAGCTCCTTTTTAAATCTAAAATTTTCAGCTTTTGCTTATAAGCTTTGTTTGTCTTTGAAATTTGAAGAAATAAATAAAATATTTATGTTCTTTAACCTTTTGAAAAAACTCATTTTTGTTTACACCTTCTTAATTTAATCTCAAGATGGCTTTTAAAAACACATTTGTTCTCGGCTTTTGCTGAATCTGTTGATTCCCTAGAAATTCTCATTCTTTCTCTTTTACGTTTCCTCTTTGCCTGTCTTCTTATTCATTTTCTCTTTTGAAAGGTTTAGCTCTACAAGGTCACTTAGTGATTTCAGAAGTTTGCTAGTAAAGGATTTAATTTTTGAAATGTAAATGGAGCTCAGGACTAGCTTTGTAATTGGTTTACTTTGCTTCTGTTCCTTCTAGCTACATCCTGGTGTTCCACACCATTTTGAGTGTTAGTGATGTCATGAACTACAAACTGAAATTTTGGCAGCAAAACAAAGAAAGAGCTAATTCTCTCATATACCTTGAATGTATTTGCAATTGCTAAACTAATATGTCACAGGTGATTTGAGATCTAAAACTAAAAAATATATTTACTTAGTAAGAGACTCGTTTAACTTACAATTTACCTTTTGTTAAAAAAAAAGGCAATGTGTGTGTGAATTCAGATATTTCATGGTGGCAGTCTAAGTTAACAGAAAACTTGCACTGCTTAGATGAGATCTACCATATTATGTTATTTGAGGTTCTTAGTTCTATTTTTTAAGAGGAAAAAATACTTGAATAATCAAGCATATTATAGATTTATAGCGTGTAAGATTGTATAATTAGAAATTTACTTTGATATAAAATGTTGATTTCAGATATATGTAAGCATTCTTACATCAGAAATGTGAGCAGAAATACATATGAAGAATATCGTAGTAGAAACTAAGAAGTCCCTGTTTGTACAAAAAACAATTACAAAGTCATAGTCTGGGTGTCCCAGACTCTAATGTTAGCAATACTATTTATCTCACATAAGTCAATACTATCATAACAATTGTCCGATAGGAAGGAAAATGACAAAGAAAAATAGTTGTAGCAATTAAAATGCTATCCAAAGCTATT
Organism: Eidolon dupreanum; assembly: GCA_028627145.1. Classification (NCBI taxonomy): domain Eukaryota; kingdom Metazoa; phylum Chordata; class Mammalia; order Chiroptera; family Pteropodidae; genus Eidolon; species Eidolon dupreanum. Next base: position 78,125,371 of record CM053507.1, on the reverse strand, counting down.
CTTCTCAAGGACAGTATTAAAGTTCCATGACTAGATTTTTAATTACTGATAATAAATCCAACATCACTAAAAGTCTTACTGTGTGCTAGGCTTTCAGCTTTAACACTTTACCTAATTTTTTTTAATAACTACTCTGTAATGTTGATATAAGTTAATAGATGAAGATCTTGAGACAATAAGTGGGTAAGTAGTTCACACAAATGCGCACATAACTTAGAGATGTAAAATGATAAGCCTAACATTCTCTGATTTCAAAGAAGGCACTTTTCTTTTGGTTTACAGTAGGTGGCGTCTAAGCCTTTTGGATCCTTGCTTTATGTAATGCCTTAAAGTATTTTTAGTTCTTATGTGCAGACCCCACACTCAGACATGCTGGTGTGCAGTTTGGGTGTTTTTTGTTGAGTTTTAGATGTTCAGCTTATTGTTGTTCAAGGGGAGAGATCTGGGAACGTCTCTCACTGTGTCATATTTTCCGTTGAAACGTGGCTCATTGCACCGGTCGCCCACTGGGAACTGAAATGTAGCTTACAGGGCTGGACCCTTTTGCTACAACTGGAAAGGCCACTCACAATGATGGCCGCCCTGCTGTGAACACTTGGTTCTGATTCACTTGGAGCCGAGTTTGGCAGCAAGCCAATAATACCTGCCCCAGGCAGTCTGCAGTTTGGGTGGGGCGGGATCTCAGAGAGATAGTGGCTGTCAGATCAAAAGCACAGTCTCACTGGAAATTTGGTAACTGTTCTAAGTTCCTGCAGATGACCCAGATCACAGCAAGACCAACTATTGTTTGGGACTGGCCCACAAGTCTCCGATATGTGCCCAAGTTTATGTTGGCAGCAGCTATCTTCCTGACATTATCTCTGAAATGGGGCTCACTGTGCTGGCCGCTATTGCTGGGATTAGAAATGCTGCTCACAGCAATGGCTGCCCCGCTATGAATACTTCACTCTGAATCACTCAGCTCAGGGCGTGGCAAACAACCATAAACAACTGCACCCAGCAGTCTGCAGTTTAGGCGGGGCGGGTTGATCCCCTCAGATCAGCAGCTCCTAATGTCTCTGTGGGAGGGGTCTGCACAATCAAGTTGACATGGTCTGTAGGGGGGCCGGACTAAGACACAATGGTGGCTGCCTTTCCAGCCCTCTTTCTGACTCCAGTTAATAGAGACTTTTTCAGAATGAATCCCACGAGAGCCTCAGACCCACCGCCGATGTCCCAGATGAGTGTACACAGGTCAGAAAATCTTTGCGTGGGTCTTTCAAAGGGACGTCTAGGGGCTCAGTTGCCTTCCATCTCACCCAGATGACCAGAATCCCCTCTAGTTTCTACAGTCAGAGTTATTGGAATCTCCTCTTCCCTGGGCTGGGACCCTGTGCTAGAGAGCCCCCAGATGAGACCAGGATCCCCTTCTCCTTCAGGAATGCCTCTGTAGCCTCGCTTTCCCTCCTGGTGATCCTCCACCACCTGCAGGTGTGGGTCCAGCCCGATTCGGGACTTTGGCCCTCCTACTGGCTTCGATGTGGCTCCTTTATATTATCAGATGTAGGGGTTATAATCAGCTGGACTTCAGGTGATTCTCCACGTTGATTATTTTATAATTTGATTGTAATTTCAATGCAGTCCTGGGAGGAAACGAGCCCTGCTTTTACTTAGTCTGCCATCTTCCCCCTCTCTCCAACATTCTCTGATTTCAAAGCTCAGACATTAAATATTAAATAATAGTTTCATGTTTTTAATAATATTTATACAGTTTCATCGACAAGTTTGATAATAAGCACAGGTATTGTACATTCACAATACTTATACGATAAAATCTGACTCGAATGTACCTCTTTTAATAACAAATATTTTGAAACACACCAATTATTTCTCCATTCAAACAAATTACAACTAGTTCAATATCTCTTTAGACAAATAGTAGAAGCTTTAAAGAGAAAGATGGCTGAACTAACAGAGAGGGTCAAAAGAAAGCTGAACAAAAGATCAGACAGCAACTCAGAACTGGCTCTGGTTTACTGTTCAGCAACGTTAGAATGTGGATTATCTATTTCAAACAGTTAATGGGATGGAAATTGCATATAAGATTTCTTTGCATCAATAAAAAGCAGCTCAACAATGAGGTCTTGTACAAAAAAAAGACAGTGAAAATGTGATAAAAGAAATACTTTGACAGATCAGCTAAACATCACATACTACTGAAGGAGAAAAATTTAATGCATATAGAGAGGTTTTAGTCCTGGTGTTCATGGATCACAGCTGTGAATTAAGAAGCATCTAACCATATGATATTCTGTTTTGCGATGGAGACGTTTATGGAAGGAGTGAATATTGAACTTCCATTTTCTGTTTTGGAATGAAATTATTTGGTACCTGAATAGAAAAAATAAATAAATAACTCAAGTCAGTAAAGAAATGAATCAAGCAAGTCTTCTATTATTCAAATATAGAGAAATAGCAATACAAAAGATGTAGACAAGAAGTAGCCTACTGGTGATAAAGTTGTCCAATAAGAGAAGCAGCCTTCACATTAGGACATCCAAAAGGTCGGAAGAGGCCATTCCAGCTCTAAACATCTTGATTCATAAATGAGTGAACATAATAGTCTAATAAAAAAAAAAAAAAAACTATTCTATTGCGATATGTAACTGGATGATTATTAGCCTTGTTTTTCTTTCTTTAAAGAATGGGAGAGATAATGATATGTTACAATTTGAGGGAATGTTGTAATTTACATTTATATTTAAGGGCTGCTTTCCAACATGCTTCTCTTTTAAAGGCTCCCTTACCTTTTCGCCAATAAAATAAATAAAAAAGAAAAAGTACTTGCTTTAGAATTGGAGCAATCAATGCTCTACCAGTTTTCTTTTCGTTATATGAAAAATGCTGGGTAGAGAGAATGATGCTGCAGATTACACATAATATTCAAAGCACCAATCTGCATTTTACATACATATTTTTTTTAAATTTTTTTTACCCATTATCTCACAAAAGAAATTTGTGGTGGAATTTAGTATCAATAATCACACTCTTAGGGGATTGGTCAAATTAGGGCGTGATCTTATTTTTCATGATTGAACACTGAGTGTCCTTTTTTTTTAACCCCAATAATGTTAGAAATATTTTATTTTTATGAGTGGTAATGAGAAGATGGACCTAGAAGGAAGACAGGAAAGAAATAAAGCAGAAATAATCATAAAGGAATGACTCCTTTATGTGATAAATCATTGTCTAAAGCACTTTATCATTTTATTTTTAGGTACTTACATTAAATATTTCAACAGTGGTTATCTACTGGAAAAGAAGAACTCCACATACTGAGCCCAAAATTCCACCATTAGGAGGTTGTGAAGAAAAGGAGGGACAAGTAAATGACATAGAGAAGGAATGGTTATTAAGAAAATAGGAAAACCGGAAGAAAAGAAGTCAAGTAAAAAAAAAATGTTTGGAGGATGAAAAGATCAAGCAACTTTGTTAATGCTGTTAACAGGTGACTATACAGTTAACATCCAAATCAGGATGCTCTAAGAATGAAATTAGACACCTGATTACACTAGAGGGAAAAAGGAATAAACCAGGACTCTCCAGTGCACATCAGATTATAGGACAAGTAATAAAAGGGTTGAAAGTCATTCCTGAATTTAACAATATGAAGTATGCTTATGATGTTACTGAGATCATTGTTGGTTGAACACATGACTGAAGTGGCTACAGGAGAGAATTTGAAGACACCAAAATTCGGCAACTTTTTAGAGGAATTATTCTGAAATGGTGGTGTAAGAAATCAAACTGCAGCTTTTGGGAAAGTAGGAGAAAAGAATCTTTGTTTATCTGTTTATTGTTTAAAATGAGAAAACTAATAATATGTCTGTATGATGATATATCATCCAACAGAAAAAAAATTGGTGATTAAAAGAGAGAGAAGAGAATTGTCAAAGTCTTGGAGTAAATTGAGAGAAGCTAGGACATGGAACACAAGTGAAGGAATTGATTTTGAGTAAGAGCACGGATACATGATCTATGGTGACAGAAGGAGAGAAAAATATGTGGATATAGATGCTGCTTTGTGGATAGACATGATGATATCTATTTGTCAGAATTATTTTTTGATATCTTCTATTTTCTGAGTGACGTAGAAAGTTTTTGGCTGACAGTAATCATGGAAGAAGAGATGCTCTGAGTTTGAAAAAGAAGAAAAAGGTATAAAACAATGGTTCAGGGAGTAGAAGATTTAATGTACTAGGGTCATATAGTTAATAGCTTGTCAACGTTAAGGGGATTCTCATGTTAATCATCATGAATTTATAAAAAATAAGTCAGGATGTTGTAAATTTTCCTACAGCCATATTCACACACAGGTCTGAAATAGGTAAAAATTGTTGGGCCAAGCAAGAATGAAGAAAGAGAGAGGATCAAGTAAATGGAGGTTAAATTAAAAATATAGACCATAAAATTTAAGCTAGTTGAGGAGAGAGGAGTGTTACCAGGGGTAAGTGACAGTGAAAATGTTATAGGTCAATAGTTTGGAGGTCTTTGTGTAGCTGAAAGACTCTTAATATTGAAATATTAGAGGAAATGAGCTCAAAGACAAGAAATAATGTTAAAATAGTAAGATTCATGAAATTGAGATCATAGAAAGCTTGCAATTATTAGTAAAAATAAGATTAAGGGTGTGACTGTTGAAGTGTATGGCTAATATATAGTGGAAGATGAGGTCAATGAACAAATCACATTTATAAAACTAAGATGTCAATGTATTGGAAACACCGTACATATACATATTAAAATTGCCAAGATTCAAAACTAAATTAGTATTGAAGAAATAAAGAAAAATAAAGATCAGTTGATGTCAGCAAAAATGAAAGGTACTGGGTGATATTATGTGATAGTTCAAAGGAGAAACTTTAGGAAAGAGGGAGGGAAAATGATCTAAAAGTAGCAAACAGAAAAAAAGAAAGTATGTATTTCATTTCCAGGCTCCAAAAAAAAAAAAAGAGAGAGAGAGAGAGAGAGAAATCAGTAACCACTTGAGAAGACTGTGGGGAACCAGTGCTTTTAATAGATAGATATGTTTCTGTTAGATCAAAATGGTAAATAGAATGTTTAAAGCAAGATTAAGAGTAGATAAGAAATTGTTGATAATAATCTGTGGATTCCAGCAGAAAGTATAAGGTTGTAGAGTTGTGGAGGATAGGAGAAAGGAACAGAAATGAGGGGGCAGATATAGTCTTATTAGGAGTGCAATACAAGAGAAGAGTGATTTAGGAGTCTGAGGGCTTCTGTGATGAATAATGTAAACAAGAATAGTGGGAGACTGAAACGTGTCTCCCAAAATATCAAGCTCTAATTATCTTATATTACAAAATATATGATTAAGTTAAAGATTTTAAGGTGGGGAAATTATCCTGCATTATTTGAGTAGGACTTACATATAATTACCTGGGAGAGACTGAAGAGATTTCATACAGGAATACACAAGGAGAAGGTGATGTGAAGATGGAGACATAAATCGGAATGATGTGAGCACATGCCAAGGAATGTTAGTTGCCATCGAAGCAAGAAGAGACAAGAAACAGATTTTGCTCTAGAGCTTTTGGAAGGAGTATGGCCCTGCTGACCCCTTGATTTTGTCTCAGTGATACCTATTTCAAACTTATGGCCTCCAGAACTGTTAAAGAATAAATTTCTGTTGTTTTAAGCCACCAACTGTGTAGTAATTTGTTACAACAGTTACAGAAAACTTATAAACCATAGATTTAAATTAGATATTTGTGACAAAACTATGAGTTTTTAATTCTGGCTGTTCCTTGATTTTCTCCAGGTTGCATCTCTTAAGGCTAGAGGTTCACAATGGCTCTTATGTGCATATCTTACTCTGGCTTGGGTGACTGAAAACTTGAACTGGCTGAGCATTTATCACTATTCATGCTGCCTCTACCTGGCTGCCTTAGATTTCATCATAGCATGTCAGTCTCAGGAAAGTTGAACTTTCTACATGGTGGTCGGCTTCCCCCAGAGTGAACATTCCAAGAGCAAATGGCAGAAGACTTCTTATGATCAAGCCTTGGAAGATTCAGAAAAATGTTTCCAGTACATTTTATTGGTAGATCAACTAAGGCTAGCCAAAAGGAAATGGAATTAGACCTCGCTTCTCAGTGGAAGGAGCAGGAAAGAGTTTGTGGCAATTTTTTATTTATGACAAGTATCAAGGAGAAGAACATAAGACACATTTATACTTAAGTTATGGGAGCAATATGAGAAAACAGATCCCTTTCCTCAGCTGCCAGTAAGGTTCTCGGTCCTTCTGAGGAAGCTAAGGGCGCATTGGTGTGAGGCCCTCACTTCATTCGGCTACTAGCACCATGCCTGGTAGTACTCACCCATCACCTCCTGCACTATGGTCTCTGTCTCAGAGCTCATCTGCATCTACTCAGCCCCCATCTTGCACTACAATGAGGTGATGGTCACAGAGGATAAAATCAATGCCCTCATTAAAGTAGCCAGTGTTAATGTTGAACTTTTCTGGCCAGATTTGTTTGCAAAGGCTCTGACCAATGTCAACATTGGGAGCCTCATCTGCAATGTAGGACCTGCTCCAGCAGTTGGTGCTGCATCAGCAAGAGGTCTTGCCCTCTCCATTGCTGCTGCCCCTGCTGAGAAGAAGAAAGTGGAAGCAAAGAAAGAAGAATCTGAGGAGTCTGATGATGACATGGGCTTCGGTCTTTTTGACTAAGCTTCTTTTGTAATATGTTCGATAAAAAGCTGAACTCAAGAAAAAAGAAAAAAAAAGAAAAAGAAAACAATAAAATAACATCATTTCTGAAGTAAATGGAGGGAGCTGTCAGAAACATGTTTGTGATTTGAAAACTTCGTTGTGAATCTTCCTGTAAGTTTGTCTACTTGAACCAAGGGAGAGAGTAAACAGAATTAAAATACCAATGATATTTATATGATGGGTATATACCAATGATATTTATATGATGGGTAAATTCTTATAAAATTTACTATCTATAGCCAATTCAATATCTATAACCTTTTAATTTTAATTAAATTAATTTTATTTTATTTTTATGAGTCTGCTGAATGCCTATTTAGTTTGTTAAATAAAAAACAAGTGAGAGACCTTAATCAAGGCTACCATTCATGGAGCCTCCTGTTATGTGAAACCAGAATGAATGCGTGTGTGTGTGTGTAGGAGGTGGTTGAGAAGTGGGTCAAATTTACATGGGAACACAATAGTTTTCTGGGAGAAAAGGATCAAGATCCCAAATGTCTATTAGTTTCAAAATTATTAAAGTCTCTCAGATGAACTGGGATTTTACAAAAAGACGGTGAGCACCGTAAAATAAAATTGCTTTAAAAAAGCGGTGACAGAGCCGAGCTGATCAAGAAAGGAAGGCTTCGATGGTAAGATGCCCAGTTGAAAGAATGCATGAGGAACCATTATGAGAATGAAATGGCAGGCACCAACTTTTTTGTGGGAAGCACACTCTTCTGGACTGTATGGGCTTTATATATATCAGAGAACAATAGTGACATTCTGCCACATATGTATAATAAACAATAAGCTGAGTCATACTTGCAAAAGTTAGATGCAGGCTCCTTAGTACATTAATGTAACATTTTAAATCCGGAGTTCTCCCCCTAGCCTTGAGTCTGGATCACACAGCCAGACCTGGGGTCCATACTCCACTCCTACAGGGTTGCGGCATGGGATCTGGCCCAGAACTCGCTACCTTGGGCCCACAATCCACAGCAACAATATAAAGAACAACTAAATATTACCAGGCTACAGGGTACCAGGGCTAGGGTGGCTACTGTTCACCACCAGGAGGACCCCAAGGAATTCCACCAGTTGTCAAGGGGTCTTCTCCCAGGGCATGAATGGCTTGGACTTCGGCATCCTTTTCCTGGAGAGCTACCTGTGCCTGCTCAGCATAATCAGGAATGTAGAAACAGCATTCTACATAGAGTAGGGCACAAGTGCCTCCCTTGGCAGCAGTTAGAATGTCAAGGGTCATGCGGTTTTGCAGAACTACTTTCCACATTTGCGTAGTTTCATCCATTAAAAGGGTTATAGCCTGATGTGTAGCATTCAGTGCCTGTGTAGTGTGCTGGGCTAAAGCTTTTACCTGGAATTCTACATCTATGAATCCCACCCCTGGAATGAATAACACCAGGGAGTAGAACCATCATGCTGCCCGTTTCTGCCGATGCCAGCGGTGATATACGGGATCCCAATTGCAAGGCAATTAGGGCAAGGTAGATAATATGCATCCAGCTAAATAGGGAAGCCCCCAGGCCCAATCAGTGGTCCAATTAGTGACTGGTCCAATCAGCGTGCAAGTAGGGCCAGCTGTAGTTCCCACAGACCCAGAGATACCCTGCAGGTAGCCAGTCGTTAGGCTCTGTGCCAACATAATGTCACCTATCCCACCAGACCTTGGAAATATTAGCAAGGGTGGTGTTAGCACACAGCTCTGTGGGTAACCACTGCATGATATGGTTAGTAACAGATCTTACTTGCTCTATGCAGTGAGCGGCTTGCTCCAGCAATTCCACATGTTCTCCTGTCAGCCATTCCTATCCACTGAAAATGGCCTATGAGGGATGAGGAGTTGCGGTGATTGCAGTGGAGCAGCGCTCCACAGCCCGCTCTCGCTGGTCGCATTCAGATGTGGTGTTCCAGATGTGCAGTCATGTCCAATTCTTAGCCAAAGCAGAGTGATGTGCCACGGCTGTCCCTCAGCCACCTCCAGTGGTAGTACAGTACATACCCAGCAGCAAGAAGCATTGTGAACAGCGGCAAACACATAAGCCCAGGACATGACACTGTCCCCTATTGTCAGCCTGGGAGATAGGATAGAGCAGACAAAGGAACCATTAGGAGCAAGCCCTGTCCTTTCAGGAGGGTGCAGGCCACCTGCCCATCTTGAGGTAGAAGGGAGGCTGGAAGAGGAGCTACCCCTGGACTGTGGTTCCAGACAGTTTCTCCAAGGGTAGTGGGCCAGGGGGTCTCCACTGGCATCACAGTATAGAGAGGAATGGGCCAGAGGCTAAGGACAAAACTGCCCGTTAATAGTGAACCTTCTGCTATCATCGGGAGTGACACTCACAAAGGTATAGGCCAAATGTAAATCCATGGTTCTACTTGCAACCCATTGGGTAAGCCCTGTCCCCAGGGCTCCACCAGGGCCTTGCACGGCTCTTGTGTTACCTGTATAATCTAGGGCCATGACCAGGTGGCCTGTTTACCTGCTGCCAAAGGTTCTGGGCTGGCAGGAGCAAAGCTTCCTGGTAGGCTCGGGGCAAGAATTGTTTAACAGAGGTGCCCTGGCATAACTTGATAGCCTGTGGCAAGCCTGCTACCACCCTGTCGGGAGACAACCCCATTCGCTGGGGCTGCTCATTCAGAGGGCGTATAGCATATGAGAGGTTAGTGTACCAGCAGCGCCAGCCCGGACCCAAGGCACGCAGTTTATCCTTCAGTAAGCTGTTGAACTGCTCTGCCATTCCAGCTGCCTGTGGGCAATAAGGAACATGTAACTGCCACTGCACATCATTGATGTGGGCCCAGGTCTACACCTCCTGCCCAGTAAAATGAGTGCCTGTCACTGGAGGATAATAAGGGCCAGCCATAGGCGGCCGCGAGGTACTCCAAAGCGGTCATAGTATGGCGTCGGTTAGCAGCTGCCACCGGCCATGCAAACCCTAGGTCAGTGGCCATGTCCATACCTATGAACAGATAGCAGTGTCCACAGTCTGTGGGCAAAGGCCTTATGTAGTCCACTTGCCATTCCTTGAGCGGCTTAGCTCCGCAGGGCACCACACCCAGTGTACTCTACCAGCTGTCTCTCTGGGTGCTGCTCAGCACACCAGGGGCATTGTGATACTGTAACTTGTGCTTGCACCCGGGTCAGTGATAGCTCCTACCATTTCACTACCTGTTGCATGATATAGGGCCCTACATGCCCCAGTTTTTGGTGGAGCCAAGAGCCAATGTCGGCTGGAACTGGTGGTACATGGGTAGAGAGGACTCGTGCTAGCGCATCGGTTGCATCATAGCCAGGGGCTTGTAATGACTAATGGCCAGTGAGATGGTATATAGTGGCCCCCTCTTGACAACCCCATTTCCAGAGGTCTTCCCACAACCTCTAGCCCAATAGGGGTTGGTGGCCTATCATCCACTCCTGTGCAGCCCATTGGGGCAGCCACAAAGTTAGACCTCAATACACAGCCCTACTGTCAGTGCAGACATGCACTGGGCCAGTTTCATTCATGAGGACCAACAATGCAGTGCAAAGCTTCACCCATTGGCTGGATTGCCCAGCACCAGTCTTATACCAGAAGGTTTCTATAGACAGCTGTAACACCACAGCAGCCCATGTCAGGGACTGCTCATCTCACGAGCCGTCTGTGTAACAGGTATCCTCAGGGATGAGAGCACGACCCTCTACGTAGGGACTTGATACATCCCCCATCTCAGCAGGTTCTGCCAGGAGCTCTGCTTGAAACTATACTGGTCCCAATAGGGAGTGCAGTTGACCTGATAGGGGGGCTTGCAGAGAACTGCACCCTCTGCTCCAGGTATGCTTCCCAATTGGTCAGTGTAGGAGTTTGTGCAATTCCCATACAGGGAATCTAAACCCAAGACCACAGCCACCCCTCCATGGAGTACATAGATTGTATGGTTATGGGACAGGGACTACTGATGGTCTCACTGGCCAGAAGAGCTGAATAAATGGCAGCCAGTTGCTTCTCTATCGGAGAATACCGCACTTCTGTGTCTTTCAATAACTAGGACTAGAAACTATCAGCACCTTCCGGGAACTATGCTTCTGCCACAAGCCCCTCCCAAACCCTGCATCATCCACCTGCACCATAAGCAAGAATGGGAGGGCTAGATCTGCTACACGTAGAGTTTGGGCTTGTGCTACATCTTGCTTTGTAGCTTTAAAAGCCTCTTCTATCTCAGGAGTCCAATCCCATTGGGCACCCCATCTCACTAGATGGTACAGGGGTCACATCAAGGAGGCTAAATGAGGAATAAACCCTCTCTAAAACCCCAGCAGTCCTAAATAGGTTTGGAGCTGCTTCACAGTTTTGGGTTGGGGATATGCCTGTATCTTATTAATCACTGCCTCAGGCATTACTTTTATCTTACCAGACAACTCCCAAGAATATGACAGAGAACCCAGGTCCCTGGACCTTGTTCTCGTTGACTGCCCAAACCTAGTCGGTGAGAGCTTCTCACAGGCTGGTCGCCGCTGCTTCTAGTTCTGTAAGAGAATCAGAGGTTAGCATTATATCATGAATGTAATGATACAAGTACACTGCAGGTGGTCATTTCCACGTGGCTAAATCTTGAGCCACAAGAGCATGGCACAAGGTAGGGCTGTGCAGATAGCTCTGGGGAAGGACAAGGAATGTCCACTGTTGCCCTTCTCAGGTGAAGGCAAACTGTTCTTGACTTTCTGGAGCTATGGCAATAGAGAAAAAAATGTTTGCTAAGTCCACCATGTAATGGTATCATCCAAGTTCATGTGACAACCAGTGCATAATGTCTGTGACATTTGGTATGGCGGCATGCAGGGGTGGTGTAAACTTATTCAGCTCCTGATAGTCAACTGTCATGCCCAGGAGCTGTCAAACTTCTTCACTGGCCACACGGGGGAATTGTATGGGCTATGAGTAGGACGAATGACACTGGCTTCTTCTAGCTTCAGAATGATGTGTCCTATTTCCTCATGGCTGCCTGGCAAGTGGTACTTCTTCATATTCACTACCTGGGTAGCCTGGGGAAGCACCAATTTGGCATGGTGTGGACATCCTCCAATAATAGTTTTCACCACCTAAATACAAAGGTGAAATTCACCAGTAGTGGTATTTACAGTCAAGCCTTGCAAAACATCAGTCCCCAAAATGTACTCCTGTATGGGGGATATGTATAATTGGTGAGTCCAAGGAAGCAATCTGCCAATATCCAATGTCATAGGGATCTTCCACATATGAACGATTAGACCCCCATAGCCTTCTATGATTGCAGTGGGCCCGGAAAACTTGTCTGTATTCCCATAAAACAGGGTGCTATTAGCACCAGCGTCCACGAGGCCTAATACCCTCTGCACATTGGGGGGGGAGGGGCAATGTATAGTTAGTTTCACACATGGCCTCAGATCAATCGGCTCCCCCACCAACCAGATGTCCAGGCTGAATTCCTAATCAGAGAGATAATCGGCCAGCCGCACCTCACGGGTTGTGGCTTTCCCAGGAATAGGAGTGAACTGCTGGTCAGGGCATAGCTGATTCCACAGCACCAGTAGCACTTCATTAGGTTGCTGTTCAATCTTTTCTGCAGCAGCCCCTGCTGCAGGAGATCAAATCACATCTGCTTGTGACTCACTCTCACTACAGATTGGGCTGGGCGCTGCTTCACTCCCCCTTTTTGGTCATGCCTCCATCCACTCACTAGCTGGTTTGGGAGTGGAGGGGGTGGTACAGCACACGCTTGGGTGGAACGCTCCTTGCGTTTCACTTCCACATCCCCCAACCTTGCCATGGCGGACATTACCTCATGGATTCGCCTATCCACATAAGGGGCCAGCAGTGCTGCCATGGTGCCAAAGAGAGAAGCCAGACTGGAGGTCAAGATCCAGTCCTTCATATGGGGTGTAAATACCTCCTCATCAGGGCTAGCATACTGGGCGCAAAACATCATCTGTCGCATGCCCATTTCCCGAATTATCTGGACTAGATCTAAGTACGTGGTCCATCTGCTCACTATCTCTGGCAGCTCCCCAGGGTCAACCCACACTGTCCGCTGAGCCTGGTCATGAACCTCCAGGCTAGCCTGCTGCAGCACTGCCAGGAACATCCAGGCCACCCAACCTACCAGTGAGTGGTCGGGACATTTGGCTCCAACAACTCCAGAGCTTTCTGGACATCCTCCGGATTCAGCTTCACTCTATCCCAATCCTCCGGGGACATCCACATAACCAGATACTTGGCCTTGGGATACTACTGGGATGCGGGGTGTCCGGGGGGCACATGTCCTCCATCTGGGTATTCTCCACCCGGGGACAGTTGGGAGCACTAGTGTCTATACTCACCGCATCCTGCCAGCTATGCCACGTGTCAGCACTGATCAAGAAGGGAAGGCTTCGATGGTGAGATGCTAAGTTGAAAGAATGCACGAGGAACTGACATGAGAATGAAACGGCAGGCACCAACTTTATTGTGGTGAGCACATGTTTCTGATCGCATGGGCTTTATATACATCACATGTATAATAAATAATAAGCTGCCACACATGTGTAATAAACAATAAGCTGAGTCACTTGCAAAAGTTAGGCACAGGCTCCTCACTACATTAATGTAACATTTTAAGTTTGGAGTTTTACTCCTAGCCACGAGCCTATATCACAGCCAGACCTGGGACCCACAGCGGGTAAGTCTGACCAGATGACCAGAGCTCATGATGAGAGATTTAAGACAGGGTCCCCAACCATTTTAGGGACTGGGCCGCACAGCAAGAAGTAAGCAGCGGGCAAGCGAGCAAGGCTTTACCTGTCTTTGCAGCTGTTCCTCAGCACTAACATCACTGCCTCAGATCATCCGGCATTAGATTCTCATAGCAGCACCAGTTTCTCATGCTAAAAAATAGGGACTACTGGCTTAAGAGACAAATAAAGTAGATGTCTTTGACCTAGTGTGACTAGTGCTGGAAGCTCCTCCAGATACAGCTGACTAAGTGCAGTGTTTATCATAATCTATGGTGAACCTTGGTTTATCATAGGCATGGAAATTGACAAACAAACCCAAATATCCAACAACGTTGGTGGCAAAGGAGTGACAGGGTCTTTTTATTATAGACCCCAGGTCGTGTAAGGACCTGGAGAAATGAGGCTTTACCCTAGAAAGGACTGGGACTTTAGGGTGGGCATCACCATCTGCAAGACATTGAGAAGCAACTCAGTAGTGCACTCATAGGAAGCTCAGAGTCGTGCCAGCTTGAGGGTGAAAGTCAGAAAATCCTGCATGTTTGGGTTATTTAATCTCCAGAGCTTTAGAAAATTGGGAGATATAGGAGCTTTAGAATACACATACTTTTTTAGCTTATATGTATTTTGGTACCGAGTCTCAGTATGTTCAGTTTTTATTGCTGTTATTATTTTTAAGTTTAGTTTAGTTTGTTTGTACAGATTATCTCATCTGCACCTAGTCAGTGGATAACTAATACCAATACATCAGGGAGGAAGGAAGAGAGAGAGAGGAAAAAGGGAAGGGGAAGAGGGAGGGGAAGGGAAGAGAAAAGAGGGAAGAGGAAGAAGAAGAAACTACAGATAATTTTCTTTCAAAATTTTGAAGAATACATGATAGCTAAAAAGTGCAGTTTCTTTTTAAGGTGGTGAAAATGCTCTAAGACTGAATGTGGTGACAGTTGCATTTATATGTGAATATGCTAAAAAATGTTGATTTGTACATTTTAAACGGGTAAATAAATGCATGGGATAAACTATATTTTTTTAAAAAACTGTTTTTAAAAAAGAATTGTAAAGAAAAACGTTTCGTACCATCTCATTGCTTCTTCTAGAGCAGTACCATTTGAATTGTATATTTGAAGGAAAAAGTTAAAATATCTTAATTTTTCTATTTCTGATATATTATTTGAGTCTTCTTAAATTACTATAAAGGTGAGTATGGTGAGGAAAGCAAGAGAGCCAGTTGGTTTTTACTTCATTCTAAATTAACTTTCAGTGTTCTTGGTAGTTTTGTCATTTAATTTTAAAATGTGAATCTTACCTCTGTAGATTATGCGTTTTGAGAGGGCAATGGCTTCTTTCCCTACAACTCTAAGTACAGATTTCAATAAATATCTATTAAATGACAAACCTAAAACAAATGACCTTGAATATTTGATTGGTAGTTTGAAGCTACAATAATTGTTTTGACATGAACTCAAATAAAATTAATGCAGTTTGAACTCGCAGAACGACCAAAGAATGACAGCACAATATTATTCTTTCTGTTAAGGATAAATATGTTCTCAACAGTCAATTCAGTTTCTGTGCTAGACTTTTGAAGTTAGATCAATGTCTTCTATACATACTGAACTGACAAATACTATAAATATTTAAATTTGAAATAAAGCCTCCCCTTTATTAAGTATGCATTCATCTTTGACTTCTGAATTTAGAATTAAAATAAAATTGATACCAACATCAACCGAACCATGATGTCAGTATTCCTTGAATGCAAATACAATAAATATACATTCGGCTTTGCCTAAAAAAAATGGAGTTGACATTTCTATATTATAAATAGGGTGTCAAATGGAACAGAGCAATTCCCCCAGGCTTAAAAGGTTCAGACCTTTGATTTTTCTATGCCTCTACTCAGGACGCATAGAATGTTCTTTTTTCTCCCAGAAACATATATCCAAGAGCCAAATGAACAGATTTGTTTAAGGGCCTAACTAGACCCCAGGGTTTATTGCTGATTTCATTTTGCATTTTAGAGCATCGATTCTGCTCCTCTGCTATAACTCTCTGTGCTTATTTATTTGTACCAGCTGAATGTTGAATGATTGATTTTGGATTCTGCACTTTAGCATTTTTATTATTTGTCTCTCTAGATAATCCTAAAAACATATTGTCTGGTACTCACTCCATAGATCCGGTTACCTAACCATGAAATATACTGTGTTTTGTGTATGTGCTTTCTTTAGAACACCGGAAGGCAATTAGAACATGGGATTATATTTCTTTCTCATTTTCTCACTTATTTGTGAGTTCCTCCTATGTACAAATCACTATAATAAATGAAGGACACCAGAAAGAATTGGTAAAATTCCAGTACTCAAGAAGTTTATGTTGTTTTGAGAATTAGAATAGCTATATAAAACTTACAGTTTAAAGACACCTAGGGAGAGAAAGGGGACAAAAAAAAATAAGAACAAACTCATAATGGTGGACAAAGAAGAAAAACTTACTAAGTGATGTTAGAGTTTGATGATAGAGTTTACAAATAACTATCCTTTACATTTCAGTTGGAATGCAATAGAGAGTATGACCACCTTTGAAGTTTCATGCCAGAAGTCGTAATCTCAATTCTGTGGAGTTCTATCTTTTTATGGTTCATTTACTTAATACATAAAAACATTTATGCCTAATTTAAAAAAAAAATCATGTACAAAGACTTAAAATAATATGAAAGTTTCCTGTCCCATCTATCCCACCCATTCTTGCATTCTAGAGACTTCTTTTACATATTTATTTAAATTAAATTAAATGACTTATTTATTATAAATAAATTCAACTCCCAATTGTTATGGACCGAATTGCATCCCCTCAAAATTTATATGTTGAAGTCCTAAATTCTCAACATGACTGTATCTGAAAATAAGACCTTGAAAGAAATAATTAATGTAAAATAAGGTTGTAACAGTTGGGCCCTGAACCAATCTGACTAGAGTCCTTTTAAGAAAAGGAAGAGAACCCAGGGATGAGTTTGCACAGAGAAAAGGCCAAGTGAGGACATAGTGAGAGGTAGCTATGTACAAGCCAAAGAGAGAGACTTTAGAAGAAACCAACCCTGCTGACACCTTGATCTTGACTCCCAGCCTCCAGAACTGTGAAACAACAAATGTCTGTTATTTAAACCACCCAGTCTGTGGCATTTTGTTATAGTAGCTATAGCAAACTGATATACATATGATAAACTATTCAATCGCTACAAAATATATGTGGAGAAAAGTTAAAGTATTTTTAATCCCTGTCTCCCCATTTTCTTCCAAAGGAACCAATCTTAGATATATGTGTATCTTTTAGAGGCAACTACTTCTACATATTCCTACATTTAGTCATTTAATCAGCAAATCTATAGCACCAAATAGCATGATCCTACAGTTTCGTGATTTGTCAATTTTAGATTTTTTATGTTGATTTTCTATTACGATTAATGAGGCTCAGATTACTTATATTGCCCTCTTCACTCCTTCTTTCTCTCATATTAAATAATTACATCACTATTCCAAGTTCTTTTACTAATCCACTCTGCAACTTGATACAGCATGCTGCAGTTCTTTATTATTCTTCATGGTATTGAAGGCATCATTAGTTCCAATCTTCATTAAACCTTCCTCACTCTGTTTTATAGCAAAACTCTGACGGTTATGCCTGTTGTGATACCACAGTTCAATTTTCTATAATTTTTCTGCAAGTTTATTCTAAAATTTGAAAACCAATAGTCAATGTTCAGTTTATTATGCAACTGTAAATAATGATCACTGTAAAGCCAAGGGGCGTGCTAGGCTTGCATTTCCCTCCCAAGGGGTCTGCATTCGTTCACTTGAATTAGAGAAGCAGATCCACTGTGTGTACTACTGAATAAGGAATTCATTACAGAAATCAGGATTTATACTATTCTGAGAAGAGCTAGGAAAGTAAGGTCTAGAAAAAGAAGAATGATCATAGAATAGTTCTTAACCAGCTTCCCCGAATCACTGGCATGAGTAGACAAATTGGCACTTGAAGGGAGATCTAGAAAGCCAAGCATGTGCAGCTTCTATAAGGGTAAACTAGTGGAGAAATCTAGGAAAAGCATTGCTTCTGCATTTTGTGGTGTGACTAGGACTACCACAGATCAGTAGGATTCACAGTCAGGAGGAATAGATGAATTGAAACAAATAAGTAAGGATAGAGCATGAGAGGTTTTCTTCACTATTCTCCCAGGCTTTTGTTTTGTCTTCTTTTTTAAAATGATTTCTCTCTCTTTTTTCACAACTTTTATTTGCTTAGGTACTTTTATTTAATTTTATAAGCAAAGTGATACATTTTCTGAGACCTGAGGGTCTGAAATGTTTTTATTCTGTCTTATTCTTTACTGATAGCTTGGCTGTAGATAGGAATTTAGACTAAAAGAAATTTTTCTTATAACTTTGAATGTATTATCTCATGGTCTTTAAAGATATTACCTACAGAAAGTTTGAAGTCTAATGCCAGTTTGATGTTTGTTTCTCTGTGAGTGAAGTATAGTTGTTTGTTCCAGAATCATTTTTCATGCTTTACTCTAAAGTTTAGTTATTCTTTGTTGTTTATTTATATTTAAGAATGAGGTTAGTAGAAAGGTTTATGGGGGTTCTATACACAAGCGTGACCCTTGTCAAATTATTTCAGGTGAGTTAGGTGCCACATAGTATTCTGAGTGACACTTAAATGTCAAGATAAAGATATTTCTTCAAGCTGCCCTAGTTCTACCCAGACAGTTTGTTTAATCTATTTAGAAAAGAATACTATAATTTTTGGCTTGTAGATGAATGCTTATCTGTTATCTGGAAGATGGGAGTAGATGGATTTAAAAGAAATTATTCCTTATGGAATTCTCAGTCCCATTTCTTACCTCTGTATACTAATATAATATCATTGTCTTAGAATCCTCTCTTTCTAGGGATATTACTTGGGTACAGGGACTCCCTCTTCTGCTATAGCTTTCTCTCCCTATATGCTAAGAATGAACTTATTCTTTGCTTCATCAATAATTGTCCACCATTATTTAGTCTTTCAGAAATTTGTTAAAATCTCTCACTCAATAATGCCTTAATCCCTGATCTTTGTTTGGGTTTAAAAACATTTACAAGATTTTTTTTTTCTTTTTAGTAGAGTTTTATAGGAGTCTTATATGGGAAAGCGTGTGCGTGTATGAGCTCAATGAAACATATTGAGCCAGACCTATGTAATTTTGTGGAAAAGATATCTTTATGATTCAGCAAAAGGTGATTAGGAGTTCCAACTGTAAAATAAGTTAAATAACACAATTGAAATTTAGGAGCATTTATTGAGAATCATTATATGACATTTCAAATAAATGTAAGATATGAAAATATGAATAAGATATAGCCTACGTATAGGAGAATTTATACCCAGGGTGGGGAGAAGAAAATGTAAACAAAGTGAAATGCAGTCATACAATTCTATGACAAAATTTTGTGTAGTTCAGCTGTGTCATTGAATGGAACTGATGATTAGTTTTAGTTAAAAGAATCAAGATTTCATGGAGGATATGAGTCCTAAGATGGAAATATTTATTTATTCAGATGAGCAAGCAAATAGATGGCTATAATGAGGAAAAAGCATCACTCTGACACATAAATTCTTTAAGTTTATTCTCAAATTGCCTCTTCATCCTTATCTTTCACAACTCCTTCCCACTTTGGAGCCCCATGTTTTAACCAAAGTAGGCAATTATTGTACCCCAAAGTGGTGAAATAACATTTATTTACACCTAGGTATGACAGGCACATTCGTATCTGCCAAAAATTGGCAAGTTTCAACTGACTGGTTCAAGTTGTCCTATACTTTAAATGATAACATATTTCAAAACAGTACAGACATAAACAAAGCTTACAGAATCATAAGATATGATAATGTTATCATTGGGGTGATCTAAAATCTACCACATCCCAGTAACACTGAGGGGTACCTTAGTTCTTTTTGCTGATGCACTAAAGAATTACAGATCAGCAAGAAATAGAAAAAGTAAGATTTATTAAAGCACGTTTAAGAGAGAAATGAGTTTGATTAAAGTACAACCCAAGGTAAGGGTGGGTTACCATGAAGAGAGTTGTAACCATGCAGAAGTAAAAGGTAAGTATTGTTAAAACATGCTTCGAGAGGGGAGCAGGTTACAGTGATGAGGGCTGTAACAATGTGGAAGTGGGGTGGGGGGGTCTGTATTTTATTTGGACTGTGATGGGAGATTACAAGGGTGGTCCTAGATGATTGGTACATGAGGTCATTCTGATTGACATTTGGCTGTTATATAACTCTCTGCCTCCTGTGCATGCAGTTATCCAGAATTTAGTATGTTGCAATTAGATTCATGAAATTCCAGGCATAGAAATAACATTACAATGATGGTATAATGAGGCTAGGTCATAAGGAGGTTAGGGTAGGACTGACTGTGCAAGTATTTGGGACAGATTAAACTAGCCACAGGTTTGTGGCCCTTCATTCTTTGTTCTTCAGAATGCTAGGGAGATTTATAACTACAAAATGGGTGTTTCAGGGAGATCTTTGGGCCGGACCTTCATCTCTTTGCTTCCCCATCACTCATGTCTACCTAACTACCTAATAATAGCTCATCAAGACTCAACATCCTTCAAGAGAGCATTATCACCAAAGTCATGCCCGCTGACATTCCCCTACCACTGCATAATAGTTAGAAATAAACTCTTTTACTAATTTATTATTTTTATTTTTTTAAAGTCCTTGTATGTGGCAGGCTCTTTGAATGAATATTTTATTTCATTTTACAAAAAAGATGACATCCATATGTTTCTATTTTATAGATGAAGATATTGAAGAATCATATGTGTAAGAAAACACAGAAAGTAAATTGCAGATACAAAGTAGAGATTGACTTCAAAATTCTTATAAAAACTGTGAAATATTCTTGGTCCTTTCTTTTTCATCACTCAAGCCTTCGCAGTAGCCAATCTTGAAATGAATCTCATGCCTCTACCTTCTAATCTTATCTATCATTCAGAGCTCAACTCATATGCTATCTTCTCACTGAAGCAATCTGTGATCACTCTGGTCCAAACTCCTTTACCTGGTACAGAGCTTTGCAATATGCTTGAGGAATTTAGGACAAATATTTTTAATTTAGCTCTTCATTTACTATCCTCATTCTCTGTGGCAGTTTTTATATTCTTTGGAAAAGAAACATGCTATGTACATTACATTCTGTTCTTCTAGAGTTTTGTGCCCCAAAATCAATTAAGAGGCTCCTTGGAGAGACTGCATTGTAATTGCAGGAAGCATGTAGCACTTTATGGCCTAAGAGACAATGTAAGTGCTAATGAGGTGCCTCGCTCATAGGTGATGCTCAATAAATATTAACTGTCCTTGTTATTATTCATTGGCTTATTCGCTATATGAAGACACATACAAAGAATTTCCTAACATGATATTTGACAAAATTTTTTAAGGAACTACAGCAAAACCACAACAGTTTTCTATTCTTAAATCTGAGGCTCGCTAATTAGTTTGCATATTCTTTCTTTCCTATGTCACTGTTTGCATTCAAATTCCCCATATCTTTACCTGTAAATTTATTTAAAAAAATGACCTTGCCTTAAAAAAAATACACACACACACACACACACACACACACACACACACACACACACAGATACACACACACACACCCTACAATGCCTAGCATACTTCTTTATATAACACAGAAGAGAAATAAATTTATTTGAAATTTAAAAAAAAGTTTAATGAATATGTTTAGCATATGCTGCCTTGTACCATTTTTTATCTTGTTATTTTTCCCTTTCTCCCTAGCAATATTATCAGCAAGTTCAGAACAAAGATGTTCAACACCCTGCACACAATAGGTTCTTCTTTATGAAGACAATAGGTTTTCAGAGCTTTATTGGTTCCATCACAATACAAATTGACCATGAATATAGTTTTTTCCCCCCTAAGTGAGATCTAAGGGGCCAATATGAAGGAAGCTAAAGCAAAATAGCTTGAAATAATAAAGAAATATAAAATTCAAATTGGAAATACATTTGCATGGCTCAAATGCTCATTCATCAGTGACTTGAAAGGATGTGATTTTCTTGTCAGATGACATGTCATAAAAATAAAATGGTGGCAACATCACCACTTTATATTTTAAATAAGCACAATAGCATGAGTCCAATTCCTGTTTGACTATTCATATATACAACAACTTCTTCACAGTTGACCACTATGACTTACCTAGTTATTTCTAAGGAGATTAACCCATTGCTGACCAGCCTATTTGGATATTTGTATCTTTGATTTTATAATTTAGAGATCAAAGTACTATATAAGATCAAGAATTTTTTAAAGGACAATAGTTAAAAAGACAGAAATATTGTATATCTAATAAATATATTTATTCAGAACTGTAATCCTAGGCTTATCTTTCCAATTTCCTTCCAAGATAATCTTTCCTTAGTATATTTGGAAAACAAGAACCATCTTTCCACACAGCAACCATTGCTCTATGAGGAGTTCTCCCAGATATCTCCAGGTCTGCTATAGGCTATAGCTACCTGCTGGGTAGCTGATAAAATGTGGGGATTTTCTTTAAAGTTCTTCAGTAGATGAGCAAAAAGTGAAATAATCCACACTTGCCTTTACTGTCCCTTCCTTTAATTTTGCACACTACCACCATTCAAGGCTGTACTAGTAAATGAGATCTGACTGAAGAATTGGGAATTGCTGAATGAAATAACAATATAAAAGGTAAAGGTAATAACACACCATGTGCAAGTGATCATTTCAAAGACACATTTCCTAGATACTAGTCTTGTCAAAGCACACCTACTTCAGAGGGAGTGTTCTTTTCTCAAACCTCTGTGTTATAAATATCCATCTCTCCCTTATAAGCTTTTAGGGAACATAAAAAGGCTGTTTTCACTCTAGTTTAATCCTTCTTCCTCCACATGAAAATTTCTGGAAAAAATAACCATTGACAGCATATAACCCAAAGTCTAACTTATTAACTCTAGAATACATGGGCTAGAGTAGGGGTAAAGTAGAATTTTTTAAATAATATTGTCCGGGAAGAAATTTAGCATTCTGCGTCCTGATCTCATTAATTTATTCCAGTCAAAGTAATTTTTTATAGCTTTCCTAATTCTAATCACCTGGGAGACACACACACACACACACACACACACACACACACACACACACACAGAGGGGAACACATAGAAACCCAACTCTCCCAACAACAAACATTAACATAGTAAAATATAGATCCAGATTAAACAGAATCCTTTTCCAAAATACAATATAATCTTCATAGGCCTTTCCCATATGGAGGATAAAGTTTTACACATATTTTTAAAGAAACCTTTTAGACGTCTCCCTGCCTTTTTATCATTGTTGTTGTTATTGTTGTTGTTATCTTCCTGTTTTTAAACAATTCGCAGAAGTCTACAAGTGAGTAAAGTATAAAGCCCAATGTTGCCTTTCGTTTTCAAACAGCAGTGTCATCTGCTTTTTGACGGCCTTCCTCTTGTTAAACAAAGATAGACCTTTAAAATGACCACTTTTTATACTTCAAGTAGGGCCACATATAAAGCAGTGACTTTTCTATATTATTATTTTATAAATAAATGAAAGACAATATGAAGAATTTTTATTTTCCTACTGAGACAATTTCTGCTGTTGTATATCTTTATTTATGCATATATGTTTGTGTGTTTGCATGTGTGTGTATGTATGTCTAGAAGAAGTTTTACATTTTCCATTAGAATCACAGTCTGAAAGAAAATAAATTAAAATTCTTTCATAATCTGAGTAGCAGCAGTTGTAGAAATAGTTTTCCTCCGTAGGAAACCCATGTACTCACCCTGTGACCATTGGAAAATACCCCCCAGAATAATGAGTGCAAAATAGTGGATCCGAGGTGGGGCAAAGTGGCTTCCTTAATGGTAGAGGTGTTAGGTAGCTAATCAGAAATGAACAACAGGGGAACAAAAGAATAGGGATCCAGTTTAGAGACTGCCCAAAGAACATCCTGTTGGTAGTTAGGGAATTCCTACTGCACCCCAGGAGACAGAAGATAGGACTGCCATAATCTAAACTGGTTTAATCCGGCCACAGATGCCTGCACAGAAGATATTACCCTTATTTGCCCACAATTTAAATCTTGTTATACCATCATTATAATAATATGTTTATGCCTGGAATTTCATGAATCTGATTATTACAGACTAAATTCTGGGTAACCTCATGCACACTAGGCAAAGAGTTATACAGCAGTCTCATGTCAATCAAATGACCTCAGTTGCTAATTACCTAGGAATGCCTTTAGAACCACCCTCACAACACAAATATAATTCAGACATTTCCACTTCTGGTTGGTTACAGTTCTCTTTGCTGAAACCATGTTCCTTCTTGTTTTGCCTTCTAAAATATACTTTTAATAAATATTTTCTAAATCTCACTGACTATGGTTCTTCACTGTGTCAATGTTGAAGAACTGAGGAAAAATGCTAATTACATTTCTGCGCTGTTTTCCCCCATTGCTGTTAAGGCGACATTGAGGTTCAAATCGAACCGCAAAACCAAAAAACTGTTACTGTTAAGTATTCTACCAAAAAAAAAATAGTTTACACCATTGATTTTCACCTGTGGTTTATACTATAAATCTGAGAATATTTGTAAATGTACAAGTATAAAACTTCTTATAATTAATAAGTTCAACTTTGCTGTTGGACTTATTATTTAATTCTGCTTGTATGCAGAATTAAAGACAGGTCTGAATAAGACCTGGCTTTGTTTTTTAATGGAATGAACCATTTTCCTCTTCTGAAAATTCTGTATTTGACAACATCAAGAGACTCTTGTAGCAGTGGTCTCCCAGACTTACAGAATTATGTCCTCCAAAACCAGCAAGAACCCTTGGAAATAAACTTGTAGGAGGCATAGAAGAGTCTTTAAAAACTCAATGCAATAGAGAGTAATATCTTGTTATATTCAATTAAAAATATTTCATAATTTTTGTTAATAATTTGCACCCAAAAATTGATGATATTGTTATATAAAAACATAAAAAAAAAAATATACTGTTAACTCTTTATTCACCAGTTAAAAATGGATAGACCTGAAGAGAAAGATGCATACCAAAAATATGTTTCTCTCTCTTTCTCACATATTACCTTACTTGATGAGTTTATTTATAACTAGGCACTATTGGAAAAGAAAAGAAGTTAAACACATACATATGGTCTATGCTGTTGAAAATCCATTCTGAAAGAAAGACCTATAAACATTGAAAAAATGAGAAAATAGTAAATAAGGCTTTAAAATTGGTAATAAAACAGTAGGAGAATAATTACTTTGGATCACTAGTAAGGCTTCTTGGATTAAGGAAACAAAGTAGCATAAAGAACATAAAGTTTTTCAGGGATATAGTTTATATAAACTTTGAGAAATATATATGCTATGTAACCAACACCCCAATCAAAATACAGAACATTTTTATTGAAAAGTAGTGGAATATGCTACCCCAATACATGACTGTAGGAGTTTAGGACATGCCATCCCAAAATATGCTACCTTAGTTTATTGATTATTCTGAGTGTTGAACACTTGAAAATCAGCAAATGCAGAGAGAGGCTTTCAATGGACCCTACTTATCTACCTAAAACAGAGTGTCGAAACCAACAAACAAACAAACAGACAAACAAACAAATTCAACTGTTATGAATTCCCACCCTAGGAGTTTCATCAATCATAGAAAATTGACTCATCACAGGAGAGAAGACTAGAAGTCGATATCACACCCAAACTGTCACAAATTGTCATAACTTCTATCTATTCTTCTAAGGGCTATTTCGTCTTTCCTAAAACTCATTTACTTTGCTCTAAGAGATCTATATCCCTTCTCCTTTTTCCTATTAAGATGGTATTTAAGCCTGAATTCTAAGCCACCTCAGAGAGTTACTCATTTTTCCCAGAGTACCTGTTATGTATAAATAAGATTTACATGTTAATAAGCTTCTGTTTGTTTTTCTCTTGTTAATCTGTCTTTTAATATAGGGGTCTCAGCAAAGAACCTAGAAAGGCAAAGGGAAATTTTTTCTCCCCTGTATCATTATCTCAATAAGTTTCCTCTTACTACTTTCTAACCAATCCTGGCCCTTCTCACTGCTTACAGGTCACCACTGTTATGATTTCATCATCATAACTTAGTTTAAGAGCTTAGATTTTTGAATTGTCAAATCTGGGCTCAGATTTCAGCTTAGACACACTGCATGTATGACTATGAGCAAGTTACTTAAAGTCTTTGAGCCTCCTTTTTTTTTCTTTCTACAACAAGGACAATAATATGCCTGCATTACAAGTATTTGTAAGGATTAAATTTGGTCACAATGTAAACTATCAGTGAAGTGTTTGGTAGGCATAGAATGCATAGGTAAGGAGTTAAGTCTTCACTTTAGACTAATTAAAAAAAAAGTGTTAAGGCAGGGAATGAAAAGCATTAGATTAATGTCTCCATGAATGTATTTTTTGGGGGGAATGAGAATGGGAAGCATGCTGGGAGAGTGCAGAAAAGGAGGTTGCATTAGCATCTCATTATAATAACAAAAAATACCATAATATTTCCTATATATGGTTCTAAGTGCTTTGCATAGTTGAACTCATTTAATTATCATTATGCTATGAAAAATATATTATTATAATTATTCTCCTTATTCATTCTATAGATACAAAACCTGAGGCACAAAGAGATTGGGAGTGTCACTACACATCTAGCAAGTGGTTGAACTATGATTTGAATCTGTATGTTCTGATTCCAGAATCTGTGATAATATTCTTTGAACTATTATGTAATATTATCACTTAGTTAAAAATAACTATCTACAAGGCTGATAAAGCATCTCTCCTTTTAAGAATATTTATATACATATACTACCTGTGGTTTTTCTTACCAGTAGATTAAGATGACTTTCTCAATTATTTAGAACTACTAACCATTACCAATTAAGATGTACCCTTAGGATATAAACATCTTTCCATTAGGATTTTGAGTACTTTGGTTTCTAAAAAAATCTAAGAAATTAATTATTCTTAATTAATTTGACACTGTGATTTACTTATAAGTCTTAAATTATTTATATAAGCTCTAAACTCTCATAAATTTAATACTCTTTCTTCTGATATTCTGCCAGTTTGCAATTCAAAGAATAGATATTTTTAAATCTCACAGTTTTAAAACTGAGAAGAATCTTAAAAATCAGTGTACTTTTCCTGTCCCTTCAGTCATAGCTCTGTCTAAAACACATTTTGTAGCTTAGGATATTTATTTTTAATAAAATAAAAAGACATCCATATTACTGGTAGTAAGGCTAATAATAATATCTTTCTTTAAAATGATTTGCATTTTATAATATGATTATTTAGATATTCTCTAATTAAATCTTCAAGATAAGCTTGCAGGTAAATATAACAGACCTTTATCTTTCCAGTCCTTAGATATTTGATCAAAGTTTACAATTAACTGATTTATCCACAAATCATAATATAGAGTGACAAGCTAAGATCAAAATTGATTCTAAACTTGATAGGTAGTCACCAACCCAGCCTCGAGAGGACAGGACTCAGATTTCCTTCCATTTTTTTTTTTTAATTTAAATATAATTGTGGATTTAGTTAGAACTTAATGTTTAATATGCTATATACCACTAAAAACTTTTGGTCAACATTATTATCTAATTAAATGGTATATTAGCCTTTTCAATTTTTTAATGCCCAAATTCAAGGCTGTCCTGTATCTATAGAGCATTGTGGGCTTTGACTTTAGAGTTATTGGGAAAGCCTAATGTCACAAAATGTTCAATTTAAAATACTGTCGTTATCAATATAATCAGTCAGGTAAAGCTTATTATCTCACATGAAAATAAACATATTCTGAAGGAATAGTATGAGCTTGGAGAAATATCTGTGTCAGTGAAGATCCTGGCAGAAAACAGATGGTACATTCAATTTGGATATTTTCCTAATGATTCTATGAAACAAGTTCTAATATCATTATTGCTATTTTTTAATTGAGGAAACTGAGGCTCAGATGGCTTAAATAATTTTTCCACTATTAGTTACCTAATTTTCTTCATTAAACCTGGTTTAGCTAGGATAAGTTCCCACATGATCCAAAACGTGGTAAATGGGCTCTCTAAGAAACATATTTGCTTGTAGTGTTTGCCCATTTCTGTGGTGTAGATGCTCCTATTATAACAGATTTCAAGAAATCACTGGTTAACATTTGGCTTGTAAAATTCCTCAGTATTTAATAGGTGGCTTTTTTGACCATTATGAAATGTCTCATACACCATTGCTAACAACTCTGTTCTTAATCATTACATTCTGCTGTTTCTTAAAGAAAAAATAATCACTTTTCTCACTTTCAAGGTATATGCTGTCTACCCATGTAATACATTTTATCAATTTCTTAAAATTGGAAAAAAAACATATCTGTGTATTGTTTAAAATGATGACAAATACTAGGTGATACAAACTTTATCTAATATTTCATTGAGAAGGTAGCCTCCATTCAGAGAACTGCATATGGGGTGAGAAAGAGAAAGCTTTTCTAGGATAAAGAATAAAGAACAAAGAAGAACAACAACAAAAGTATGATTGATTGGGCCATATAGTCGATCTTGTTTAGGGTGAGAAGGAACAAGGAAATATATAGAGAGCTCAGAGTTTGCTTGACATTTGAATATTGGCTGACTGAATATGTTGCATTTCTGGTCCAGTGAAGCATTTACGAGAACTGTAAAGTTCGGTTTGCTGATATGAGAACCTGGGTAGGAATGACTAACTTCATTTTGGTCTAGAAATTTCTTTCAACAGTATTGAATACCATTATTTTTGGGCTAAGGATTCCTGGGAGAATAGTCATGTTAAGCAGTCAAATAGGTACAGTCATGTGGAAACAACTACAGTTAATAGATGCCAACATCAATTTGTTCTCTATGTTTACTTGTATTATAGGCCCAGTTCTGATTTATTCTATAAGCCTGGTCTGTGAGTTCCTTCTTAATTTTCCTAGTTATCGATAAGTTTAGCTTAATACTCCTGGTTTCACATCCTTGGCTATGTTACTTGTTCCTAGTTTTATCTCTTTTATACACATTTAGATGTTGATTTCCTGTTTTAATACTAATTTCTTTCCTGGTAAGTTTAATATCACAACTGTGTATCAAATTTTGGAGAAACTTTTTTGAATATATTTTAGTACAGAGTTTGTTTGATGACTTATCAAGAAAAGTAAAATGTATACTTTTTCAAAAACAGGTATAGTGAAATTATTTAAAAAATTACCAACCACAGCATATGCATCAAGTGGACTGTCTAAAATCTGGGGAAGATGTCTGGTACACAGTAGACATATGGAGAAAGTAGTTACTAAGAAGAAGTGGATAAATAAAAGGAGTTCAGCTGAGAGCTTAATGTTCACTCCAGAAAAAGAAAGGAATGAAGGGGAACAGAAGATGCCAAACAAAAATGTGCCACTTTGTCATATGAATTATTTTGACCTGAAAGCAATCAAGATCCATTTGACTAAAAAGCCAAAATAAACAAAACAAAACAAACAACAAAAAAACTTTTACCCCTCTCTTAATTGCCTAAAAGAGTTTAGGTAGGAAACCTAGCCCAGAAAGATAGTACCACAGATAACTTTTTATTTGAAAGACTTTCTTACATGGCAGGACAAACATCTGATCACCAAAATCTATTCTTCTGACCTTCCTGTAAGTTACCCTTCTCCCCGTTGCAGCACCAGGCCCCTATCTCATTCCTTAGCTCAGGATGGCATATAAGCCTCTATTGCCTTTGAGTCTCATGTTTTTATAGGTCTCTTGTACATATGATATTAAAGTTGTTTTTCTCCTGTTAATCTGTCTTAAGTCGATTTAATTATTAGACCAGCCAAAGAACCTAGAAGGGAAGAGGTAAAAATTTTTCTATACCTACAAGGACATGAGAACTGAATTCACAAGAGTTCAGGAGTCCTAGGGTCAATGTCTTATGTTTATGGTTTTTCTTTTGGGCAATTTCCCTCACAGTTCTAATGTATTCTTTAGTAGACCCTAAGTCTCTTCATGTTCTTATGGCAAACTTTCAGGAAAAAAAAAATCTGAGCTCTTACTTGAAAGTTGCACATTTCTCCTTGTCAGCGATCAATCGTTATCTATTGAGTGCATATTAACTATCTATGTGGGGTGTACAATGAAGAGGTATGGTCCTATCTTAGTGGATTTAATGTAAGGTTAAGGCAATAGAACTGAAATGTTAAATTAAGCTATATTCAGAGACTGCAATATGCTGATCAGCCCTGCAGCCAGATCACAAGGAAACCTGTAGAACAAAAAAAGATTTCTGCTGGGATTGCTAACTAAGTATTTATATACACTGTGAAGGGAAATAGGAAAACAGAGTCTTTAAGTCATTCTTTACACAAAATAAAATCATTCATTCCCTATGGCTAAAATTATGGGGAATCTATGGAGTAAAGGCTGGGAATTGCCAGCAGGCCTTTCGCGCTACATATTCATACCTTTTCATGTTACATACTCTAACTCTTTCTCACTGTATGCCCATTTCAAAAGAAAATAGGTAAACAAAGTCTTTAAACTGTAATTCACAGAAACTAAGAATGTTATCTAAACTGAATTCTTCAAACACTTGGAGTACCTCTCAGTGTTTTTCTCAGTCCTTTCAGTGTCTTTACTCTGTCCCTCTCACTGTCTCTGTCTCTGTCTGTCTGTCTGTCTCTCTGAGTCTCTCTCACTCTTTGCCTCTGAGAGACCACACTCTGTCTATGGCTTATTACCCCTTTTCTAATAAACTTTCCTTTTGATTCTAACTCTGGTGTGCGTTTGAATTCTTTCTTGAGCACAGACAAGAACTCTTTTTCATGCAGGGCTTGAGTTCCCCTCACTCAAGGGAATTTGTCCTGTCCTCCATCAGATTCACATTCTAATTAAAAGGAAGGGATACACACAGCTTCAGTAAAAATTATACTTCTAAATATAGAAGCATCAAAAGGAAAGATGAGTCAAAGGTTGTCTTGTTTGTTTAGAGAAGGGGTTAGGTGAGTTTGTTGGGCTCTTACACAGAAAACGGTCCATGAGTTGTAATTTAAAGAAAAGAACTATATTGTAGTTGTAGCAGGGAGGGTTGTTTCTGTTGTCTTTATCCTTGGACCTTTTAGTCCTCCAAATAAGAATGGGGCTGGGGAAGCGGTGGAGAGTCTTAGTGCCTACACTGCCTATCCAAATAAAAAATTTGTAATATCTTAGAAATAGATCATTGTGGATCACATAAAGAAATTCATCTTTGATGTTAGTAATCATAACCCCAGAATAAGACTTATTATCCCCAAATACATACTTATTAGAAGCAATTATTTACAACCGGGTTAGAAGGCTGCCAAAGTATGCTACTTTAACATAGAAGGTTATTTTGAGCTGAAGGCAATTGAGAATCAGCAAAAAAAAAAACAAAACAAAACAAAAAAAAAACAACTCTTGACCACCCCTTGATGGTCTAAAAATAGAGAATTTTTTTTTTTTTTTTTTTTTTTTTTTTTTTTTGTAAAGGAAATGTGGACAGAAAAGGGCCTCAGTAATAAATTTAACTGAAAGTAACCTCACAGGGAGATCTGATCATAAAATTCCTAACTGAGCAGGTCATGGTCGGTAGTAAAACCCTAGGCCTATAAAAAGGTTTATTTTTTCCTTAAACAAGATCTGTCTATTGTTCTTGTGCATCTAGGTTAACACACCTTTGAAATGTCAAAGGAATCCTTTTCAGACTCCTAGGAGGCCTCAAGGACCCCAAAGGGAGCATATAGTCTTGTTAACTATCCTGTGTCCAATCATAGAGATTTCCTCACCTTGCTTTCCCCCACCACCTTCTCATAACCTTCCTTACATTCCCTTCTTAATTTCAAATGTATGAAAGAAAATGCAAAACTGTCATTGTCTGGAGCATTTTATCAATCTGTGGAGATTTTGTTTCCAGGTGTGTCCTCTGTCTTGCTCAAATAATCTATAGTAAACCCTTATAAAATTTATCTATAGGTTTGGATGTTCTTACTTGGACATACATTTACATTTATTAAAAAAAAAAAAAAAAATCTTTATGTAAATATGTCACCTTACCAGGAAGAGAGCTATTCTCTGAGACAATGCTAGTTACCTGAGAGACTCTTACCTGTGTAAGAAGAAATCCTTTATTTACTATACATTTCCTCCTCTCACCCACCCACAACACCATTTCCTTTATTTAGCATAAAATTAAATGGCATATAAGCTTCACTCATCTGACTGCCACCTTGAGCCACCTTTTTTCTTTGTGAATCCCCAGGCATACTTTTGTAATTAAAACTGTTTTTTTTGTTTGTTTTGTTTTATTTTGTTTTGTTTTTCTCCTGTCATTTTGTTTTTTATCAGTTTGATTCATAGCTTCCAGTCATTGAATCTAGGAGGGTAGAGGAAAAAAAGCTTTTTCCTCTCCTAAGGGCCAAAGTTCTTATTTAATTAAATGTTACATCCTAAAACAGAAATATGGCAAAGGTATATTTCTGTTTGATTGGGTAAATTATATAATTCAGATAAAGGTAAACTTACACAGATATTTAAAGAAATGAGCAGTTTACAGTTCTGGAAAATATATAGCAATATGTCCAGTAATCCTTAAAGCTTTTTTCTCCATTTATTTGTAGATTCCAAAATTTATTTATGATCACTGTGAAATGTGAAAATCTCAGGTGATGTGTTGGCTATAATAATTTCTATTATATATTTTATTTTTTAATTTAAGAATTCTGATGGTTCCTTCAATGTTAAATATATATACACTCATTTATATAATGCACAGTGGGGTAAATCCCTTGAGTGAGGCCTCAAGTCCTATGCTACCAAGAGAGTCCTTGGCTCCAAGCAGGAAAGAATTCAAGAGCAAGCAAGAGTTAAAGACAAAGGAAAGTTTATTAGAAAAGAAATAATAATAAAGGAATCTTCCTTCCTTTTGTAGATTCCTCATGGTCTGTTCATATGGCCGGTCAACCAGTTCCAAGGCTAATGGCACATAGTAGTAGCAAGCTCTGAATTCCACTTGGTTTAATATTTAGTTAATCTGTGCAGTTCCCATGCCTCTTTCCTATATTACATTATGTATATCTGCATGTGCTTCTCCAATACTTTCTATACTTTATGTACAGACAAGCCACTAAAGAGTACTTTCTACAAAGAGAAAAGACCTAAAATACAAGAATACTTTTACAAAACTAAGATTTTTTTAAAGACTTGTAAAGAATTTTCAAATTAATAAAAAATCTTATTATTTTTTAAACAGTTTTTATTAAGCCATAATTGATATACAAAAAAATCTGGACATATTTAATGTATATAATTAGATAAATTTGGTGATATTCACACACCCTTGATGTCATCATCACAATCAAGTAATAAACATATTTGTCACCTCCAAAAGTTCTTCTGCTCCTTTTTCTTTTGTTTTGTTTTGTTGTTTTGTGGTAAAAACATGAGAGATCTTTTTTAACAAAACTTTAAGTATATAATACTGAACTGTTAACTATATGCACTATATTGTGCAACAGATCTCTAGAACTTACTCATACTGAATAATTATAACTTTATATTCATTGAACAATTCCTCATTTCCTCTTTTTTCCAGCCCAGGTGAAAAGGGCCCAGTTGGGACC
The DNA here is from genome assembly GCA_028627145.1 of Eidolon dupreanum. Classification (NCBI taxonomy): domain Eukaryota; kingdom Metazoa; phylum Chordata; class Mammalia; order Chiroptera; family Pteropodidae; genus Eidolon; species Eidolon dupreanum. Next base: position 78,092,080 of record CM053507.1, on the reverse strand, counting down.
CCTGCAGTAGAATCCTCACAGCATCCCCAGCCTCACCTTTCCTTACCTTATACCTTAACAATAGATTGTGCCCTGCAGCTTGACCCTAAGCTTGGAACATCCCCTGCCATAAAAAATTGCCCTGAAATTTATGAGTAATGCCTTTATGCTTACTGATCATAATCTTTATGGCCTAACATTCTTTTCAGACTACTCCCATCTTTGTTCCTGGGTTGCTAAACCACCAGAGGACCACATTTGCCAGAGGGAAGGCTCCATGAAACACAACAGTGAATAATGCCTAGATTTTCCCTTGCATACCCTAAACCAGACCTAGGAAGGAATGCCGTTTTTAAAGGTGTTAATCTGCTGCCTTCTCAGATCACTGGTGCTCTGACAATAAACACTATTCTAAATATCCCAAATCTTGTGTCAATCTATATTGACTGTGGCATAAGTAGCCTGAGCCCCAGACTCGGTTGCCCTCCAGTTTCACCGGTAACCACCATTCTGCCCTCTGTTTCTATGATTTTGACTATTTTAGATATCACATGTAAGTGAAATAATGCTGTGGATGAAAAAAGGGGTTCTATGAAAATAACTTCACAGGGTGATGTGATCATAAATTCCTAACTGGGCAGGTCATGGTGGGTAGTCATGCCCTAGGCCTATAACTTCTTTAGCGAAAGCTTTTAAGCCAGCCCTGTCCTTTGTTCTTTTGCATCTTTGAAATACCAGAAGCAATACTCCTCAAAAGGAGTATCCAATTCCTGCCTTCTTTTTCCCATCTTTGTGTACTTCCTGTAATCTTACTTAGTTCCCTCCTTAATTTCAAATGCAAAAAAAGAAAACAACAACAACAACAACAACAACAACAACAACCCTACAACTGTTATTGTTTGGAGCATATGAGATATTGATATCTGGTATATGATGTCAGTTTTGTTTAAATAATCCATCTCTATAGGTGTAGATGTTTCTTACATCAACAATTCAATATTTGTCCTTCTGTGACTTGATTTATTTCACTTGGTTTATTTCACTATTCTCTACTTTAATTCAGATTAATATTGTAACATATGGTAGGATCTCCTTCATTTTTAAGCTTAATATTCCATTGTATGCATATAACACATTTTCTTTATTCATTTATTTGTGGATGAATCTTTACATTGTTTCTATATCTTGGTTACTGTGAATAGTGCTTTAATAAACATAGAATGCAGATATCTTTTTGAGATCCTGATTTCAATTCTTTGGGATATATATCCATAAATAGAATTCCTGGATGATATGGTGGCTCTATTTTTACTTTTTTGAGAAACCTCCATACTTTTCCACAGTCATTGAATCATTTTACATTTCCACCTATACTGTACAAGGATTCCAGTTTTTCCACATACCCACCAACACTTGTTACCTTTTGTAATTTTTGATAATAACCACCTTACCAGGTGTGACATAATATTTCATTGTTTGATTTGTATTTTCCTGAAAATTAAGTACGCTGAGCATCTTTTTATATACTTATTTACCATTTGTATGTCTTCTTTGGAGAAATGTTTCTTCAAATTCTTTGCCAGTTTTATAATGTAGATGAAAAAGGGTTCTGTGAAAACTAATCTCTTAGAGTGATCTAATTATAAATTCCTAACTATATAGGACATGGTGGGCAGTCATGCCCCAGCTATATAACATATTTGGTAGAAGACTTATTTTTGCCTTATGCAAGCCCTGTCCATTATTTCTGTTCATCTAGGTTAACACACCTCTGAAATGCTTCTCTTTCTAGATCATGACTACCTTTTCAGATCCTTTCTTTTAAAACAAAAGAGCAAATAATCTTAACTATTTTGTAATCCAATTCCACCTTGTTTTTTCACACCTTCATGTAACCTTATGTTCCCTCCTAGTTTCAAATGAATGAAACTGCAAAACTCTTTTTATCTGGAGCATTTGAGATCTTGCACCCCAGCATCTGTTATCAGTTGGGCTAAAATAAATTGACAAAATTCTCTACAGGTTTGGACATTTTTTATATCAACAGTAATGAAGTTTTCTTTATTTTATTTTATTTCATATTTATTTTATTCTCTATTGAGTTATGTGAATTTTTTATATATATTCTGAGTTAAACCCTTATCAGATATATGATTGCAAGTATTTTCTCTCATTCCCAAGGTTGCCTTTTCATTCTGTTGATTAATATTTTGTTGTGCAGAAGCTTTCTGCTTTGTTACAGTCCTACTTGTCTATTTTTGCTTTCATTGCTTCTGCTTTGGTTTCATATCCAAGAAATTATTGCCAAAGCCAATGTCAAGAAGCTTTCTTTTTGTTTTCTTCTAAAAGTTTTACAGTTTCAGACCTACATTTAAGTCTTTAATCCATTTTGAGTTGATTTTTGTCTATGACACACAATAAGAGTCCAAATACATCCTTTTGCATGTGACTATGCAGGTCTCCTAACTGTTGAAGAGATTCTTTCTACTATTACAATGTACATACACTGAATCAATTTTTGTTTACTTTATCTTGGATAAACACTGGAACATTGCATAATTCTATTAGAGAACAATCAATTTCTATAAGAAAAATTTTTTAAAAATCACAACAAAATAATTTAAAATTGTGAACACTGAAAGAACAAAGCACAATAAAACATTTTTTCTTTCCTTTTTAATTTTTTTACCACTGAGTCTACTAAGATTTGATTAAATAAAACCGTGTAGTAATAATAAAATATTAGTAAGTAGAAAATTTCCATCAGATCTTAAACAAAAAATGATCAGTAGTAGCATGATCAATCATGGGTATGCTCTTTAGATTAAAAAATAGATATATCCAAAGAGAATAATAGTGGTTAATTAAAAGAAGATGAGAGAAGAAAATGAAGAAAGAATGAAATAAGAAAGAAAGAAAAGGTAAAAAAGAAGGAAAAAAGGAAGGAAGGAAAGAAAGAAGTTTATTTTAGTCATAAATCCTGTTGGGTTGAGTGATGTGAGTGAAACTGAATTCTAAGGGATCTATATAATTTTTCATTTCCTTATGCTAGTTTTGTTTTTTTGCACTCTTTTTCATGGTTGTAAATTTTGTTTTATTTTTCTCCATCCAACCCAAATCAACATCCTCACTTCGTGAAAACCACATTGAGACTTCATTCAAATAATTTATTTTATTAGACAAAACATAACTTTCAGTTCAATCCAATTGGCTCACTGGGCCCTAAAACATTCCACACCCCAATGGGGTCCATGATAAAGAGTTCTTGTGGATTGGTATGCTACCTCTTCATATCTCTTGATTTTCTAAATTCTTCAGTAATTTTCAAAAACAAATTGATTCTTTTCTTTGATCCCAAGAAGGCACTAGTTACACATGATCTTGGCAACTTGTCCTTTCCAAATTCACCATGCTATCCAGGCTTAACAGGCCTAGAGTAGAAAATCTTGCCTACATTGCTAGCAGCCTCTGAATATTAACATTTCAATAACTGGTTAATTGTTATTAAATACTCTTTCTGTACTAGCTTATATAATTTTCCTGTAGCTCTATGAGGAAAGTTGTATTATCGTCTTTATTTTTTGGATGAAGAAAGAGTTTGGGAGAGGCAAAATAACTTGTCCAAGGCATCATGGTTAGGAAAAAAATAGTCCCAGGATTCCACCTTGAGTAGTCTGATTAAAGAGACTCTGCTTTTAACTCTCACAATCTTTTTCTTATAGTACTAAAGAAATTATAGTAACAGTAATAACAAAGCAAAAACATAATTTTTACATATAAAAATCAAAATCATCAACGAATATTGCTCGATATAAGACTCCCATTATTATGGGAACACGGCATTTTTAGTATCATTTTACAGATAAAGAAAATAAAACCTTTAAAGCAATGCTGTGAAGTATGAGTGTACCTTCTAAGTGTAATTGCACGTGAACTTCATTTCTTTAACATGCATTTTACTTTAACACAAGCTAGCTTTCTTTAGTCTGACAAAACTCTGACTTCCTTGCATTCTTTGCCCCCGATCCTTCTACCTGTACATATGTTGTGTGTCTACTCCTTTTAATCATTAAGCCCTTAAGACATTAGCTTCTGGTCAGAGTCAAATTCATCATAGAATAAAGCCTTAGGTCTATCAACCATGACCAGGATATAATAACTAAACCTCAAACTAGAATAAGCTTTTAATAAAACAAAGCTAACATCTTGGTCTTAGTTATGTTTCAGCTCTGGACTCATGAAAGCAAAACGGCCCCATAGACTGCAGCCCCTGGAAACCTGAGAGAATAATGCTGTGACTGACATCATGACTTGAAGCCATGATCAATTGCTCCCTGCCATCAATCCAACCAATCAGTAGAGCCCCAGCCCCAACTCCCATAGTAACCATAATTAATAATTTTTCTCTTATATAACCTCCCATCAGGCAGTCAGGTCTTTGAGAGCTCACCTGTGCCTCCAAACTTGGCACTAACTCCTTCAATAAACCTTTACTTTCTTTATGACAAATTCCTTTTAGTATCTTATTTTGGCTAATGTGTGCATGTAGGCAAGTGGATGTTGAGTCTAAGGTAATATAAGGACAAATTTAGGGGGAATGACATAGTGCTCTACAAAATTATTGTAGAGAATATAAGAGAGGAAAAAATATTTTTTTTCCCCTATCCATCTTAGGTTCTTAGAGGAAGTCCTGTAAATGAGACTAACAAAAAACAGATTTGTTGCTTTGCAATATCCTTGGGGAACTTCCTCAGTGTAATCTAAAACTGGTCCTCTCTCCTCCCTCCCCTCACCGCAGCCCTTCCTCACCCCTATAGGCTGAGGGTAGGGAGATATGGACCATTCCAGATTGGAAGACAGCATATTTAATAAGCAAAGAAACTTACTTATGAAGCTTGTCTTGGGCAATTGACTAGATAGATATCCATACCACCTACCATATCTTAAAAATTTATAGAGGTCTTAACTGGTTTTATTCACATATACCATCCAGATGGTCTCAACAACACATTGCTCTCTCAAGGCTGTGTTCTTGGAATAGCTCCCACTGTGGAATGGCAGTCAGAGCATACATTCCAAAGATGGGGAGTGGGTGAAGACTCTTGCATTGCCCAAGGAATTGCCCAGGTTGGCTTGAAGGTCAAACAGCAGTCACTAATCTTGATTACTTTCTCCAACAAGATTAACAATAGAAAACAAACAAACAAAAAACAAAAACAAAACAAAAAACAAAAGTTTACTTATGTTGTACAACTTACAACACAAAAGAGTATCCAGTGATGAATAAGTCAATGAGGTGGTTAGAATTTGGGATTGTCGCTGTTGGGCCAATAGGAGTTCGGTGTCACCCAAATGGCAGCCGGGAGGGAGAGGGACAATGACGGCACAGAAGTGTAGTTAACATTTTCCCTCAGTTCTTCTTCAAAATGACTCAGTGAAGAATAACAAGTCATTGAGATGTAATAGTTTTATTAAAAATACATTTTAGAAAGACAAAAAAAGTCTCAAGGAGGCCCACGGAAAGAGACAAAGTATGACCCAAGGAGGTGCTGTAACCAACACAAAGGGGCCAAATGGCAATAAATGGGTAAGAAGGCCACACAAGGCCACCAAAAAGAGAGAAAACCTAGAAGGGAAAAAGAGCCCAGAAGTGGGAATGTCAGCATTATATCTGGGTTGTGTTGGGTAATTCCAAAGGCCTTCCTGGGTGATTGGCAAGTGAGGTCATTTTGATTGACACTCAGCTGCTACATAATTCTTTGCCTAGTACACATGTGTATACCCAGAATTCTACTACCATTGTGGTGTTGTTCTTTGGGTGGTCTCTAGGCTGGGTCTCTATCCCTTTGTTTCCCTTGTTAGTCATGTCCGACTAGCTACCTAACAGCACCTATATATCTAAATTAATAGGGAAAGGGGAGGAGGAGAAAGAGCACTTATGAGAAATTAAATAACTTTTTGGAAAGATAAATGGGCCCTTAGGAGAATACATGAGAGATATGATTCTTGCGACAATGTCTGTCTGGGCATGATGTGATTTTATCTGATAAAAGGTTACAGTTGCTCCTGGGAGGGAGATTTATGACAACTGGCTTATTTTGAGAGGCTCTCCCTTTAGGCAGATAAGGGATTCCAGGAACTCAAATACGTGTAGCTCAACATAATTCTCATGTAAAAATTCCATTTAGGGGGTGGCATGACCTGATACCCTTCAAGAATGCTGAAAGTATTCTTTCAGTGAGCAAAACTTCCTTTTGGATTTATAAAACTTGCAGGAAGCACAGAACAATCAAGTTGTTATTTTGTAAATGTCTCCTACACCTACTTTTACTCAACCAGGAAGTGTTTTTCCTAATATGCTGAGGGGACATCCCACTCAGCAGGCTCTCTGGGTTTCATGGAGTTGGAAAACTCTGGTTATTTTCTGTTAGAAGAAAAGGCAGATAGTTCATGATGCTTGAAGTGAACTGAGCTTGAGGTCAAATCTGAATAGTGAGTCTGTCTCTTTGTCTTTTGGTGTTCTGAGACCCAATTTCACTGCGGGAGGGGGTGTCCCCATACCTTCAACAATTCTCTGGACACTAAATGGGTCCCCTTATAGTTCACTTAATTCTGATACCTGTCTACCTGGAGATAGCCTCAGATTCCACAGGTTAAGACTTCCGTCCCACAAGACTGCCCCACTCCTCACTTCAAATGTCAGTGGCAAGCCCAGGTTGTTATATGTGTTTCTGACCAATTGGCTATATATCAGAAGTTCCCATGACCCCCTCCAACTTGGGTTTGATTAATTTGCTAGAGTAGCTCACAGAACTCAAGAAACTTGTTTATTCATTAGATTACAGGTTAATTTTTAAATGATATAGCTCAGGAACAGTCAGATAGTAGAGATGTGTAGAGCAAAGTATATGGTGTGAAAATTAGTAAATAGAAATGTCATTTAAAATGGAGTCAGGAGGCTAGAAGAGAGAACTCTCATGCATATGTCACTCAATGCACACTACTGACCCCAACAGTAAGAGATGTACCTTGCACCTCTGACAGGAAGGGTTACTACTTTACTTCCTCAGCAGGGGGGGAAAAAAAATTCCTTGCCCATAATTATAGCTCAGCCAATGAAAAGTCACTATACTTTAAACATTCACGTTCTTTCAATGGGCTCTCTGTTTATAACAGTTCCTCCCAAGTCCATAGAAGAGCATTTTTATTCTTTGTTTCTCTGGACTTGTGCATGTTTCATGCTTAGACTGCACATCACAAATTCTTTGTTGAATTCTTCTGAATTTGTTATTGTTCCCTAATAAACCCATATTGCTGGAGAAATATCTGCCTGTCTACCTGCGAAAGGTCAAAAGTGGGACGGGGTGCAGAACTTCTATGCCCCTCAGAACATGCCATTTCTCCCAAATCTCCAGTGTTCACCAATCTAGAAGCTCTCCAAAGTCTGTCTTTTTTTTTTTTTTTTAACAGAGACTTTTGATTAAATCATTACCCATTGGTAATCTTTCTCCCCTCTTTACTCCCATCTCCAGAGCTCAGTACTGAACATTCCTCTAATCACATGGTTTGTTCCTTTGATGACCAGCCCCCATCTTTTTTTCAAAACTTATGTCATTAACATAACAAGAATTATCTTGATCACTGTCATTACTTAAGAAATTTCAAGGTTTTTAGGGGCTCTGTGCCAGAATCGGGGATGAAGACTAAATATATATTTTTTATTATCAATTACATTACACCTGACAATATACATTGAAACTATTGTGACCTATCTGAGGGGGTAACAACATTTTTGAAAAATATAGCTATAGTTAATGTTGTGACAAATCCTAATTCTACAGTACTTAATAAAAGTTAGAAATCAGTCCCACATATACCATGAGTAAACAATTTTAAATTACAGATCGATTGTTAATATAGTTTTTGCTGGGATTTTGATTTATCCTATATATATAATTGTCCTGAAATACAAAGCATTGCTATCACTTTCCTTTAGAGACTACTGGTAAAAATCACTTCCTATTCCTGACATTCCTATGTAATGAGTATTCATTTTATATATTAATTATAATATATATTATATATTTATTTTATATGTATTTATATATTGTTTTTCAAATTTACAATTTATGTAATTCTAAAAAAGATTAGTAAAATTTTAACACAGTCCACCTATGTTTTTCTACTGAATTATATAATTTTGACTCTTGCATACTTCAAATTTGTTTAATTTGAAATAGATGGTAGAAATTGATGTGAAAACATTTTTAAATTTGATGTTCCTTTTGAATGTTAATTTTAAAGTAGAAGAAATGTGCTCAACTAAAAAAACACATTAATTTAGATTCAGAAGGCCTTTTTTTATATCATATTCTCACTCATTATCATATTTCTTATCTTCTCTGAGTCCACATGTACATGGCCATGATAATATTTAACCTACATACCTTGGGAATTGTTATAAAACTGAAAGGAGATACTTTATGTAAAATATCTTTGCTGTAAATTATAAGGCAACTTAAAAATGTAAATTTTTTATATTACATAGGATAATTTTAAGAAATAACTTAAATATTATTTTTAAAATATAGAAATGAGCAAACTGCTAAAAACAGTAAACACTGGGTTAATTTCTCAGTGTATGTATTTTAAACATTATATTTTTCTTGTATTATACAAAAGCTCAGTGCAGAGAATTTAGAATATACATGTAAACAAAATGAATCAGTGTTTTTCATTATAAATATTCTGGTATTCATTTAACAAAAAGTCATATTATTTTAACTTTCAAGAGAGGAAAATCATTTTACCTCTAGGTTCAGTAGCTGGGGCCCTCAAATCAAATCGATAAAACATAGATTATTAACAAGAGAAAAAAAGCAGTTTTAATTACATGTACATTTTTAATTACAATTATGTACAAATAAAAGGTTTACAAAGAAATGAGATTTAAAAGATGGCCAAATGATTGAAGCTCATTATATTATCTTGGGCTAAATGAAAGAAAAGTGGTTTTGGGCTTCTGAGGGAAGGAAGTAAGTGATGGAAAGGTGAGAGGAAGAAATGTCTTAGGCAGATAAAATATCAGATGATAAGAGTTGTCTCAGAGAGTAACTCTCTTTCTGATAGGGAACAAGTTTACAAATGGAAATCTCTTGTAAATTTAAATTTTCTTTACAAAAGGAGAACTACTACATTCTATTTTTGAGCAGTTAGAGGGAGGTAAAGAGCTTTCTTTATGTCTGCTGATTCAGAATTGCCTTTAGATTAAAATAATCCATATGTTAAAGAGGCATAATTTGGAATACTGTACTATAGTCCCCTTCAACTTGATTTTTTATAATTAAAACATACCTTGAACATTTTGTGATGACATTAGATATTTTTTGCTCTCAGTAGTCCTTTAATCTTGATTTTGCAGGTGTGATTTTCCCCTGGTCATACATGAAAATTCTGGCAGACTCATATTCTCACTCTTAAGAAATGGCTGACCTGAATTCTACTCTCACATTAAGTTGCAAATAGTCTAAAATCTGAAGTTATAATTTCTATTTAAAGATCTTAAAATTCTGGACTTGATGGATTTGATATAAAATCTAATCTCTCCTTCAGTTTAAGGCTGCTTCAGTCCAAAAGATTTAATAGAATGAGCAGTTGAGTAGAAGACAGTTTTGGTGTTTTTTACTATTCCTCATATTTTCCATCTAGATGAAATAGATAAAAGGCCATACAAAACCTTTTTTGGAAAAGTACTGTAGTAAGTTGGCCTTATGTACTGTGAGCCTGGTCTGTGTTAAAATTTGATGACTTTCAAAGAAAGACACTTTAGAACAGTGGTCCCCAACCTTTTTGGCACCAGGGACTGGTACTCCTATGAGAATCTAATACCTGATGATCTGAGGTAGAGCTGAGGTGGTGATGCTAGTGCTGAGGAGTGGCTACAAATACAGATGAAGTTTCACTTGATTGCCTGACGCTCACTTCCTGCTGTATGGCCCAGTTCCTAACAGGCCATGGACAGGACTGGTACCAGTTGATGGCCCGGGGTTTGGAGACCGCTTCTTTAAATGAGTCCTTATAGGTTTCTTGTTGCCCTTTTTCTTCTGCAGTTCTTCTAACATGAGTAGATATTTATCTGTTGTTACTTGCAACTTCTTCAGCCCCAGAGATTTCTTTCAGGATCTTATATTTTTGCATCTTTCTCTCTCTCAAGTTGTCCTATTAGAAAAGACTGAGGATGTCTTCAGATGACATCTGGCTAAGGGAAATATTTATACATCCCTTGTTCTAATAAACTTTGGGAGAAAAAGATGATCCCAACCTAATTGCATGCTTCTGGTTTCATCTTCAAAACAGCTGTTGAGTGACTCTCTTGTCCTTTAGGTTCTCCATAAGAATTTTTAATTCTCATCTATGAAACATATTAAACTTCTCCTTATCTTTTCTGGAGGTACTTCTCATATCCCTTATTTCTTTATACAGTACCTTCTGCGTAGTCTCCTCACAGTATCTTCTCTCTAGAACAGGAAAATTTATAGAAACAGAATGGCAGCCTGTGGCTATAAAATGAACAAAAATAAAAAAAGACTGCTAATGGGTGCAGGTTTTCTTTGCCAGGTAATAAAACGTTCTAAAATTAACTGTGAAGATGATTGTACAACTGTGAAATATACTAAAAAACATTGAATGATCTGCTTCAAATTGGTAAAATTCAAATCAATTATATCTCAATAAAGCTCATATATTTAAAAAAATAATGAAGAAATCAACTATAATTGAAAAAATAAAAATATACATTAAAAACAACCTATTAATTTTTATAAACAATGTGATCTTAATAACATAAAACAATGGAGGAATAAAAACCATCAAAACATAGAAATAAAAAATAATGAAGAAAGAGTACATCTAGTGACCACAGATTTGTATATTGAGTTCTAGTTCGTTGGCTATCTCCATATGTATATCTCAAATTATCTCTCATCAAAACTTATAAATTATTCCTTGATTGATATTGCCACTATCAAGTCATTGAGGCTTTGAAGCTTTTTGAAGCAACATTAATTTTCCTCTGGCAACTTTCAAATAAAATCAACCAACTATTCACAAAATACTTCTTAAGAAATTCCTTTAGTACTTATGACAATTTAAAAAAATTTAAGCCAACTGAGAAACTCATAGTGATAGTAAATTGTATCAGAGATGTCTTTTAGGGTTATTTATGTTTCATTGTGGAGATAACATTTTTTCTCTCTGAAGTAGATATGTCAATATTTACCAGATATTTGATTAAACCTTATTCTGAGTTTTTCTGTGAGAGTGTTTTTGAATGATATTAAAATTTACTGTAGACCAAGTAAAGCAGATTGCTCTCCATTATGTCAATGGCTCTCATCCAGTCAATTGAAGGCCTGAGTAAAACAAGACTCATTCTCCCTCAACAAAGAGAGATCTCTTCCTGCCTGATAGACTCAGAATAGAGACATTGGCTTTTGATCTGCCTTCAGAGTCAAACTGAAATGTGGTCTCTTCTTGGGTCTTGAGCTTGCTGGCCTTCAGACTGCTTCTACATCAATAGCTCTCCACTTTCTCAGGCTTCTTGACTGACTGGAACTAAATCATTGGCTCTCCTGAGTCTCCAGCTTTCTGAATCATCCCATAGATTTTAGGACTTGGCCAGCTTCTATAATTGCATGTGCCAATTTATAATAAGTCTATATATATCTGTAGCCATATCTATGTCTTTGCCAATGTCTGTATATCTTATTGGTTATGTTTCTTCATGGAATCTTGACTAATACAACCACAGTTCCGGAACACTTTGGGTTGCAAGTAGAAGAAACCTTAATTCAAACCGACTTAAACTTCATCAAATGACAACATGGATTTCAGGACTAGTTTATTCAATACCTAACAACAAGTATTATCAAGAATATGGTTTTGTTTTGTTGTTTAATCTTCAGAGTCTATTATGCTTATAGTCAGTTTCATCCTTAGATTGTAGCCAATAGCTGCAGGCTACAGGTAATCCTGTTGTTATCCAGGTACAATCAAATTTAGAGGAAGAGGCTAAAACATTTCTCCCCGTGTTCTATGCTATTAACAGGTAAATACTTCTTAGAAGTTTCTTAGACAATTTCTCTTTATGACTTAAAAATTAAGGAACTGGTTCATATACAAGTACTAGTATCAGTCCTATTCCAATAAAAGGGCATGGGATGAACTCATGAATGATGATTAGATAACAATCAAAATTGTTATTTATTTAAGAAGATATAAGTAAGTAGTTGCAGTAATAATAATAATAATAAACCCATTACATTCCTTAATTTTCAGTTTATTTATATATAAAATGGGCAGAATAAATAAATAAATAAATAAATAGCACCCACCATGTAAGGTGGTTGTGAGATTCTACATTTAATAATGCAGAATTAAAAAGGCTTATTGTGATTGAAGCATTATATCCAGTTGATAAATGCTAGTTATCATTCATTGGAAGATCCCTATTTTATTTTTTATTATGTATTACTCAACTAGTAATCTGTGGAGAAGAGAAAGGTAGGAAGAGAAGAGATAAAGAAAGAAAGTTTTCATTTTTATATTTATTGTCTATTGTTTCCATTTTTAAATTAAATGTTGATTGACTGTCTTATACAGATCAAAATAAAGCTGTTTGTATTAAACAGAACAGATATTCCTGAAAATCATGTTTCTTGAAGCAGGTATTTTATGACATTTCTATTATTTAATGACTTGTTTCACTGGGTGCATTTTTAAATTCCCAAAGTAATTATTTGCTGGTGATAAACAAATTGCCCTGCACCACTCATCTCCTTTTTGAAGTAGACAGGTAAATGTTCCTGTTTTGTTTCAGTTATAATTGAGGACATTCGAGGTGAAGAGTAGAAAATACTTTTTAGGTTCATGGTAGGTAATAAAAAATAATTTTGAGCGTAAGCATTTGTTAATTATGAAAAAACAAAGGGGAACTGATTTATTCATCCTATATCTATTATTTTCACATGTCAGAAAACTCATTATACATTAATTCAATTCATATTAAGTTCAATCAAATTACATAGAGAAATACAAAGGTAATATATCTTTGTAACAATTATCTAATATGCTTTAACTTGAATGAGATGACTGTGGTCCTTGATATTGTGCATTTTGATCACCATTTACATACTTATTAAGCTTGAATGGCTTAGAGACTGACTTTTACTAAGAACAATATGAAGATTCTTAGCAACAATAACAACATAAACAACATTTAGACACATACAAAAAGAAATGGATAAAGAAACACAGTAAAATGTTAAAAATTGGCAAATTTAGAGAAGAGTATACAGAATTATTAACCTTAATATTTTCATTATTTTGTAGATTCAAAAATTTTCAGAATAAAAACATGAAAATAAAATTAGTTGGCTGGTAATGAAAATCAGAATATTTGATGTTCTGAGATTTTATCTCTTTGATCCTCCAGATTGTTAGTAGTGATCTTAGGAAGATATAAATATAATATTGTTATGCCATAGAAAAGTGTCAATAATAATCTTAGAAAGACAATCTCAGTAAAGGAAAAGTGTACATATATTAATAACAAACATATTTAAGTTTTTCAAGTTTAAATATAGTGTTGATTTAAAAGTGTTAGTAATGAATCTGTGATCTGTGTGATATTTTACATAAATTTCATCTATTTTTTAAGAAGATTGTTAAGAAAATTTGATATATTAAACATGGTTTTAATTATGTTTAGGAGGGCTTTTAAGAAAAATATAAATATTTAAATATTTTAAAATATTTTTATTCTGTAAATTTTTATTAGTACCATAATATATGAAATATTTAGAGAACTATTAATTGAAGTTGAAAGGCATATCAATCATTTAATGGGTTTATAAGAATCATAAATTTACGTTAAACAACAGCAGTAGAATATATAAGGTAGTAAGAGAAATATAACAGTATCTAATTAAAATATAAATCAAGATATAAATAGCTTATAACCCAGATGTTAGTTTTCTAATTTTATTTCACTTCTTTAAATCTTGTTGAGACTTTACATTATATATGTATAGGTCAATTTGGGAAAAAAATCAATGTTTTTTTAACACTCATTTTCCAAATTATGAGTATTATATAACTTACCATTTTATTAGTTCATCTTTAAAATATTTTAACTGAATCTTAAATTCTCTCAACAATATTTTGCATTTTCTCATAAAACTCTTGCACCTTATTGTTAGATTTATTTCTTAACATTCAATAAATTTTAGTGCCATTAAAACTATATAAATTGTATAATTTGCTTTGCTAATTGTTGCTGTCTTAGAGAAATAAAGTTGACTGTTACACAATGACTTTGTACCTATCGACATTGATAAATTCACTTATTAATCCCAATAGTTTACTTTTGGGAGTATATACTATGTTGAAATATTTATATATTTCAAGCATGTTATTAACTTTTTATATTTGTTGTTATAACATTTTTTAAAAATTTATTTAAATGAGTTTCAAGTATATGGTATATTAGTTAGACATCTATATAGTTTATAAAATGATCCTCCCAATTGCTCCCTTCCTCCCTCCACTAACTAACATTTTTATCTTTTGTAATTCTCTTAAATCTGTTTTTTCTGACATTAATACAGCTATATCATCTTACTATTAGTGAGTGTTTTCTTAACATTTCACTATTTACTTTTTTATTTTTTAATCTTTCTTTATTTTTATATTTAAGGTATGTCTCTTTAAGAAGCTTTTATATTTGTTATCCAGTTTGTTTTTCTTTGTATTTTAATTGGAAAAATTAATCTGTTTATATGTAATGTGTTAACTAATAAGAGGTTTAAATCTTATTTTTTGTTTCTTATTTGTTTCACAAGTTCTATATTTTTTCCTTTTATATTTTCTGCCTTTTGCTGAATTAATTAAATGTTTTATTATTCCATTTTCTCCTTTCGCATTAGATGCTGTTGGTGCCCCACCCCATTATCCTTTTCTGGTGTGGTAAACCCCCATCTACAGTAAGCATAGGTTTCTAATGGCTTAGAGCTGCGTGCTTCTCAGAATTACCCTCTGCCAATGGGAATCTACATGGCTGAAAATGCCTGGGACATTTGCTACTGCCTGCAGGGCAGTGGCAACCAGTGACTGACTGAAATGGCAGGGTACAAAACCTGGTTCTCTTGTTTAAATTTTGAAACACTGTCACCATTATTGCTTGGGGACACCCTGTGGAATCTTGACATTAGCGTACTCTCTAAACTACATCTTTGCTTTGCTTTCTCCCCCACTTTATTCTTCTTTATTTGCTCATAGGTTTATTTGCAATTACTTCCTCATTAAATTACTTGCATAGAATCCCTATGTAAGGTTCCATTTTCAGGGATTCCAACTTAAGACTTTCTTTTAGGGTACATGACAGATATACAGTCTTTTACTCTTTTCTTAATGATTACCTAGAGATTACAATGTTATTATTCATCCTGACGTTTTTAATAAATTAATAATTTTAGACATTTTAACAAAATTTAAAAATAATTTTATTAAATATATTAATAGTTTTACAATGCACTGGGCAATGCATATAACTTAGAATATCTTAACTCTATTTTCCCTTCTATCCTTTTGGTCTTATTTTTGTCATGCACATTAATAATAAATTTATTATTCAGATGTATATCATTATTGATATCATTTTTGTTACTTGTTCTATTAGCTATTGAAGGAGACACATCAAAATTGTCTTTAAAAATTTTTCTTTCATAAAAATTGTCTCAGGCTCTATTTTTATGAAATCTGACCTAAGATAATCTTTGTTAGCATATATGCAAAGTGTTTTTATTATTTTTTTAATGCAGTCAATATTCATTTTGACTTTATTCTCTTTTTTATTTTTTCCAGTGTCCAGTCAGGATTATAGACTCTTAGACTTGCAGTTAGGACTTCAGAAGGTAGGATTCACTAATTTAGCTATCAGATTGATTGATACTGTGAAGTCACAAGTTTACTTTGCCGACAGTAACCTTTCTGTGCTTATTCAACGGCACAGGTGGTATGCACTACAGAATAAGATAATGAATACTCTTTTGTTCTGGATCTGGCATTCCCTGTTCACATCTTCAGATAGCCATTCTTCATCGGTTGCTGCAGCTTTTAGCTGGGCATTGATGAAGACTGGAAATTTTCTTCTCACTTTCCTTGAACAGCTGGTTGTGAATATGGGACCCAAGAGAGGGGTCAGAGGTCTGTCTTCTGTCAATTCATTTTGCAAAGTTTCAAGTATTTCTGGCATTGGTGCCCCAATTAATTTTTTGTTAGAAAAATCAATGTGCTTTTTTTTTTTTCAATAGGAGCATTCTATTTCAGAAAATTTATAAGCATCTACCAAGGGTCTTTAAGATAACCCTCATCTTTCACCATTTATCAAAGTTGAAGAGGGTATCAATGAGCTACCAATCCAAGAAATACAGTTAACATTTCTGGGCCTCATAGAAATTTGCTGAACCTGTTTTGTTGGGGTCAGACTACTCTGCACTTATATTTCATCAGTTCACTCTTCTAGTCATGTGAAACTGTAAAACAGATAAAAGTTGCTCTAACCTGGGTGCATATCATAAAGATTTCTTCTCCATACCTTGTTACAAAGAGTTCACTTAGAGTAGGAGTCCAAACGCAGACTTATAAACATCATTCTGTTGTCAAAAAAACAAGTAAACATAAAAATTTTTGAAAGCTATGTTGGCCAGTATTAATTGTTCATAAGACACCAACTGTGGGCAATGAATATTATAAAAAACAAGATAAAATATTAAAAGACAGTATGAACGTCTTCAGTTTTATAGGAATATGAAAATAAAATAATTTAAAAAATACTTCTGATAAAGAATAATCAATTTAGGTGATCTTTAAATGTATGGAGTAGAGGAAAGAATAAGGCTATACATCCAATGAAAAATAAATGATTTGTATATTATCTAATAATTACATCTACTTTAGGTGCTGAGAGAGTTAACATTAATGTGCATGTGATATACTTTGAAATTCTTATACTGTTTTTCCAATTGTTTTGCTTCTGATCTTGATGATATGTAATTTTGATTTAAAAGGAGAAATAATCAGGTTGCTTTCTATGCCAAATTTGTTCTTATCTTGTTGCTATGACAATCTCCTAAGACAGTTATTTTTTTTTCCCCTTTTGTGGATTTATCTCTTTTTGATGTTATAAAAAGAGTTTTCCTAGGTAAGGAATTTGATTTCTTTATGCTTAAAGGATTTTTAAGAAATAAAGAAAAGCTTCCAGTTAAAGCCTCTGCATTTCAGGATGTCATGTCTTATTTAAAATTTAAAATGAAAAACTTAATATTGCTTGAAAAAAAATGAAGAAATATATCTTTTGTGGAGAATCTGAATTTTTATTTCTTCATTATTACATCAAGTAATTGCATCCTCTGCCATTGTTCTGTGCACATAAATGTTAATTTTTTAACTTGATTTCTGTCTTATTATTCTGTCCTTGATCATTTTAAACAATAAAGTACTTCCCTAGATCTCTAATTCATCAGGAGGGGTGGATTTTAAAGCAGAGAATACTAGACTATGAGTTAGAAACCTAAATTTCTGTCCTGATATTATAATTAAAAATCTGCCTGACTTTAGAAAAATCACCTGATATCCTGTGTGCTGTGATTTCTTTCTTTTTTAAAAAAGGTTGTTAAACCATATAGTTCTCTCCTTCATTTGAAAACAATGTAACTCTTTAGGAAGTCCCTTTTTTCTTGGAATTTTTATCTTCTTAAAACAGTTTTTTAAAGAATTCATTTTGTGTTTTCTATGAAATTACAATAAATGAAGTTAACAAATATTAATCAGTTTCTTTTACATACCAAGCACATTCCCACATTCTCCTAATGAGGTAAAGTCATATGAACTCTTCCAGGAAACGTTAATCTGCACAAAGACTACATTCATATAAAAAATAGAGGCAACATTTGTTGATCTATTTAAAGCAGAAAGGGGTAATAATTAAGATAACAGGATAATGAGTTCATTCAATTCAGATGCCTCTAAATTAACTGTGTAGATGATTTACTAAGTATTCACTAAATCGGCTAGTCCAGTAGTTCTGAAAATTTAGTGCACATCAACATCACCAGTAGGGTCTGTTGAAATACTTGGATCTCCTCAGTTTTTGATTCATTGCGTCTGACATATGGTTGAAGAATTATCACTTCAAACAAGTTTATAGGCAATGCTGATTCTGATGGTCCTGATCATATTATCCCACTTTCATAGCCACTGAGGTAGTGAATCAATAGAGTTCTTTTAAATTTTGAGGCATTGCCCAAACTGTAGTGAGATATGTGAAATAAATATTTGTTTTAGAAAGCCATATGCCAATGCCAGCATTGCTTTTGTGTTTCTGTCACCCTTGTGGATTATATAACATCTTTTGTTGAATTAAGAAATTGCTTTTTATTCTAGTGTGTTTACAAGGTTAAAAATAATAAATTTCTATTTAAGTTCATACATTTCACAAATTTGAAAACATAAGATCCTACATAGAGCTCAATGGTTGTTTTAAGAAACAAATTCACTTAGGATTTTATGTTATATTCTCCTAGAAATATATTTGCATTGTTATTATAATTGTTATAAGATTATTTGACATACAAAAATCAACCATTTCTTTCTAATAATAATATTGGTCTCTTCTAAAGAAAAAAGTCTCTGTAGTTGACTTCCAAACATACAGATTTTTCAGCTTTGGCTCAGACACACAGAATTTAAATCTATATCTGCATGTTCCTGAATATCTTGGTGTTTGGCACTAAATATCCTGATCATTTGTACTCTTTTTTACATTCGTGTGCTTGTAGCCTTTAGTCACATGAAAAAAAAGGGGGAGGCATTCTTAGGGACTCATAAACATCAGCCAAAATGGAAGGAAATGTTATATTTAATTTAGTCCAAATTTTAAAAATTGTGGAAAGAAAACTGAGCTCAAAGATATGAAGCAAATTTGTGAAAATCACTTAAATTGAGTCCTAGACTTGAACTAGAATTAAGCTATTCTGACATCCAGGCCAGCTCCCTCACCACTGCTTTGTAATGTTTATCTGATTTATTTTGTTCTCAGATGATATCATGTTTATCTCTCCTCTCCCTCACCCTCACAGATCATTGGATAGTTCACAGAAATCAAAACAGAGATCTGCTATCATGTAACACATGACTTGGGTATAAACTGTAAAAGGTCTAAATTTGATTTAAATATCTTGCAACCATGGGCATAACTATGTGTGTGTAATTTAAGGACCTAACATTTTCCTTCGATAACTTGATCTGTCTCGAATTAACATCACATACTTCATAAAAGTTGCTTTCTTATATTTATACTATAGTAAATTTATAAATAGTAACTATAATTTGATTATTTTCTGCAGTAGATTTCAAAAATGGCAAAAATTCTGCCTTCCTATATTGTGGCTTTCAGCTCCTCCCATTGAAAGGTGGAATGAATTTTCCCACCTCTTAAATCAGTGCTGGCCTTGTTATGTGCCTTGGCCAAGAGCATGTAGTGAAAGTGACATTCACCAAGTTACAAGGCTGAATCTCAAAAGATCTTGCACAGCTACCAGGCAAATAGACCAAGTCTAGCCTACTGGAGGGGAAGGACAAAGAGAGAGTTGAAACACTCCGGCTGAGAAGCAGCTATCCCCCATAAAGGCTTGCAGCTAATCTCTGCCACATAAATGAACCCCACCAGTACCAGTTAAAACCACCAATTAATCTTATAATTAAAATTATAAAATGAATAATTCTAATTCAATCCTTAGAATTATGAGCTAAATAAATTGTTATTGTTTTAAGCCATTAAATAGTGAGATAGTTTGTTATGCAATAATGGATAACTGGTATATACACTTTCCAAAATAAATTCTTAATTGTCTTCCAAATTGTTTTAGCAATTTAATTTACTGAGTTTTGACTGGGCATATGGCAGTGAGCTGTAGATAACATTTCCCAGCTGCTCGTGTGTCTAGATGTGCTTAAGTAAGCTGGCTAATGGGATGTAAGCAAAAGTGAAGTAGAAAAATTTCCAGCTAGTACATTTTGAGAAGATGGGCTTGGCCTCTATTTCCTCTTCCCACCTTCCTATTAGCTATAACACAGACAGAAAAATGGTGATTCTTTTGATCAGATAGATGAGGGGGACACTCTAAGCACAATAGGATTAAAGAAATCTGGACTTCTGAATGGCCTCATAGAGCAGAGCTACTCTTGGGACAGTCATTACCTTGACATTTATGCAAGAGAGAAGCTCTGTCTTGTTTGCCATTGCTATATTTGTGTCTGTTAAAGCTGTCTAATACACCCTACTTACAGATTTAAAAAAATAAACTATATTTATCTCAAAATAAAAAATAATTTGAGTAATAGCATATGAATTAAAATGGTAAAAATACATGAAGATATACTTCAGAAGTTCTTTATACCCTACACCTACAGTACAGCAGAATTCTCTGAAAAAAGTTCCATAGTCACAATTTGTCATTTGCTATGCTTCAGGTACTGGAAAAAGCACAAATATATATTACCTTGCTTAATTCTCCAAACAAACAGGAGAATCTGATGTGTAAATTGAGATTTATAGAGATAAGTAATTTATTTGATGTCACATGTGTGCTAAATGATATAATTATGATTTGAACCCAGATCTTTCAGGTTCTAACACCATAAGCTAGGTGATCAGTGTGGTCCAAACTTTGTGGTACATATCCATAATGGAACATTACTCAGCCATGAGAAGAGATGAAATACTGCCATTTGCTACAATGTGGATAGACATTGAGATAATCATGCTAAACAAAATAAGCTAGACATAAAAGGTTGAAAATCACATGATATCACTTATATGTGGGATATAAACCTAAAAGCAATAAATGAATAGGACAAACAGAGACTCACAGACATAGACAATAGATTAGTGATCACCAGAGGGTAGGGGGGAGGGGGGAAGGTGGGAGGTAGATAGGGTAAAAGTGGTCAAATATGTGATGACAGAAAGAATTCTAACTATATACAGTGAACACACAATACAATATATGTGTGTGTGTGTGTGTGTGTGTGTATATATATATATATATATATACATATATATGTATGTGTGTGTGTGTATATATATATTTACCTTCTGCTAAACTGTACACCTGAACCTTATTGGATTTCATTAACCAATGTCACCATAATAAAAAAAGAAAAAATGAAAAAAAAATAGAAATTTTAACAATGACACTCAAGAATAACAATATTCTACGCTGGTTAACAGCTAAGGCAATTTTCTAGAAGATAATCAATTAAATTGCTATGTTTGTATTTTCTGTTTACACATTTGTTTTGAAAGTCCACTTGCCCTACATTTTTCCAAGTAATTGTCTTAATTTCCCTTTTTCCCTGTGCCATCTAATATAACCTATTTTTTGACAGGTTTTCTCTACCATCTTAATGAGCAGCCTGATATTGTGTTCCCAGATGGTAATAGTGAGAGAGAGAAATACCTGGATGTACAATTGTTGATATGGCCAATTCAAGTGTACAAAAATAGCTCTGAATATTTGACAGAGGTTAAAATGGAGTAGTCTTAGATCTGCAATCATGTGATGACATTTCTAGAGCCGCTGCATTTAGAGATAGAAGTCTAAGCCCAGCATTATTATGGAGATTATGTGTGTATGTATCTGTATGTGGAGTTGTGATATATGTGTGTGTGCATACACACACACACACACACACACATATATATATACATATATACACACATATATGTATATATATACTCATACCCAAACATATCCACTTATCTACTCTATCTGTGTAAAATCAAACCATAAGAATCTGTTGTTCCTACCTATTAAGTATCACAATGAAATTGAACAATTTGCACAAATAACTATTCCGTTCAGGGCCTTGCTATTGTGAGAATAACAGGGTTGTGGCAGGTCAGGTTTCTGGAACATTGTCAGTTAGGACAGAAGGCTTTAACAACACCTGCCAGTGCTGTGAACAAAGGCATATTGCATTTATACAGTGGTTTTCATCACAGGGTATTGCTTAGCCTCAAAAGGGAATGCGGCACTCCCATTCACAGCCCGGAAAATGCTTCTCTTTTCAAAGTCAGCATGTAACTCACCTATATGCAATGTCATAAGGACCACCTCCCTATTTTAATCCCAGAAGGGCCAGAAAAAGTGATTTTCTATATGACATCTCCAAACCCTCTTTGCTCACTGTAAATGTCAGAGATAGTTCTACATAATCACATCTAGAAGAGATTGTCAAATGTGCAATGTGACTAAGTCTAAAAATTACTTTCATTTAGAAGGATATTAGACAGTTCTTATTCAGTTAAGATAAGGACAAGCAGTGATGCAAGCCAAATGGAGCTATTTAAAGGGAGCATGAAGCTGCTTCTCTGGAGAAGCTATATTTTTAGCAGGACAACTCTTAGAAAACATGATTATTATTTTGAAAAAAATAGCCTCATTTTCTTCACATGAATCTGTGTGGAAGACTGACTGAGTTATTAATTGATTTTTTTTTTTTTTTTTTAGATTTCTGATCTCTCTAAAGGTAGTTCTTCCGTGTAGCTAGTGCTCACGTTTCTGATTCCTCATCATCACA
The DNA here is from genome assembly GCA_028627145.1 of Eidolon dupreanum. NCBI lineage: Eukaryota > Metazoa > Chordata > Mammalia > Chiroptera > Pteropodidae > Eidolon > Eidolon dupreanum. Next base: position 78,069,400 of record CM053507.1, on the reverse strand, counting down.
TTTATTTCCCTCAACTCAGAAAGATCTAAGTGCATTCTGTGTATTGTGGTTGTGTTGTGTAAAACGTAACCCAGCAGGAATATTTAAAATTGTTCAGAGCTGCATGATATGAACTGATGAGACTTCTGTGGACCTACGAATTGTAGTGTATATCTTGTTTTTTTTTTATACTCATACTGAGAAGGAAGTTGAGGGCTCAGACATTGCAGGTGGACTTCTGGTAGATCCCTTCTGGCCATTTCATGGAAAACAAATGAGAAAACAAGAGCTCAGCGATGAGAGGGAGAACAACAGCATGGGCCATTTGGCATTGCTGGGGCATCCACAGTTGCCTAGGCTTTGTTTCCCAGAACAGAGCAAATCTCAGGAAATTTTTTCATAAAAGGCAAAGAATCAGCACAGGGACATCTTAAATAAGAGGAACAGACTCTGAAAGGTGCCAGTGTAAGTGGTTTAGAACAAAGGAAAATGAAAGTGTTCCCCTTAAGAATTTGAATTACTTCTTGTTTTTCTAATTACGTAAATCAAAAGAAAGACAAGAATAAAAAAAAAGTACTTCGGTTAGAGAAAAGATGAAGTTATGAGACCATGAATACTGGAAGAGACCGGATGAAAAAAAATCTTGCTTTGGTGTTTACTAATCTGAAATTATATTTATAACATGCTATCATTTTCCAAAAATTGTGATACTTTTTCATTTTATGATCAATTCTCAGAAACTTAATATTTAATGCATACATTTAATGCATATGTGTCTATTATGCACAAGGTACTTCATTGCCATTAGAATTGATAAAATAAGAGTTGTAGGCCTGATTCTATCAAGACTTACTATAGACTTTAAATGTATTACCTAACTTTAATCTCATTCTCAGTTTTCTCATGCTAGAGGAAAGGATGGACGAACCTGTCTTAAATGTTCTTTCTAGATTTAGGGCTTGATAATTTATTACAGTAAGTAGTGGCAACACAGCAAATCCAGATTCTGCACTCTGCCAGACAGTGTGTCTGTATTCATATTTCTGTTTGAAATATACCTAATCTACCAGTCTTTTGGGTTTCTTTTGATACTTCTAAGCTAAATAATGTTATCTGGTTTTTATTTTCATCTTATCCCCTCGAATGATGTATTTCTAACATGTCCGCTATGAAAAGACTTGAAAAGTCAGTGCATGTTCAATATTGAAACTAGAAAGAAAATAACAATGAGAAAGTTCCAGCAATGGCAGGTCGATTGTACCCTATTCATACCCATTTGTTTTATAAATACTTCTGTGGACTGGAGTATGTCATGAATCCTGCATAATTTGGATGCATATATATTATATATCATATACTACATAACATATGACCTTCAACATAAAATATGTTGGATTTTATATAGTAGCTGATTGTTTAATTTGCATATCTATGACCTGAACTGATTTAGATTAATTATTATTTAAAATTACATAACTTAACTTTAAAATATTAAATGACTAAAACAGCAGACCAGGTCAAGAAGGGCTATTTTTATACATTTTTATTAAAATTTCCACTTTATATGTTAAGAAAGAGGATGTGTATGTACAATAAATTCATACAAGAGAAATTTAACTCTTTAAAAAATTATTTTCTTACAAAATATATAAATAATGAAAAACACCAAAATTCATGTCATCAGTGAGAACATCATATTATTTCTATTTTCAATTAGTATTAAAATGTCCTGCTTTGACCACTAGATTCAAACTGTCATGACATTATACCCTGGTCATCACAACACAGGGGGTCATTGCACATTGTTTCAAATTATTCCTCAGTTTTTAGCATGGTCTACTACTAAAAAACCATGGTAATTTTTGAAAAATCTTTTAGAATAATTCCAACGTTTGGACGTTTCTGGGTAGGTATATAGATAAATATTTGCCCTTATTAAAATTTATATTTTATCTCAACAACACTGCTCAGAGAATAAGCTCTTTTAAAAAAATTTTTTCTATTATAGTTGACATACAATATTATATTGGTTTCAGGTGTACAACACAGTGATCAGATATTTATATAACTTAGGAAGTGATAACCCTGATAAATGCAGTACCCATCTGTCACATACATAGTTGTTACAGTGCTAACTACATTCCCCATGCTATACTCTACAAAGTCCTTGACTATTTTGTAACTACCAATTTGTACTTCTTACTCCCCTCCCCCCTTCATCCATTCCCCTACTCCCCAATCTGACAATGAACAAAATGCTCTCTGTGTTTATCAGCTTCTTTCTGTTATTTTTTGTTTGTTTGTTTATCCTGTTCTCTAGATTTCACATATGACATTTGTATTTCTCTTTCTGACTTACTCCACCCAACAAATATCCTCCATGTCAATCCATGTAGTGACATATGGCCAGATTTCATTCTTTTTTGTTTTTATGGCTGAGTAATATTCCACTGTATACATATACCATTCCTTCTTTAGCCATTCATCCACCAAGGGACACCTAGGATGCCTCCATATCTTGGCTACTGTAAATAATGTTGCAATGAACATACAGGTTCACCTGTCCCTTCAAAATAGTATTTTGGATTTCTTCAGATAAATATCCATTTTCATGAAACATCTTTTTCATCGCTTTACTTTCAGTCTGTGTGTGTCTTTTGATATGAAGTGAATCTTTTGTAGGCAGCACATGCAAAATCCTTGTTTTCTTATCCATTTAGCCACCCTATGGTCTTTTGATTTAAGCAGTTAATACACTTACATTTAAAGTAATTATTGCTAGCTATGTAGTAATTGCTTTTTTACTCTTTACATTTTTTATCCTTTCTTTCTTTTTTTTCTTTTTAAAGAGGTTCCTCTAACATTTCTTGTAATATTGGCTTGGTGATGATGAAGATCTTATCTGTTCTTTGGTTCTAAATGATAGGTTAGCTGGGTACAGTACTATTGGTCGTAGGTCTTTACTTTTCATCACTTTGAATATTTCCTTCCAATCTCTTCTGGCCTGCAAAATTTCTGTTGAGAAAACAACTGACAGTCTATGGGAGGTCTCATGTTAGGTAACTAACTGTTTTTCTCTTGTTATTTTTTTAGATTCTTTCTTTGTCTTTAAACTTTGGCATTTTAATTATGATGTGTCTTGGTGTGGGTCTTTTGGATTCATCTTGTTTGGGATAATCTATGCTTTCTGAACTTGAATGTCTATTTCCATCACCAGATTAGAAAGTTTTCAGTCATTATTTCTTGAAATAGCTTTTCAATTCCTTGCTCTCTCTCTCTTCTCCTTCTGATAGTCCTATGATACCAATTTTGGTACGCTTGATGTTGTCCTAGAGGCCCCTTAAACTATTCTCATTGTTTTAAGATTCTTTTTTGTTGTTGTTGCTGTTTTGATTGGGTGTCCTTCACTACCTCATCTTCTAAATCACTTATTTGATCCTCTGCTTCATCTGATCTATTGTGAGTTCCTCCTAAGGTATTCTTTATTTCAGTTATTGTCATCTTCATTTCTAACTGGTTCTTTTTTGTGTGTTTTCTCTCTCCACTTTTATGTTTTCTATCACATTGTTAAAGTTCTCATTGAGTTCATCTACTCTCCCAAGTTTATTGAGTGGCCTTATAACTAGTGTTATGAACTCTGCATCTGGTAGATTGTTTGTCTCCATTTTGTTGAGTTCTTTTTTCTGGAGATTTGTTCTCTTCTTTCATTTGGGACATGTTTTTTCATCTTTCCATTTTGATTGCCTATTTGTGTTTGTTTCTATGTATTAGGTAGAACTGCTATGTGTCCTGGTCTTAGTGTCTTAGTACAGTGACCTTATGTAGACAGTGTGCTATGAATTCAAGTGGCACAGTCCTCCCTGGTAACCAGAGACAGGTGTTCCAGGTGTGTTCCTTATATGGGTTGTGTATACCTTCCTGTTGTAGTTGAGCCTTTGTTGCTATTTGCTCATCAATGGGAGGGATTAACCTTTAGGCTGATTGGTTGTAATGACAGGCTTTGACCATTGGATGAACTGTTGTGAAGGGGCTGACCCTACAGAGTAGGATTCACTTTAGCAGAGTTCTGGTGCCTGTCCTGCCTGCCCTTTGGATGTGTCATCCTCAGATGTGACCCGAGGTAGTACTCCAGCTCAGACTAAAGCTGGCCACTGGGCATGCAGGCCAGGACTTTCTGGGTGGGGCCCTGATACAGGCCAAATTTACCTATAACCTGTGCCCTGCCTGGGCCACCTGGTATGAACTACCAAGCAATCTGCAGATGGCCACCTCCCATACTGGGCTTGGTTGTGCTTCGAGTGGCCAACCTATAAACAAAAGCCGGCTATCACCAGTGCCAGGCTTGAGGCTGCTCAGCAAGAAATACAGGGCACTCTGAGGTCAGATGTTGCTTGTTTAGGTCTTGCGAAACTTTGAAAAATTTTAGGAAAGTCTGCAGCATGAGACAAGATAGGCCATTTGTATGGAAAATCTAAAAGGCTTGGGTGGGCCCTCACGTTGGGAGGGTCGGGGTCTCAGGGCATCACCAGGTCAGGGGTAGCTACATTGATAGAGGCTCAGATATGGTGTTCGTCTGGGTTTGCAAGCTGGGTAGGAGAGTGCTTAACAAAGGAAGAATGCTCTCTGCCAGCACTTATGTCTGGGAGAACAATGCTCCCTCAGACCTCGCCTTGCAGCCAGACAATTCAGTTCTTCCTCATATGTCGCTGGTGCCTTTTGAGCTGCTGCCCCAGCATTGGAGCTCAGAGTGAGTGAGTCTATCAGCCAGTAAGTACTTGTGGGGCTTTTAAGAGGAACACCTGCAACTCCCTCAGCCCTTTATCTCTCTCAGCCACAATCTCAGTTGGTTCTTCACAGATAGAAGTTGTGAAGACTTTAATTCCCAGCACTGAAAACTTGGGCTGGGGAGCCAGGTGTGGGGCTAGAACCTCTCGCTCTTCCTGGAGGGACCTCTGCAGCTGAAATATTTCTCTCAATTCTCACCTACCATATGTGGTTGTGGGACCAGTCCATTTTGCATCCCCACTCCTACCAGTCCCAACGTGGCCTCTTCTGTGTGTCCTCAGTTGTAGAACTTCTGTTCAGATAGATTTCAGGCAACTTCCAATGATGGCTGTTCTATAGTTTAGTTGTAAATTTGATGTGGATGTGAGAGGAGGCAAGCAGAGCATTTACCTACTCCACCATCTTGACTGGAGCATAAGCTCTTGAACAAGATTTCTCATTACATTTAATGTAGTACTTTACACAAAATGGATGCTAATAGATGTTGCTGGTGAAAAAAAATATTCTTAAAAAATACTGTTGTTTGACACTGCAAGATTTTTGTTTTCTTTCCTTCTTGATTTTTGTCCTGCTTGTATCTAAATGAAACTACAAATATAGGTAACAAGACTGTTTTGACCTATTGAGGGTGAATTAGAAATTTAACTTAACCAGATTTTTAAAATGTGATCTGAGGAGAAAACACTGTGACTATTCAAAATACATTACATATATATTCGAGAGACTCATCAGCTTACAAAAACAGTGATTCTCATAACACTTTCAGAGCTCTTTTGGAGAAGTTGAAGCTAGTGATTAAATTAAAGAGTATATCTAGAATCAAGAAATGTTGCTGCTTACATGAGAAACAAGAAACAATGGTGACCAACATTTTATTCTGTACTCATTTTTCTTTAATAGAGCAGATTATTATCACAGAAATTCTTCATCAAATTAAGGAAGTGTTTCTGACTTACGGTTTTAGAGAAGAGTAGACATAAGTGCTAGATGCTGTACAAAGAGAATTGCTAAGTCCTCAGACTAGGGACTGATTTACTATCACCTAAACACTGACATAGATAGCTCCGTATTAGTTATATATATAGCAGAGAGAAACATCAAGTGAAAGATGAATACATAGAATCACATATTACATTCTTTACAAGGAAATAACAAGTGTTCATTAAAGGTAAATGGCCTAAAATGGTATTGATGAATAGTTTTTGAGATGTTAATTTATGTTTGAATTTTCTCTTTTTTTTTTCCCTCCTTCAAGAAAGTAACTACATATGGAAAGCTTGAGGCCAAACAGAATAAAGGAAGCTTCTTGAAATTAACTGTTGGTCCCGTTAAAGAGAACATGTCAGGTCTTCTGGAGTGGAAGAAGGAGAAGAAAATTATGGACAGCAATAAGAGAGACTTCTTGTAAACTTCAAAGAAATTGGTGGTAAGACTGGTTTCACTAGTAACAGAGATTTACTCCCCAGTTGGTGACAGACCTCAAGTTAGATGGCTGCGTTAGGTGACATCATGTCTATGGTGCGTTAGGAGGCAGAACCTTGAGAATAGGTATTACCATTACCATAAAGAAAAAGTTCAAGTCATAAGCATGGAAGCAGCAAAATTACCAGAAGAAATCAACAGGGACAATGAACACTGTAATCACACCTCATGCAGACAGATGAGTCATGGTAGGGGTTATGAGGTGGTTGCCTTTTTGCTTTTATTCTATCAAGGCTTGAGAAAACTTTGCACAACCAGAAGAGGGAACTTGAATTTTATATTAGCTTTTTCATTTATATAAATACTAAGATAAATATGTTATATGCTAAAGACTTGAGTCCATAGACCAAGATTCACATTTGCTCTCATACCTAATTGATAAGTAAATCAAGGAATTACATAATTTACATATATCCAACTAAACTTGATGGGTACAAACTAAATGCCTAAAAAAGCTTCATGGAGAAGATGCTATTTCTCATATTGGAATTAGCCTGCCCATGGAGTATGGTGGTATTCAAAGTACAGGTAAATGGCCATTTAAGGAAATGTTAAATTCATGTCTCAAAGAAGACTGAACTCAAGATTACTATGGTTCATATAAACAAAAAACATGAAGTTATTATTCTATGACAATAAAACAATCCATTTACTGACCTGCCTTGTATAGCCACAGTCTTAGTGTGCTTTGAAAAACACATCCATCATTTAGAGAAAAGTAGAAGTAAAGTTACAGTGCCCAGAAGTTTGAAAGGAACTTAAAAGGTGCTTAATCCCACCCAAAACTAGTGCAGAAACCCTTTTGACAACATCTCTGATGGATAGTTACCTAGCACTCCTTTGATCACTTTCAGAGATGGGGAGCTTGGGAATAAGACCAGCAAGTAACTGGGAAAGAGCTAGAAGATTTTAGCATCGCAACTATTATATACAAAGAGAAGTAATCAGGATCTCTGGTGTAAAGAGGAATTGAATGGCATTACTTAAAAAAATCAGATCATAAACATATTTTCCTTCTAGTGATTCTCTACCTCTATACAACTCGATGTTTTGTATGGGTCTCTACAATGCCCATTAGAATTTTGCTATGTTATATACAAATGTACTGCAGCTTAAAACTTTTTATTTACAATTTCAATTTACATAAAAGCACTACTGCTTTACTTTATAAATTCTAAAATTAGCATGTCTATATAAAAATGATTCAGTGAAAAGCTGTTTATGTTAACTTTCTCCTTATTTGTTCCATTCTCTTCATTTATTTGGACCATTCTATTAGGTGGTTCACAAATATGTCAACAACTGTCATTCATTTTTATGCCAATTTTAGAGGTAATCCTTGGATTCCAATACCTGTATTAGAAAATATTCCAATAGAATCATTTTCTTATTTTTTATTGACATGGGAGAAAATTATTTTCCTATTATTTTATATGTGTATAATTGGCTTAAGTACTATGATAATTGTGTGTCTATGGCATTATTACACTGTTAGTCTAAAATAAAGAGGTTAATCCTCTGTATTATTATTGTTATATTGTTATATATGTGAGGTGAATCCTGCTTAACAAGTGAAATCATTTATTGATCATCACACTTTTTATTCAAGTTGTAGCACATGATTAAAATAAGCCATTCAAATTAAAGACTGGAACTAAGAAGAGATTTGAAATAGATCTTTTGGGCTTGGCGGCGGTCATGAAAGAAACAGGAAAACCAAAGAATATCTCTGGATGGTGAGAAAATACCTCTCACTCGCTGAAGATAAGCAGGCAGCCAGAAGAGAAGAAAGCCAAGAAAAGTGTCTGTGAAGTTGTAACAGACTTTCGTGCCACAGGGTAACTACCTTTGGGTCAGAGTTTGTACTTTAAAATAAAGATGTAAGTCGTATTATTTATTTATTTATTTATTTATTTATTTATTTATTTGAGCAATTTCTGGGATCAGTTGTTTGCTATTTGTTCACTGAATTTCCAGAAGAATTTTTTTTTTCATTGTTGGGATGTTTTTTCAGGCTTCAAAGTCTATTCCTTGAGATAGCAGCACATGGCCATCACATTAATAACATTAAGTTGTAAAAGTTTATCTCCTGTGTACCTGTCAAAAGACTATATCCATGTATCAGAAGATTGTAAATGGATTTTGTCATTTTTCATGGTTCAAATATTTAAGGAATTCTTGATTACTGAATAAAATTATTTAGTGTCAATTTAATCACACTGAAAGAAATAAACATGTAATATGCTTAGCACAGTGTTTGACATACTATTAGATATTATTGCTCTCATTTTTATTATCTTATTAATTAAAAAAGGAGTGACATGAGAATATTCATGTATATAATCAGAAAACTTCAACACATTTTCATTTGCATTTCAGAAGTCTTGAGAGCCATTAAGAATGATGACAAGGAGCACTCATTGCTTTGTTGGAGACAATTATATTATAGTGTAAATAAATTGACTAAATATACCATCATGAGCTCTGAATTCAAAAGTTAATACCTTCACCACTAACTTACTATAGGGACTTTGATATGCATCCCAAAACTGCCTTGAGCCTGTTTACTCACTTATATAATATGGTGAATATCTTTCAGGGCCATTATGAAAGGCAACTGAGGAAATGCACGAGTTCAGTAAATATTACATAATTCAATTTCATTGTACGTATTGCCTTAAATTTTAGAGTTGCCAATGATGAGGAAAAAAGCATTGATCAAACTCTTGTTAGGAGATCACTTAGCACCTTTATTATTAGCTATTTTAGTGAACTGATCTAAATTAGAAATAGAGACTTGAATTTTAATTCATAGCACATAATAAATAAACTTAGACCGAAGAAAATATTTGAGAAAAACATCACTAAGTAATTGTAAGAGTCCTCATACAAACTTCTTAAGCTCAAAACAGAAATTACTTTTCAGTGAAGGAAGCTGGTTTTCTGAATCAAATTGTTGGAGGGTTTCATTTGGCAACTCCAGAAACAGTCAAAGGAAATCCTCAAAGGTTGAAATAAGTCAGGAATATAGTGCCAGATAAAGTACAGAATATTTAGTCAAATTTGAATTTTAGGCAAACCGTATTTTTTTTTTAATGTAAGTATGTCCATGAAATAATTGGGACATACTAAAAAAAAGTATTTGTGCATTGTGCCCCATACAATATTTTAGACATTATAATAGTAAAAATCATTCGTTGATTATAGAATATGATAACTGGACATATTGTTTTGGTTTTGTTTTGTTCAACCTGGTTACCCTTGGTAGAAGATACAACACTATGTGGGTTTGTGGTATGTCTCCAGATGATTCTTCTTCCTGCTACACCTTTGGAATGAAGTAATGGTCCTTAAAACACACTCTGGAAAAAAGTCCTATTGTTCTCTCAGGAGAATGCTAGGAGGACAGCATTGGGAAATCTAGATATTCAGTGTGACCTTTATTTTCAGTTCACAATTACAGTCAAGACCTAATTACACAAAATGCTACTCCATCCAATTTATAGATTTATATGCTTTGTTTTTGTTCCTTTTCATATTGCATTCACCTGTCTTAGATTTCCAGATACACTCACTTCTGCTTATTTGAATTCTACTTTTCTTTCACGGCCACACTTGCCCATTTGCTCTCATGATAGAATGAACATATAATTATCACTTAAATCAAAACACTTTTGAGAGTAAAAATGGATCATATTAATTATTATATCAAGCATATAGGCATAAACTAGAATTTTTCCATTTAAATCAGGACATGCACTCATTCTGTGTTATGAATATTTCCCAACCTCTTCCTCTTATGGCTATCTCACTTCATCATTGATTGTCTATAGCACTGATCATTTGTGCAAGCATTTTGTCATTTGGCACACATTACCTTATATTTCTGATTATCTTCATCCATGTGAATATTTATCTTATTTCTTATTTTAAAACAGTGAAAATTTTAAATCTTACATTTTTTTGTAACTAAACCTTTCCAGAAAACTTCATATAAAAACACATAATGACTATTTGTTGACTAAAATATTTTTAAATCCAAAACCTACTGAATCATTTTAATAAATATAACAGAATTGACTATAACAGTTATGAATATATGATGAATTTGATCATGTCACATAACTTGTTATAGTAAAAATTTGATATATATGCTCAAACACTGTGACACAAAAAGTTCTAGTTCAAAAATTTTTTTTAACTTTTACTTTTTCAATTAGAGCTGACGTTCAATATTATTTTATATTAGTTTCAGGTGTACAACACAGTGCTTAGACATTTATATAATTTATGAAGGGATCTGCCTGATTAGTCTAATACACACCTGGCAATGTACATAGGAAAATATGGAAGACTTCACAAATTTGTATGTCATCCTTGTGCGGGGCCTTGATAATCTTTTCTGTATCATTCTAATTTTAGTATATGTGCTGCCAAAGCGAGCACAGTCTTAGTTATTATTGTCCGCTTTTTAATGTATCATATAATGCAATAAAAATTTTATGTTATTCTCGTTTCAGTATGTTTAGGGCTGCAATTGACATATGTAAGGTTAATGGTATAATATTATTGATAAACACTAACTTGAAGCTTAAAGTTGATAACTTATAGTATAGATTTTATTTTAAGAAAAAATAGGCTTAAATTATCATTTTTATAAGCTTTTTGATTTTTAAATACTAAGTTTGTCTTAAGGAGTGTCTTTTGAGATTTGAGTATATGTGTATTTGCATATTTCTATTAGTTTAGTAGTAAATTGTAGAAAATATAATAAATAAAAAAGGCTGATGAGAATTTTGGAATGTCCTCTTTGTATAGTTAGTATAATTGCCATGAATTTGGCCAGGTGTAGCTAAATGATATTTCAGGCAAAGAACTAATAGCAAAGCATTTTACACAGTAATTTCCTGGGTAAGTTTCAACAAAATGAAAACTCATCAGAAGTCCTGCTGGGATTCTATCAGCAAGCATTTATTTGTAGTTCCATGTACACCTGCTTACATAGTAATAATACACCAGTGAGTCAAGTCCTTGTGCCAATGCAAATTAGCTTTATTTTGCATCTAACATTGGAATCTAAGCAGATAAACTAAAGAGACTAATGAACTGTCACTAGATGGATAAAATAAAGTAGAAAAAAATTATATAATATTTGCCTGTTTCTCTTGTTGCTCTAGATTATAGATAACTATTTATGAAAAAACTTTCCTTTGATAGTTCATACCATTTAGATGAAGAATCTGCAGCATATGCCTTACTCTATTGGTGCAGCAATATGGAGCAATACGAGTCTCACATCTGCAATGAGATTTTCCAAGCCAGGAAAAGCTCAAGCTGCTTAATTCGAACTTAAAAAACAATTCAACAAATATTTATAGAGGATCAGCTTTTTGTAAGGCATTATCTTAGGTGCTGGAGGTAGAAGAGGCATATAAGATAGATAGGAATACCACCTGATCTAAGAAATTTCTGAAACCATATTGGAGATAAGGTAAACTCTTGCAATACTATATGGTAGAGCATAAAACTGAAAAAAAAAAAAAACAAACAAACATGAGAGAGCCACAAATTGCTACAAAGAAGAGAAATAACAACTCAAAGTTTCTTTAATCAATAAAGAATTAATACAGGAGATAGCTTACCACATACTCTTAATGCCTAGTAGAAAATAAATATGTTGAAGTGAGTGAAGAGGAAAGAATGGCAGTTGTTAAATATGATGGGTCCACCATGAGTAAAGGAAAAAGAGTGGGAAAGAGGAAGGTACATTTGGGCAAATTGTCAGAAATTTTCTGTAGCTGGAGTGTAGGATGGCTCTAAGGAAGCAGGGCAAGCAAGATAAGCCCAAAAAAGGAGAATTCTTATGTTTAATTATTACACATCTTTTAAGAGACTATTCCATGAAAGGCCCTGTCAGGTTGAGATGTCAGGAATTCATTTTATAGGTTTATAGGTAGTGGGGTCATCAGGTCTCTCTTATTGAGAATTTTATCTATCTATCTATCTATCTATCTATCTATCTATCTATCTATCTATCTATTTTTAAGTGAGGAAGTTACAGGATTAGAATTTTTAGAATGTAATTCAAAATATAACTTTATAAGGGCCCTTTTCTAATCCAGGTATCCCCCTTTCCTGCTGGAAATATTCTAGCTATGTTTGCCTAAAGAAACAAAAGATTTACAACAGCCTTATCTGAATTTGCTGAATATAAAAATTAACCTCTCCTCCTTGCTATTTTGTCTCTTCTCTATGGGGTGATTTATTAGTTTCCTGGGACTGCCATAACAAAGTACCACAAACTGGGTGGCTTAAAACAATAAGAATTTATTCTCTCGTGGTGTGGATTCTAAAAGTCTAAAATCAAGGTATTGGCAGAGTCATTCTTCTGAGAGCTCTGAGATAGAATGTGTTCCCTGCCTCTTTATTGGCTTCTGGTGCTGACCAGTAATCACTGGCATTCTTTGGCTTGTATATGCATCACTCCAAACTCTGCCTCCACCTGGCATTCTCTTCTTGTGTCTGTGTCCAAATTTTCCTCTTCTTATATGGACATCAATTATATAAGATTAATGCCCATCCTAATAATATCATCTTAGCTTTATATTAATATTATAATAATAAACCTATAGATAAGCTTTCAAATAAGCTCACATTCATAGGTACTGAGTGTCAAGACTTAAGAATATCTTTTTTTGTTTTTGGTTGTTGGGGGGACATGATGCAATCCATAATAGGTGATAGATTTTTTAAAATAAATACAACAAAGAATTAATATTCTTATTTAAAACTTTCATGTTCTTCATCTTTATGATAGATATAATAATACTATTATTATATAGTCTTTATAAGATTGCTGTGATGATAAAATTTAATATCATATATAAGAACCTAGCACTAGACAGTCTTAGTTATGTGGTTGGTATATGTACTTAATTTAGGTACCTATTTCCAGAAATAACTTCAGAAAAAGATTTTTATTATGTCCTACACAACTATCTGATTCTCAGTACTAACTCTCACCAGTTTAAAATAAAACTATAAGTATAGAAATGATTCAGAAAGGATATTTCGGTTTTCCTAAAGATTTCTTTAACCTTTGGTTATTCCATTAGAAGACAAATATATAGAAAACTTGCAAAGTCAGTGTCTCACAATTCTGTTTTTCCACTCTATAATAGTCCTAATTGTATTTATACTACAAGGTAGATTGGATTTTGGCTAATTGCTATATCAGGTCAATCTGGTTGCATTAATGGAATGTCTTCTTAGCCATCAGTGACTTGGGCATCCATAAGGGATGGTATATGGGAATTCTGGAATTTATAATCCTTTTCATTCTGCCATTAATTAAAAGTGCCCCGGAGACAGATTGGGAGTGACCCAGTGTAAAGAGCTTGGAGGTTAGGCCTTTTAGCTTTGGGCTTCCAGTTTGAATCTGTTCTAAGCTAGTCATTAACAAGAGCTACTGCTATTTGATATGAGTTTGGTGATCTGTGTGAAATGGATTAGTAATCTCAGGCTCATTCTGGTGGACAGGTGTCCTCACACTGCCAGAGTTGATTGCTTCTACAGAAGAACCCAACAACCTAAAAAAGATGGAAAGAAAATAACTTTTTAAATGTTCTCTTGTCCTGCTAGGATTGTTATTAAATAACAGAAAAATACAAGGCCTTAGAATTCCATATGCCCAGCTTGTAAAAAAGCTATGGGAATGGAACAGATCAGGGTAGGCTTAGTAAGACCCAGACAGTGGGTCACATGAGAATCAAGTGGTGGTTCTAAGAGAAATTTAATATCCTTGGCTTCTTATTTTTTCTTCCTTTTCCATTTGGTTTTTATAGGTGTCTGTATTTGTGGAGGAAACATTGATTACATTTACCAAGATATGTATACCCTTTACTCTTTGAATTCAGCAGTAGCAGAAGGATAGAAGGATGTGTGGCTAGGTGAAAAGAAAGACAGTCACTGTTCACACCAGCAGGAAAAATTAAAAATATTGTAAGATTTTTTTTTAAGACATGATGTACTGAATTGAAATAAGAGCAAAATATTTATTACTAAACTGAAGAAAGTTATTCGATACTTATTTTATACTACTTTTGTTGTTTTAATTAATTTGTGTCCAATAGTATTTTTACCCACTTTTTAAATAATGTGTATTAAGGAAAGTTTTTTGTCTTGTTTCTATTTTTTCTGTAACTAGAATAGGAAGGCCTAGGAAAATTAAATGAGGGAAAGAAACATCTAACCTTCAATGTACTTAAATTTATTTTTTTTCAAGAAGATATAATTTATTGGTATAACCTATAGCTTGCTGTTTTTAGTAAGCCTCAATGGACAAAGAAAATTACCATTTCTTTCTTCCTCATGTTGGTTGGTGGGGGTTTCATGTGGTGTGATGTTCCAGCTTTTAGACATATGACCTATTGGTAGAGAAGTCATGGTATTCTCCTTAGTGTTTTTTATCTGAGAATTCTTCAAAGATAAATTCATCAGCCTGTGGTAAATGGCACCATGAATGTCAAGTCTAGCTAAGGTCTAATCACTACAAATTTATAAAGAACTATGAGTCTGTTTTCTTGATTCCATTTTTCTTTAAAATGTCATAACTTTTTCTCATCTTTGTAGCTCATCCAAAACCAAGTTATTCTATATTTTTTATGTTTCTTCAATGATTGCATTGTAGTGTCATTATAAGTTCCTTGAGTCTGAAATTTTAAAATTTCTCCTATCTCTTCCTGCTCCCATCTTTGCATGCTATTTCTTCATTTCATAAAAGGAAATAATTTCACATAAGATATTAATGCCTGATTATAAATTAAATATATAAGTCAAACCATATTAAATTGTCTATGTTTGTTTTTGACATGAAACAGCAGTATCACATAGTTCAGCTTTACCACTGTCTAATTTCCTTTTAACAGAAGAACTTCAATGGCTTCTTATGAAATTATTAAGAAATTAAAGTCACAGTAGTCAGTGACAAAAATATTTTAGAGAATGGAAACCTTTTTTTGCAGTCATCACATGAGTTATTACACAAGAAGTGGTATCTATCTTAGTTTTTTCTTAGAAATGGCATAAGCGTGGTTTTCAAACTTCTAAAAAATGATTGTAATATTCAGTTATTTATTGGTTTACTTGAATATTTAAATTTTAATTTGTACTTCTTATGATGTTATTTTAGTGTATGTTATGTGCTGTTGATCTGGCTTTAACTCCTGGAAATTCTATAAATGTCCTATCTTCAACAGTATCATTTTGATAAAACATTAAAAGTTTTAAAATTACAAGTATTTGTTATAAAATTCTTATTCATTAATTCTCTCATTAAACTGCTATATTTCTTTACTGTGTATATTTTGACAATTTTTCAACATGTTCTTAGCCATAATATTCTAGGGAATCATTCAGGAACTATTGAAATTTTAAAGCCATTTAAAATAATCAGATAAACCAGGTGTGGTATCATCTCCATTTTGAAAATAGCAAATTCTGGTTTAGAGGCTCTAGGTAACTTGCACAGGGACCCAGCAATATTGCCAGAACTGCGTTTCAAACTCAATTCAGTTGGACTCGATACATTCTTTCATTGAACCATAGAGGAAACTTTCTTCTAGTGACATTGCATCACATTTTCTGCTTTAAATATACTTTATTTACAACTAGAATAACTAAGACTGGAAATCACAACACTGACTTTATTACGGTATATTTTAAAGTTGAAGTAGTAAAATGCATTTTCCAACTGATTATCAGAAGTAATTTTTTTTTCAATCTTTGTGGTTAGAAATTTTTCTGACATTTACTTACTTGTTTCCAAACTTTAAATCTATAATTCATTCATTCATTCATTCATGAAGTATTTACTTAACATCTACTTTTCATCAGGTATTTCATAACAGAAAAAATCAATGCTACTATGATGTGCTATGTTCACAGGAAGCATGGAAAGTGAGGATACAATGATATACTGAATATAATGTATATTTTTCATCTGGAGATCTTATATAATTAATCAATATGTGTACGTATTATTTTCTTACCTACCGGTCAGGGTCGTAATCATAAGTGAGATAATATGTATGATACCCACGAAGAATGTTAGGTAAGTTACAGTTATATTAAGTTTTTTAGAGCATCTTTTTCTATTTTTTTTTAAATGACTCTATTCTTCATTCTAACCTACACTAGTGCAACACACACACACACACACACACACACACATCTTAAGCAATCTAAGCCCTTAAGAGTATAAATATTTATCATTTATCAATTAACAACTATGTTTCAAATATGGTACTAGTCCCTGGGTGGTTAGAAAAGAGGTATGGAGATTATCATACAATAACACTCAAGTAAATAAATCAGCACCAAATGTGAAGAGTCATCAAGAAAAAAAAGATTTAATGATAAAGCTAATGACAATGTGACAATACTTAAGTAGAGTGGTCTAAATTAAGGAGAAACTAACATTTAATCTGAGACCTGACAACAGAGAAGGGAAGCAACTATTCAAAGAATTGATGAAGAAATTCCAAGCAGAGAAAACAGCTTGTGCTGAAATTCTGAGGTAGAGCAGAGCAAGCATGATGCAGTAATAAAAAGAATGTCACTTTACCTGGAGTAGAAATCAGGAGAATAAGAAAGGTATTCAGTAGAATTACTGAATTGAAGCAGAAATGAGATTATTCCAGTTATTTAAGATTTTACTCTATTTTTACTCTATTTTTGCAACTAGATACAGGGAGAAGTGTTTTATTGAGGCTTCAGAAGAATGTCTTGGGACCTGTAATTCCTAAATGTCACTAGAGAAGTAACACCCCAAAGTAGCTCACTTCTGCCTGCAGTATTCTTTTAAGGAAAAAATGAAATCTAGTATGACTCTAAACAACTACCTTTGTTTCTTAACTTCTGTTATGAAAATACAACATGAGAAAATCAATATTATTTATTATCACCTATAATAGTATTTCCTACAAAAAATTTGCAAGAATAAACTCTATTTTATCTCCCCCTCTATCCCCATTGTAAAAATCACTTTCATTAAATCCTTAGTTTTAGTCAAGAAAGATTAGTATAAATCCCTTTGGACTAGCTGTTAATGCCATTCCACGAACCATTTAAGAGGAGTTTTAAATTAAATCTCTTCTTTGTTCCCTGAACACACCTTTGAAAATTTTTTTTTTTTACTTTCTAGCTGCATGGACACACTACTTATAGGTCAATAAAATTATCTTTTTTGAGTTTTTACTTATAGGAGAAATATATGTTGACATACACTAGATTGCCTTTTTAGCAATGAAGATAATTAAGGGTTTTATTTTGCAATGGGTTTCCAAGGACCCACACTGGTAACCATGTTTTCAATTGCCAATTAGATATAGAATATATCATGTGAGTTCACAGAAATGTGCTCACAGTTACACTGTTATCCTTTCTTAAATATGATGTTCAAAGGAATTTTGTAGGCTAAATTCAGTTTCAATTGTCGTTGGTAGAGTTCAGTCATGATTTGACTACAAAATATACTAACATCTGTATTATAATGAATTATATTTTAATGTAACTTTCCAATATATAAAATATTTTTAATAATTAAAATTTTACCCAAGAAATACAGATGAAAAAACAAAATGAGGATAAAATTATTAAATATAATAATAGATGAAATAAAAATTTCAGTAGTAAATCAAGCAAAATCTTTTAAGAAACAGTTTTAAGTTTCTCTTTTATAAAGCATGTAATTTGAGGATTAACTAGACATAATGAAATTCAGTATGCTTTTAGTTTCATGTATGTAACAATGTTAAGGTCTGAGGTGCCCATTTAATTATTTAACAAACAACTTTCCAGCACATAATACATGCCAGGAGTAATTTAGAGAATAAAGGAAGATTAATATGAAGTTACCTATACCCTCAAAGAGCTGACAAGTAAGCAAATAAATACAATAAAGTATTATAGATTTTATGATGGGAGTACATTCATGGCACAGTGGAATCACAAGTTTAATGTTAAAAATAAAAGAACAAGAAAAATAAATTATTGTATTTATCCCTGACTCGTAAAGGCATTAGATAATTATTTCACATTGACATTTAGAAATGCCATGTTGAAGATAAAAAAAAAGATCTATCCATACCATTCTGATTATATGTAACTGAACTCTCAAATATTTTGTCATTAATTAAAATAAAAAATAGGTAATTTCCAGAAATGTGGAAAAAATAGTAATTAAATGTGTGTGTAATTTAATTTGAAAACCTATGTTAAAATTATAACCTTAACATTTACTAGCCTGTGAAATTAAGAAAAACACTTAAGCTTTCTGAACTCTAGTTTTCTGATTGATAAATATAAATATTATTTTCTTACTGGTCAAGGTCATCATAAGAAGTGAGATAATATGTATAAAATGCACATACAATATTATATGAATTAGTTATCATAAGTCTATTTGAGCATCTTTTCCCACTGCAGCATAGTGGGTAATATAAGTCTGAGACTCCATTTACTGCTATGTAAGTTTTGGCTTTGTATTCTTAGCACCTAGAAACATACCTGGTGACTGATAATTATACAATAATTGCTTGATTAAAAAAATTTAGTTTACTGATCACTGTTTTTTTATAAGCTTGCATTGAAAAGTGAAAATTTCACATCTTATCTGAATATTTAGTGTTCTTTAAAGGAAAGAGCTTGCTATTTGAAAAATATTTATATTTTTTTGTGGTAACATTTAATTCATATAAATAGATCTCCCAGTATAGCCTAAACATTTAATTAATTTCAACCAACATTAAGACCTTGCTTTATTTGAATTTTTAAAATTATAATATAAAATTCCATGATAACAATGTATGTCAACCAAGCAGAGGAATTCAATTTTAGACTTTGTAATCTTTAGAATAATGTCTTTCTAGAGGTTATTCTAAGCAAAGAGACATACATACACTTCAAATGTATACTCATATTCTGCATATTATTTTAAATTTTTATATTTTTACTAAATAAGAAATAGAAAACATTTTATATTAACAATTATAATTATAATTTTAAAAAGTTATATAGCATTCCACTATGAAGGTATACCATATTAATAGACAGTTTTGTTTCTTATAAGTCATGATTTAAAATACTATTGCATTTTCTGCCTTTTATTGGATTATTCCCACTAGCAAGCAAATATGTTCTGTCTCCCATATTAAAAAAAAGAAAAAGTCTCTTGATCACATACCTTCCAGAAGCGAATTCTGTTTCTCATTATAATTCATTGTCTCAGTAAACTTACCTACATAAATGTTCTTAAAACATTTTTAAATTTTTTGAAAAACTACATATCCCCTTGCACATGTTTCAGTTAACCAGTTTTTTCCATCACAAATATAAATATTTGCAAAGAATATATTTGCATATTGAAATTTTAAAATAAATCATCAGTAATTAGATATATTGATATCATGTGCCTTCTGATATGATGCCCTGAAAAGAACACAACAGGGAGTTAGTTCTGTTGTAGTTTTGCCCAAAATGCATAACCTGAATTTAATCATGAAGAAATATCAAATAAACCCAAATTAAGAGACCCTTTACAAAATAAGTGTCCAATGTTCATCAACGGTCTCAAGGTTATGAAAGAAAAAAAATGACTAGAAAATGCTCTCAAATGAAAAGAGACTAGGGACACATAATAACTGAATGCAATGTGTGATCATGAATTGGATCCTAGACCAGGAAAAGAACATGAGTCAGAGAGTTGGAGCTACTTGAATAAGATCTGTTAATTAGTATTGTATCAATGTTAATTTTCAATTTTTACTATTACATCTGTTGTTATGAAGGAGGTTAACATTGGGGGAGCTGAAAGAAGGATATATAGGATTCATATTTACTATTTATAATATTTTTGTGATGATTAAAATTGTTACAAAATAAAAAGCCCAAAAATTATTTTTTGTTTCGTTTTAATTAATATAATTGACTGACAACTATAAATATGCTAGCAATTTTGATAATACATAATAAACCAAGAGTATTTGAAGTATATTTCTCAATAAGACAAAAGAGAACTTTTTTCAATTAGTTTGTGTGCTTATCAATGGATATTCATTAAACAGAGAATGAGATAAACAGCATAAAATTTGCTTCTTTTTTATTTTGTTTCTATTTTGTTGCTACCTACAAATGTAAGCACTGAAATATCTTGTTTTAATAAACAGAACTATAGAGAAGAAATTTTGTTATGAATGAGAATTTTTTGAATTCCTTTTTATTTTGGATGTAAAAAGTGTTTGTTATAAAAATTATTTTTAATGACCTAACAGCTGGCAGTTTAATAGGGCCCTCCTTCAACTTTAAGGAAAGCAAATAATTGAAAACATTGCATATGGGTCATTTGTTTTCTCATTTTCTGAAAGAAATATAAAAAATATTGTATATAAACATATCAAATAACTAATAATTGCACTTGATATATTTTTCTTGGAGATACAGTGTTTAATTCAATATAGCCAAAAACGTGAGAAAATCAAATGGTATTAACTGCAATACACTGTTAGTTTTTTATTATTTTTTAATCATGTACCTTAAAACTATTTGTTAAAAGTTAAAACTTCAGATTTACTCCATTCATTTTAGAGAGGATATCCACAATGTAATCTATTTGTCAAAGCCAGTTTTCAATGTCAAACTAACCAGTCAGATCAGATTTACTTTCTGCCAGGAAAAAACATACAAGGAAACAATCGCATGATTTAATTTTAAAATTCAAATAAGTATGGTAAATGTATTCCAAGAAATATTACAAAAATACCAAAAAATTAAATTAAATATTAGAATATGGTTGTAAAATAAAATACTAAAGACAATCAATATAGTTTAATATAATGAACCTAACTATGTTTATAACAAATTACAAAACAATCATGAGTCTAATTGCCATTTAACTTTACTGATTTTTAAATATCCCAATGCTATACAAAGCTAAAATTAACAATTATTTAGGAGGCAAAAAGTATGATAAAATATTTTTTTCATAAATACAAGTACATATATGTTTGAATCCTAGTGTTCAGTTTTGGGGAATAGTTAAGAAATAATCACACATAAAAATTATGAATATCTCCATTAATTTTATTAAACATCACAATTTTTCTGTTTAATAAAAAAGAAAATTTTATATTGATAAAAATTAATTATTATCAGCTAACATGTAATTTTAGTTTTCAACTATCAGATGTAAAAAATATTAGAATTTTGTAGATTAGATAGGATGAGTATTAACTATTGAAAAAATATTTCATATAATTGGTAAAACAGGTTTTGATATCTCTATTGAATAAGAACATACCTAATATAAAAGATCTTCTATAA
Organism: Eidolon dupreanum; assembly: GCA_028627145.1. Classification (NCBI taxonomy): domain Eukaryota; kingdom Metazoa; phylum Chordata; class Mammalia; order Chiroptera; family Pteropodidae; genus Eidolon; species Eidolon dupreanum. The sequence continues at coordinate 78,047,776 of CM053507.1, read as the reverse complement.
AAGTTTTTCTTGAGTTATGCTCACTATAAATTAATATTTTTGCCTCTTAAAGTTTAATGATCTATATAATTATTAATTTATATCTGTATCTATTTATTATTTTTTAGCACTTTAGTAAACAATTGTAACATGGTCATGGTGGTAGGGGAGACAAAATGAGAAAACAGGATGAGTTTTAGATTTCATCTTGTTTGTCATACTAAAACTGTGAACAAAAAAAATGGTTTAAGGAGTCATTGAGAGAAAACAAGCATGAAATTCCACAGTGGAAATTTTATAATCACTTCCTTAAAAATAACTACATTTTAATAGGAACTACATTTTAATTGCCTAAGAAAAAATTTACATACATAAGAACCATTATGAAAATGAACCATTGTGATGAAGGAAACAAAGAGAAATTAAATTCAAATCAGAGTATTTGCTTAATAGCTTAAGCAGTTGCTAATGTTTATATATTACAATCTGAATTATAATGCTTAGATAATGAATTTGTTGCTTTTTGAAAAGTCATGAGTATTTCAACTCATACTAAACAGATATGCAAATATTGTTAAGATGATTGTCTATTTTACAATAAGGTTAATTTTGGTAAAAGGCACATTAACTCTATAATCATAATAGGGCTAATCAAGCCTTGGTTTGATAAAGAAAGCAACAAAGGTAAATGCTAAAGAAAAAAATGATAACTAATTTGGATAATTTAGGCCAATACAATAATTTTTGTTTTTAAATAAAAGGGTTGAGTTCTTTTGGCCTGATGCAAAATAAAAAAATATGATTTCTTTTCACTTACCTTCTTTGGCAGAACTTATTAAACATAACTGATTTTGAATTATCATGAGCATGATGATGGTAAGGAAATCTGGAAAGTAGATAGTTTTTGTCTAGCTAATGCTGAATATATATTTTGTTAAAAAATATTATATAACTACTATGGATTATATTAATTCAGTCCTGTTTTTTTCCCATAAAATGATTATTACATTAAAATATTTGAAGAGGCATATATTCAGTGCATTAATTAGAAGCCAAATTAAATATTCCTTTTTAACATTAGAAATTTTTTCTAGTCCATACCATTTTGAAATATTCTTTTAAAATAGGACATCATTTTGTGTAATCCTAAATATACACTATATTTCATTCAATCATAGTCTCAGAATTTTGAAACTGGGAGGAACCTCAGATCTCATAGGGTGCTATCTGTTCATGCTTCATGGGCAGGAACTGAGGCTCAAAAATGTTGTGCAATTTGACCAAGGCCACATGGTTAATAAAATAATAATTCTCTGGAGACATTATATAATTTACATATACAAATGTAAAATCATACATGTATTTACAACTAACAAAACGAAGGCTTAAAGTGATAGCATGACTTGCCTAAAAACATATAATTATTTAATTAAAGATCTTGGGATCAAACCTAAATATGTTTTTCTTTGTTAATGCATTATCTTCTAGAGTGTTTGGTTATGTCCAAACTTTATTAATTTCATGTAATTGAATAATAAGGCCAATCTTTTCCAAGTTCTAGACTTTTATCTCCAACTATCTATTTGACATCTCCACTTAAAGTCTCAAAAACATTTTTTAATATGTCCCAAGTTTAACATGTCATGATTTTTTTTTCTATTCAGATTGTATTCTCATTCCCACTTCACAGTCTTATTCATCTCAGTTAATGGTACAATCATAACCCCCAACCCTGTTCTTTAACCCAGAAACTTAGCAGTAATTAAACTCTCCCTTTTCCTTACACTTCATATTTAGAACATTTTAGAGGTTCTATCTCTAAAATATATCATGAACATGTTGTATTTTCTCTATTGCCACTATTACATGATCAGTCCAGAATACTTTCAATTATCTTGCCTCTATTACCATCTCATCACCACCACCATGATATTCTTTTCACTCTCCACATAACAAATTCAGTTATTTGTTTAGAGAATATGTGAAATCATGTGACTCTGCGACCAAGTAACAATAAAATTATTTTATTACACTTAACATAAAATCTAACTTCTTAGTATAGCCTATGAAGACTTAACCTGCAGTTCATCTTTTAATACTTTCCCTGTCATTCATAATATTCTAGGTATTCTGTCTTCTTTCAGTTTATTGAAGACTTAAAGACTTTCCTACTTTGGACTTTTGTCATTTTCTTTTGACTGGGGTACTCTTCATTTTATTTTTCTCATGGTTAAGCTGGGGAGCTATCTTCTGTCATAGGTAATGTCTACTATGTTCCCAAATGATCCTTGTTCCCTGGTATTCATGGCCTTGTGTTATCCCCTCCCCTTTGGTAACTTTATTCTAACCAATAAGATATTTCAACTTAGAGGGATGTTACTTTCATCATTAGATTACAAAAGATTCTTACTTCCATCTTGCTAGAAAACTCTACCCTTGCTGGCTTTGATAAAGCTAGTTGCCATGTTGTCAAATCTATGTGGCAAGGACCTGAAATAGTCCAACAGCCATCTAATGAAATTCTCAATCCAATAACCTAGAAAGACTTGAATCTTGCCAACAACTACATAATTGAGCTTGAAAGAGAACCCTTCCCCAGTTAAGCCTTCAGATGAGAACTTAGCCCAAGCGGACATCTTAATTATGGTCTTGACAAAAACCCCAAAGCAGAAGATCAAGTTATGCTTGTACAAGACTCCAGATATAGAGAAACTGTGAGATAATAAATGCGTGTTATTTTAAGCCACCAAGGCAGAAATAAATACCTAATATATCTTCTTAGGGAAGATTTCACTAACTACTCTAAAGTAGTTCACCCTAGATCGCAATTATTCATTTAGTTTCAGTGTCACCTATTAAAAATTTGAAATGTGGACAGGATCCCCTACACATCTGTGAGGTCTGTGAGGTTGAAGTGAGATATGCCTCACTGTATTATACATAATACAGCCTTTCTCTTTGTTTCTTTCTGGCCTGGAGTGCTTTTGAATTGAAGACTATGTGGTTATTAAGGCTTTACCATTTTTATTTCAAGAAATTGGAATTTTCCTTCATCTTCATCTTATTCTAATATGTGATCAGTCACCTGGAATAAATTTTTCCATCAGTGTGATGTTCCAAAGGAAAATATAGGCAAAATTAGAGTTTGAAGTTATATGTACTTCATGATATTACCATATTATTTTTTTCCCATTGTCGATAGAAACAAGGTAAGGTAGCATAGTGCTATTTGACTAATCTCATCAATATAGATAGTACTGTCTATCTGGTTAATTTATGCCTCAACGATTGCCTGTTTCTGATTTGCAGAGAATTATTTTTTGCTTGGTTAATCAGGTAATTGTTTTACTTTTAAATTTCACTTCGCTCTTGTAGACAGAATCAGAAATCAGAAGAGCTAAACACACCTTGAACCTTTCAGGTAGTTCAGAGGGCTTCCACTTGCATGCTACTCCACAGAATATTAATTCTTCCTCTTTTGGGAATACTTGCAACTTAAGTGTCTTAATAGTTCATGTGAAGCAGCTGTCAAGATTGACTGATTCTACATTTTTAAAGCACAGTGTAATTGTCATAATGCATTTAAGCCTTTGTTCACAATTATTTTAAATGATTACAAAGAGATTTATAACCCTGAAGCTCAATGGAAGATGTTGAATTATTTGATTTATTTCTTTTGTTTATAGTTTTTCCAAAAAGCTGTCTTTCCATTGTAGTCTAATGACTGCTGATAATTCTCATGGACCTCCATTTGACCTATTTGTTGATTATAATATATATAATAGATATATATTTATATTTTTATATTTTTATTCCCCCGTATATATTTTTTAAATGACAATTTCAATATGTCAACAGCTTAATTAGACCAAAACCATTTGATCTATGCTTTTATCAGAAGAGAAAATATTATGACTGTATTTGTGTTTTGATTTTATAAGAGAATTCCTGAAAAACCATACTGCATACTTTAAGGTCATTGTCATTAGTATTTGCTATAACTAAATTGTAAGCCTGAATTTCTCTATTTTCAGAATTCACCTAGCATGTTAAAAAGAAACAGGTAATAATTTAAAATATAGTTGACTTTTGAATAACATGGGTGCTAAGGGTGCCAGTACCTGCACAGTCAAAAATCCACATATAACTTTTGACTTCTCTAAAATTTAACTATTAATAGGCTATAGTTGACTGGAAGCCTTACTAATAACATCAACAGTCGATTAACATACTTTGTATGTTGTATGTATTAATACTGTATTCTTACAATAACATAAGCTGAAGAAAAGAAAATATTATTAAAATCACAAGAAAGAAAAAAATACATTTACAGTATTTATTTAAAAAATCTGTGTATAAATGAATCTGTGCATATCAAAACTGTATTGTTAAAAAGTCAACTGTAATTCATTTTTGCCAGTTTTCCTTCCTTGCATTTTGATGAAGCAAATCATTTATGTTTAGCTGAGCAAAATAAAAATATAATTTCCATTTATTAAGAAAAAATTTTATATAGCTTGTAGATTAAATTATTACTTACATTAATAAGATGATGTAGTTAATTTCCACTAATAAGAGTGAAAAGGAAATTTGAGTCAACTCTGAATTACTCTGTGTCACAATCTTTTGTGTACAATAAGATCTCTCTGATGTACACAATGCTAAAAGAGTTCCAGGAAACACACTTACAGAGGCCTCTTGATGTATGGATAGTTTGGATAGTGATCAAACATCTCCAGCACATTTGAATGCTTTGTCATTGATCAAAAAATGAAGCAGGAATTGAAACCTAAAAAATTTACCAATTGGGCTAAAATAATAGTAAAAAATGATTTTACCTGGCATAATCATTTAGTTGATCCTGAGAGATTTTTTAAAATTAATTTAGTCTTTTTATTTTTGGTATTTAAACTATATCTTTTATTTTTTTATTTTTTTTTGCTTAATATAAGACATAGTCAAAGGTGGATGTGAGAAATGACTTTCAAGTTATCCCTGAGGACAGAGACTTTATAATACCTTTTGTCATGGCAAATGTGGTAAGAAACAGAATATTTTTCTTTTCTGCAGCTGAGATATTACTCCTCCATAATAAAATGTTAATAAAAATAATTAATTGTTGAGTTCATATTTTCTAGCACATTAAAAAAAAAAAACCTGCTCTTCATATAGCTTATAGCATGACCTCTCAAGAGCAAATTAGAAGCTTAGTATTCAGTTAGAGTTGCTAAATTACTTATGATATTTAAAGTATACCAAAATTTCACAATTTCCTGAAACTTTTACATGCTCTAAGACTCACTCTACTTTTCCATATGGATTACATCTGAAAAAGGTGGCAGGCTTAAATTTTTATAGTTTTTTTTGGGGGGGAGGTGGAATTTTAAGATAAATTAAATAAACTTGATTTCTTTGTTCATTATACTGTGCAACCAGGTTTTTACCTCTCTGTCTCTCTCGGTCTCTCTCTCTTTTTTTTTTTTTTTTTTTTTTTGAGACTAAGAGAGATGAAAGGCATGAGTAACCAAACTCAAAATGACCAATGTTTGAGAAAAGTGTAATAGTTTATTTTCACTTCTTGAAACTATTATTTTTTTTCTCATTTCATTAAAACAGGAATTGAAATCAATACTCTAAATCAAACACCCCCTTTACTTTTCATAATTGCTATGCTGTTTGTTATGGTGTCTTGTTGTCCAGTCTTTCCAAGATACCTTCCTCTCATTTTTCATTTTGAAGTGTTTGAAAGTTAATGAAGCCCTCTGCATGGCTCCCATCTTCAGAAAACACTTCTATAAAACAGGCTTCAACCATGTGTTCTAATCTCCTTTGGTACAAATGGTCAGCAGGGCATACATTTTTGCCCTTATGTTTTATTTTTTGAACATTTTTATATAGCTTGAAAAGGCTAGACCCCCATGGAATCTTATCAAAACACTGCAGAGTGCTTGAATGCATCATATTATTGGTATTAATAAGATGAAAAATTAGTCACTGCAATAGACACTGAGAAATGTTTCAAATCACAGAGAGAGGCTTTCTTTAGGATAAAGCTGAAAGAAAATAAGACAGCAGGGAAATAGATCTGAGGAGGTTTTTTAAAAGTATAAAGATCAAGCAAAGCTTTTGGTGAATTATAGTTTCTTACTGGACTAAATTAAATGTGTAGATTTGCATGGTGTGAATATAGAGATGATACATGTAAAGGCAATAAAAGATAGATATCTATGGGGCAATTAATTTGATAACTGAAGTAACTTTAAGCTAGGAATATAATTAATAAATCTAAGTGTTTTTCCCCCCTTTGAGTTTTTCGCGAATTCCCTTAACTATGCATTTGTATACCTATTGGTGTTCTGAACATAAGAAACCATGTGAGTAGATTTTTACTTAACTACAAGCTAGATTGCTATGTAAACAAAATAAAGATTTTAAAAAAATTACCAGGGATTTTTTACTTTAAAAATTGCTTTTAAAAGTGCTTCACTGAAATCTTATTTGTTTTTAGATCGATTCTCTACATAGCCCAAATATATATTAGACAGTTGCCAAATCTATTTTCTCTAGAAAAATAAAACTAAAAGGATTAATTGAGATTCCTTTTTCTTCAATGAGACTATAAATTAATTGAAAGACAATTTGATATATTTTATTTCTTCTATATCCTTGTCATAGTATGTGCATATATTAAGTAAACTGTAATTATTGAATGAATGGAGAATCTTCTGGAAAATAGATTGAACCTCTTTCTGTTGACCATAGACACACCTTAACTAATATTAATTAATATTTTACTTTGCATAGTTAAAAGTCAAAATATTAATAGACTATAAACTATATATTGCTCAGACTGTAAGGTGCAAGATTGATAGCCATTATAATGTGAGAATGAAATAGAAGAGAAAGGACAATTATACATCTGACAAACCTAACAACAACAGACACAAAATGATCACTAGCTTAATGAGTAATTTTCTCCTAAGTCAAGAATAAATACAAAATAGAAATCTAATAGTATCAATAGAAAAAAAAAAATGAAGAAGAAGAAAGCAGATACCAGATCAGGAGTCTACTATTATACTTGCTACACAGACGTGGGGGAAATAAAGAAATGTGAAGAAAAATATACTGGGTCCTGAAATTGAATTCCAGTATCTACTGATAGAAATAAAGAGTGTTGAGTAATTCTAAGGAATTATATGAGAAGGATTGATAGGCTAAGAAAGAACACTACATTCTGATGTGTGTGAAATTAATATAAGCATTCATGTATTAGGGAAGGAAAGAAAATTAAGCCCAAATCTTAATGTACAAATGGAAAATTTTATTTCTAAAGTCTGTAAAGAGGAATTTAAGGAAAAGTTACCCACATTCTTATAAATTAGTCTTTACAAGTCACTCTATTCCCTGAGACAGCAGTAAGGCACAAAATTTCTCTTCCTTCCATAATCTCCATTTCACTTGCTGGCAGCACCACCTACCCTGGACCATCGTTGACTCTGTCTTGACTTCATTCCTGTCCAAATGTGATTAGTCACAGGGGTTTTACAAAGAGAGAATTTAGAAAAGTTTTGGTAGAAAATGTCAAACCTACCACTTCTCATAGTAAGAATTACTATTCATCTATAGAATACACTTATTTTTATCTCATTTGCTCTTCATAACCTTCAGTTGGGTTGGCATTATTAGTCTTATTTTAGAGATAAGGGAATTAAAACTCAAAGTGAATGGTTTGCTTTTCTTTGGTAACATAGCTAGTAAATAATATAACCAAAATTATAATCTAGACCAGTAATTCCAGGCTTGATAATATTTTCTTTTATTTACACTTTGCTGATTATTGATAGAAATATTCAGTTATAGTCAATCATGGACCAAAGCTGATGAAGTAGCCACTATCTTGATCCTTGGAAGTCATCATATCAGATGGAAAAGAGAGCACTGGAAATATTTTCAGTGTGCACAAGTGTCTAAAATGTACATTAAGTTCTAGGTACAGCTAGAGCATCAACATATGGGTATTGTCTAATTTGATTATCTATAAAATCTACTACCAAATAGGTGAGGTTAAAAAGCAAGTTTGGACATGAATTATATCCAAGATCAGTATATCATATTAACTATTTGCATATTTCCCATCATTGCAAGGGAATAAATAACACCAATGTTAGAGGAGTCAATCTCAGAAACGGAAGTTCTCATTATGGATATATAAACCTTGAATTTCCATAGCTTGATGGCTCTTGCGCCCACTGCAGAGGTGAATGTTGTCTCCTCACTGAGAAGAGAGCCCTCGTATTAAACACAATCCACAATGACCATGTAGGCAGCTTCCAGAGAACTGATTGGAACTTGGGGGTAGAAGAGTAGAAACAAAACCTAGATGTTATAGCATTGCAATCCCTTTCCTACTTAACAATGACAATGACAAGTGGTTAGTGACTGCCATGTTGAACTTTGCTGTTCTAGTAGATGCTCCGATCATTTGAGAAAGTGTGTTTCTTACCAGTTATAGTTATGACTTGTCTGTAACTTAATCTTCATGGGCAAAAAAGATAACATATCTCACATATGCTGTCATAGTGCCAGCATATAGCAAGTGTTTCATAAATGTTTACTGAATGGATTTCAGCTTCAATTTACAAATATATTCATGTTTATTTACCCGTTACTATGTGCCAGTACTTTTTTAATCAGTGGGAAATTCAACAGTGACAAAAAAATAGACAAAATGTTTTCAAGAAACTTACCTTCTAGTGATTTTTTTTAAAATAAAATTACAGAAATATAATTTATAGATTGTAACATCAAAAGCCACAAGAAAGAGGGAAGTAACTAGACCTCATCATTGAGTCTGGATAACATATTTTAATAGAATTAGAGACAAACTAAAAGAAGAATTGAACAGCTAGCAGAGAACTTGCTTAAAAGCCATGGTTCTGGGCTTAGTATTGATGTTTTCAAGGTGAGACTGCTTCTCGGTGTAGGGAAGCATTGCAGGAGGATGGTGTGCAAAAAATGTCCGTGTTGAAATTACAATCAAATTATAAATTAATCAACATGGAGAATCATCTGAGGTCATCCAGCTGATCATAACACACGAGCCTGTTAATATAAAGGAGCCACATTGAAGCCGGTAGGAGGGGCAAAGTCGCTCTGGCTGGACCCGCACCTGCGGGTGGTGGAGGATCACTGGGAGGGAGAGTGAGGCTGCAAGGGCTTTCCTGAGGGAGAAAGGGGTCCTAGTCTCATCTGGGGGCTCTCCAGTCCAGGGTCCCAGCCCAGAGAAGAGGAGATTCCAATAACTCTGACTGTAGAAAACAGAGGGGATTCCAGCCATATAGGTGAGATGGAAGGAGACTGAATCCCCAGATGTCCCTTTGAAGGACCTGCGCACAGGCTTGCATTTGATTCTTTCTGAGAAAATCTGTATTACCGGGCCCCAGAACGAGAGCTGGAAGGGCAGCCATCAATGTACCTTAGTCCGGCCCCCCTATTGGTAATCTATAGACCTAGCCAGTTTGATTGTGCAGACCTCTCCCACAGAATCATTAGAAAGCGCTGATCAGAGAAATTAGCCCCCCTCAACCAACCTGCAGATTGCCTGGGGCATTTGTTGCTGGATGGCTGCAAAGCCCTTCTTGAAGCCCATCTTTGATTCAGGGCCAAGCATTCCCATTGGGCGGCCAGTGCGGTAAGCCACATTTCCAAGATAAGGTCAAGCAAATCACTGGAGCTAGCATGAACTTGGGCAGATATCACAGTCCTGTGGGCAAGTCCCAAAGAGCAGCTGGTCTTGCTGGGATCTGGGACTTATGTGGGAACTAGTGAAAAGTTACCAAAGTTGCAGCAAGACTGAGGCTGTATTGGTCTGACTGCCATTTTCTCACTGAGACCCCACCCCACCCTGCCAACAGGTGGCCCATTGTCAGTGAACTGCCACAGCCCAGCCCCACCCCTTCCCTGAATTCCCAATCCACACAGGCAACAAGCTTTGTCTAGCACAAGGCAGGCTCTGAACGGAATCTACAGCAGGCAGACTCAAGAGTTGTAATGTTGTGTCTGGGGAGTGCAGGGGTTTGTGGGACCTCCTCAGACTGCAGCTGTTCTCACTGTGATCTGTGTTTACAGCGAGAATGCCCAGGCACGGAAGTTGCAGCAAAACCGAGGCTGTATTGGCCAGATTGACCTTATTTTCCTGAAATTCGCACTTCACCCAAGCCAAAAGTTCCTGCAGCCCATTGACAAGCAGCCTCTTGTGCCCTCCTTGGTGCTGGGGTTGTGCAGTCTGCACAGGCAACAGACCTTGGCTAGCACAGTGAGCACATTTCAAGGAAAACAGTTATGGATATGTGGCAACCTGACCCTAACTGACCATTTCCTGCTCAAATGAGTTAGTTCCTGACTGCACCCCTTACCCCAGGACTCTCCGGCTGACATGGCAGTCTGAAAACCTGCTTAAACAATTAAGCCGGTTTCCTCATAGTTTGGCAGGCAATCGATGTTCTCCTTCCTTATATGGAATATCTATAGCTGTGTAGGAATGCAGAAGTATAGGAGGGTATAAAACTGCCTGCCATGTTACAATTGGGGCTCAGCCTTTGGGTAAGAATTTGCTGAGCCACTTGGTACCCGCAGCAATAAAAGCTACTTCCTGCTTATAGACTCGGTTTCCCGTCTCTCTGTTTGAGAATCCTACTACAGACAGACCAATGCTGCCTGTGTGAGCTGCAATATTTCTTGAGGGGATTGCAGGGGTCTGTATTGTCCCGACAGCCCTTTATTTCCTGAGCTCCTGGCCTATTCAATACACAAGGTGCCCATGACACATTGATAGGCAGCTCCCCTTGCCCTAGGGTAGCACATTTAGGCCCAGGGTGGGCAGCAGCTGACCTTGCTATGAGTGGAAACTTGTACAGGGAGCCACAGAAACAGTGTTGGCATGTAAACCGACATTGCAATGCTAGGAGGAAATTTACTCAATAGACCCAGGAGACTCCTCGGGTCCTTGTGCCAACCAACATGTATATCATCCAGGCTCATCCAGTTTCAGAGACTTATAAGCAACTGACAGGCAGTGCCAGGCACTTGAGGAGCACTGGTCCCTCTGCTAAACTGCTATAGATCAGGGATGGGGGATAACCAACTGCTGCCTATAGCATTGTCTCTTCCGTTTACCTATAGTTCCAGCATAGGCAACAGCCATCTGCGGATCACTTTGTAGTTCTCACTGGGTAGCCCTGAGCAATCAAAAGCAGCAGCTGACCTTGGCCTACTGGGGAGCCCCTCCCAAGGGGCCACAAAACCAATGCATCTGGAGGCTGGTACCAGACCACAACGGAGCAACTCCTGACTAGTTCCATTAGTGATACACACAAAGAGCAGTTACAACAAGTACACAAGCCTGTTAGGGCAAATCCTCCTCAGAAGGGTCAGCTCCCACACAACAACTCTTACCCTGTGGATGCAGTCAATTCTTACAATTAGTCAGCCTGAGCATTAATCCTATCCATTGATCTACCAAAAACAATAAAGGTTTGGCAACAACAAAAAGTCACATAGGGCTCACGCAAAGGTCACGTCCAGAGTCCCCAGCATACGGGATCAAGAAGAGTGTGCCACTGTACCACACAGGACACCTTCCACATTAGGTCATCTGGCCAAGGCTGAGAGGTGAAACAAATATTCTTGACACATAGAAATGAACACAGGGAAGCTAATAGAATGAGAAAACAAACATGCCACAAATGAAATAAAAGGAGAAAACTCCAGAAAATAAGCTAAATGAAATGGAGGCAAGCAAACTACCAGAAACAGAGTTCAAAATAATGGTTATAAGGATGCTCAATGAACTTATGGGGAGAATGGATGACCACAGTGAGAACCTCAACAGCATAAAAAAGTACATAGAAACCATAAAAAAGAACCAGAAAGAAATGAGAAATACAATAACTGAAATGAAGAATACACTAGAAGGATTCAGCAGTAGACTGGATGAAGCAGAAGATTGAATTAGCAAACTGGAAGACAAGATAGCAGAATACATCCAATCAGTCCAACAAAAAGAGAAAAGAATTTTTAAAAATAAGCATAGTTTAAGAGACCTCTAGGACAACATGAAGCGTAAAAAGATCCGGATCATAGGAGTACCTGAAGAGAAGACAGAGAGCAAGGGATTGAGAATCTATTTGAATAATGACAGAAAACTTCCCTAACCTGGCAAAGGAATTAGACATACAAGTTCAGGAAGTACAAAGAGTCCCAAACAAGAGGAATTCAAACAAACTCACACCAAGACACATCATAATTAAAATACTAAAGTCAATGACAAAGAGAGAATCTTAAAAGCAGCAAGAGAAAGAAAGCTAGTTACTTACAAGGGTACTCCCATAAGAGTATCTGCTGACTTTTCAATAGAAATTTTGCAGGCCAGAAGGGACTGGCAAGAAATATTTAACATTATGAAAAACAAGAATCTACAACCATGAATACTCTATGCAGCAAAGCTTTCAATTAAAATGGAAGATGAGATAAAAAAACTTCCAAGACATAAAAAAGCTTCAGGAATTCATCACCAACATGCCAGCATTATAAGAAATATTAAAGCATCTTCTGTAAAAAGAGAAGTAAAAAAGAAAATAGAAATAACAAATATGAATAATAAAATGGCAGTAACAATGTACTTATCAGTAATCACTTTAAATGTAAATGTAAATTAAAAGACATAGAGTTACCAAATAGATAAGAAAACAAGACCCATGCATATGCTGTCCACAAGAGACTCACTTCAGATCAAACAAAGCTCACAGACTGAAAGTAAAGGGATGGGAAAAAATTTCACACAAACAGAAATGAAAAAAAAAAAAAAAAAACCAGGGTACCAATATTTATATCAGAGAAAATAAACTTTAAAACAAAGGCTATAATGAGAAAAAAATGGCATTACATAATGATAAAGGGATAAATAAATCAAGAGGACATAACTCTAGTAAACAAATACACATATGTTTATAGGAGCTATAATGTTTATTATCCAACATAGGAGCACCTACATACATAAAGCAATTATTGACTGACATAAAAGGAGAGATCAATAGTAATACACTCAGAGTAGGAGGTTTTAACACCCCATTGACACCAATGGGCAAATCTTCCAGGCAAAGAATGCGCCTAAAAGACACACTCAAACAGATGGATTTAATAGATGTTTTCAAGAATTTTACTCCAAAGCAGCAAAATATACATTCTTCTCAAGTGCACATGGAACATTTTCAAGGATAGACCACATATTAAGACACAAATCAAGTCTCAATAAATTTAGGAAGATTGAAATCATATCAACCTTCTTCTCTGATCATAATGATATGAAACTAGATATCAACTGCAAGAATAAACTGGAAAATACACAAACACAAGGAGGCTAACTAATATGCTACTTAACAATAAATGAGTTATTAATGAGATCAAGGAAGAAATCAAAAGGTACCTAGAGACAAATGAAAATGAAAACATAATTACTCAAAATTTATGGGACACAGCAAAAGCAATCCTAAGAGGGAAATTCATAGCAATATAGGCCTACCTTAAGAAATATGAAAAAGCTTAAATAAATAATCTAACCTTACAATTAAAAAACAGCAAACAAAGCCCCAAATGAATAGAAGGAAGGAAATAATAAAGATCAGAGCAGAAATAAATGAAATAGAATCTAGAAAAACAATACAGAAGATTAATGAAACCAAGAGCTGATTCTTTGAAAGGATAAACAAAATTGACAGACACTTAGCCAGACTAGTCAAAAGAAGAAGAGAGAAGACTCAAATAAAATCAGAAATGAAAAAAAAAAAAGAAATAATCACAGACTCCACAAAAATACAATGGATCTTAAGAAAATACTATGAGCAATTACATGCCAACAAATTGGACAATATAGAAGAAATAGACACATTCCTAGAAATATAAAATCTCCCAAGACTAAATCAAGAAGAAACAGAAAATCTAAACTGACCAATTACCACCAATGAAATAGAATCAGTAAGGAAACACCTCCCAAAAAACAAAAATCCTGGACCAGATGGCTTCATAGGCAAATTTTACCAAACAGTTAAAGAAGAATTATCATCTATCTATTCTTCTCAAACTATTTCAGAAAGTTCAGAAAGAGGGAAGGCTCCCTAACTCCTTTTATGAGGTCACCATTACCTTTATTCTAAAACCAAACAAAGACATTAGAAAAAAAAGAAAACTATAGGCAGATATCTCTTATGAACACTGATGCAAAAATCCTCAACAAAATATTAGCAAACCAAAGTTAGCAATACATTAAAAATATCATACACCATGATAAAGTTGGATTTATTTCTGGGATGCAAGGTTGGTACAATATTTACAAATCAATTAATGTGATACACCACATTAATAAATCGGAAGATAAAAACCATATGATCATATCAATAGATGCAGAAAAAAGCATTCAACAAAATTCAGCATCCATTTATAATAAAAACTCTCAGTAAAGTGGGAATAGAGGGAACATACTTCAACATAATAAAGTCCATATATATCAACTTACAGCTAACATCATACTCAATGGGGAAAGGCTAAATACATTTCCCTTAAGATCAGGAACAAGCCAGCATTCCTTTTCAACATTGTATTGGAAGTCTTAGCCATGGCCATAAGATAAGAAAGAGAAATAAAAACCATCCGAATTGGAAAGGAAAAAGTAAAACTCTCACTCGTTGTTTGCCGAAGACATGATAAAGATTCCACCACAAAACTGTTAGAATTGATCAATGAATTCAGTAAAGTAGTAGGTTACAAAATAAATATTCAGAAGTCAGTGACATTTTTATACACTGATGATGAACGTTCAGAAAGAGAACTTAAGAAAACAATCCCATTTACAATTGCATTGAAAACAATAAAATAACTGAGAATCAAATTAACCAAGGAGGTAAAAGAACTTTTTTCAGAAAATTATGTCATTGATAAAAGAAATTGAAGAAGATACAAATAAATGAAAGCATATACCGTGTTCATGAGTAGGAAAAATTGACATTGTTAAAATGGCCATATTACCCAAAGCAATCTACAGATTCAATGTAATCCCTATCAAAATACCAATGACATTTTTCAGAGAGCTAGAACAAATACTCCTAAAATTTATATGGAGCCAGAAAAAAATCCGCATAGCCATGGTAATCTTGAGAAATAAGAACAAAGTTAGAGTTATCACACTGCCTGATATCAAACTATACTACAAAGCTACAGTAATCAAAACAGCATGGTACTGGCATTAAAAACAGATACATTGATCAATGGAACAGAATAAAGAGCCCAGAAATAATCCATACCTATATGCTCACTTAATATGTGACAAAGGAGGTAAGAATATACAATGGGGTAAAAACAGTCTCTTCAATAAATGGTGTTGGGAAAATTAGACAGATACATGCAAAAAAGAGAAACTGGATTACTTTCTTATACCATATACAAAGATAGACTAAAAATGTATCAAAGACTTAAATATAAGACCCAAAACCATAAAGCTTCTAGAAGAAAATAGAAGCAGTAAATTCTGATATTACTAACAGAAATTTTTTTTTTCAGATATATCTCCTTGGACAAGGGAAACAAAAGAAAAAATAAACAAATGGGACTATATCAAACTAAAAAGTTTTTGTACAGCAAAGAAAACTATCAACAAAACAAAAAGAGAACTGAATGTTTGGGAGAAGATATTCTCTAATGATACATCTGATAAGGTGTTAATATCCAAAAATATATAAAGAACTTATACAACTCAACAACAACAAAAAAAAAACAATCCAATTAAAAAATGGGCAGAAGACCTGAACAGATACTTTTCCAAAGAGGAAATACAGATGGCTTAATAGACATTTGAAAAGATGCTCAAGGTCTCTAATCATCAGAGAAATGCAAATTAAAACCACAATGAGATATCACCTCATACCTGTCAGAATGGCTATAATCAAAAACAAAAAACAACAAATGTTGGTGAGGATGTGGAGAAAAGGGAACCCTCATACATTGTTGGTGGGATTGCAAAGATCTGTGTACTCCAATATTCATAGCAACACAATTTACAATAGCCAAGATATGGAGGCAACCTAAATGCCCATCAACAGACAACTGGATAAAGAAATTATGGTTCATATGTACAATGGAAAATTACTCAGAATTAAAAAAAATGAAATCCTATCATTTGCAATGATATGGATGGACCTAGAGGTTATTATGCTGAGTGAAATAAGTCAGATATAGAAAGATAAATACCATATGATTTCACTTATATATGGAATCTAAAGAACAAAAAGAACAAACTAATCAAAAACAGACTCACAAATATAGCAGACAGTTTGGTGACAGACGGGGAGGGGGGTTGGGAGGCTGCTAGAATGGGATGAAGAGTTAAAGAAGTACAAATTAGTAGCAGATAGTTGGTCATGGAGATGGAAAGCATGGCAGAGGGAATGCAGTTTGCATTAATATAATGGCTAGATGGAGGGCCAGGGGAAGGAGGAGGCAATTGGGGGGATCGTTTCATGAACTATATAGATGTCTAACCAATGTACTATATACTTGAAACTAATTTAAATAAATAAATTTTAAAAAATTACAGAAATACAAAAGTATAACATTTGGTGAGTAAAATAGTTTGTGCTTTAGATGAATTTCCTAATTATTTTCTCTTTTAATGATTTCCATGATTCTACTATCACCTATCAGCTATCACTCTCTGGCTGCCCGGGATCTTTTACTGAAACACCACACAGGAGCTTGCCTTCTTAAAAATGACCAAAGCTTCTCATTGTTTTTGAAGTAGAAGAGTATTTTGATGTTTCTTGGCCTCTGATTTTCTTAAACTTTTGTTAAGCCCCTACTCATAATTCAGTGCCAAGTTCTATTGATTCCTCAACTATGAATGTTCTGACTTCCACTGTCAGCTATTTATTCTTCATTTCTTGTTCACAAAAATTTTGCGTAGGTCTTTTTTGTGTCATTTATTTTAGACTCATATTATATGTTAATTTTTCTCCATTAAACCTTTATTTTGTGGATGATAAAATGGCCACATACTAAATCTGATAAACTCATTGTAGGCTAGCATGGCAGGCCCTACAAAAACAGAGACCAAAATTAAGAACATAGGATGGTCTGAACATAAAAATTTCTAACTAAAAGCAAGTCATGGTGGATAGTCACATCCTGGGCCTTTTAGTTTTTTTGGCAAAGATCAGTCTTTACCTTAAGTAAGCCTGTTTGTTTGTTTGTTTATTCATCCATTTATTCATTTATCTATCTATCTATCTATCTATCTATCTATCTATCTATCTATTTATCTATCTATTTATTTATTGCATCTAAGATAACATACTCTTGGAATGTCAACGTGATCCCTTTTTTTTCCAGACTCCTCAAGGCACAGCTCACTGCATCAGACCTTGAGACTCCAGAGCCCCTCATGGCTGTCTTGTCCCCCACATACAATCTATATGTGCTGTAAATGCGAATTACTAATTCTCTTGTACTCATCAATATAAAAGAAGTAAGTGTCCCCCTTTTTTACTTTTTAACCAATCACAAAGATTTCCCCACTTTATTTTTTCCTACTCTCCTAATCTACTATGAATTAACCCTCCTTATGTCTCCTCCATTGATTCTAATGTACAAAATAAGCTGCAAAATTGTCATTCTCTGGAGCATTTTCTTAATCTGTTGAAATTTTGCTTCCTAGCAATTGTCATCAGTTTGACTCAAATAACCTCATTAAAATTCTCTACAAGTTTGAACGTTTCTTAGTCGATACTCAGTTTTCCTCTTATAACAAGCAAAGGGACTGATACAGGACAGATGCTCAGAGCAAGTGTTTGAGATAGAGAGACACTAGACCTATCCCCTATCTTGGTCCCTTATTTCCCCTCTTATCCAAAGGAAACTGAATTCATGGGGTTATGTGCCACAATCTACCTATTATTATTTTTGCTTTTTATCAGTGTTCCCATGGGTAGGTTGAAAAGGGTTGCTAGAATGGGGAGTTAATGTCAAATCATGAGGAAACACCAGGAGAAAAAGTGAACTTTCTCATACTATATATTTCAATGTTCTCTCTCCATCTCTACTGTATTATGGGCATCAATGTTTCATAAGCTGACTGGTTTTCAAATACTAATTCAGAAAGAATGTAAACTATTGATTACAATCTGAATAAAAATAAAGGACTATGTCTCACCCAGCTTTAAAGGTAGCATTACTCAACACCTTGATGAGGCATTAAATGCACAAATGCTTTTATAAAGCTTTATTGTAATCCGGTCTTGTGTCTACACATCCAAGAACCTGTTTGAATACAATTTAAACCACAGGACACTAAGAGAAGTTGTAGTCACAGTCTGTGTAATTGTTTTAGCAGTGGCTATGACATGTTGCATTTTCTGACCTCTCAAATTAGCTTCTTTCCATGACTCAGGAAGTTTATATCTGTAGCTATAAGATTTTACCCATACTTGGTAACACAGGTTTACTACCAAAATGTAGGATTCTGTTTATCTAAGTATAATACAGATATAGATGGGATAAATCACGATTCAGTCATTCTTTAGTTAAGTATTTCAAAATTACTGAAAGAAAATTTTAATATATATTTAATTTATCTAGAGACAAAGTTTATAAATAAAGGAAAAGCATATAATCTGATCTGACAAAAGCCTAATAGTATATATTTTTCATATTATATCTCAGTTTCAGTTTCTGTCATTTTGCTTTCCTTTTTTTCCTTTCCTTTTTAAAATTTTCTTTCATTAAATAAAGAGATGTCTCATTAAATTTACAGAAGCCATACTGAGCACTTTCTATAGTTAGCTAGTCCTCAACACTAAGATTTCAATTTTCTGGGTACAGATGGAAGATGTACACATTAGTAAGATTTATTATGCAGTGGGAACAACAGAAACAAGAAATGAATGTCATGTTTTCCTTTCTAGTCAAGTGAACTTAAGAAAGTGTAAGTGTCTTTTCTGTAAATTGAGGATAATAACTTTCCCTTAGAAATGTTTGTTAAGATTAAAATTAGATAATGCATATAAATCCTTTTACGTAATTGGCGATAGAGAAATACTCATTCTCTACTTACCTCACTTTTCCATTCTCTTAAGAATTTAAAAATATTAGCTCATGGATTCCTTTTCTGTCCAACGATGAAAAACTAAGGCATTTTTCTTAAATTGTGTTTCAATGTATCCTTCCTTATATCCAAAAAAAAATGTAGATAATAGCCCAGCCTTTGTTGATATAAAACATGCCAGTAATTAGGGATTTCTAATTATTCCATGTGCTTCCATATCTCAAAATATATTTTTCTTTTAACAGGTTCCCTCTGGAGAAAACACCTTAAGGCTAAGAAATTAACCTAATAATGTAAATTCTGGACAATTGCCTCTTCAACTCTTTCTGTTGGGGGCAATAAAAATCCGATGTTGTCCCCGTAGCATTGAGGGGGACCTCGGTTCTTTTTACCGATGCAGTAAAGAATTAGAGATTATCAAAGATTAGGAAAAGTAAGGTTTATTGAAGTACATTTCAAGAGAGAAATGGGCTACACTAGAGAGGGCTGTAGCCTCAGAGAGGTGGGGAGGTCTGCCTTATATCTGGGCCATGATGGGAGGTTACAAGCATGTACTAACTAGCTGATTGGTACATGAGGTCATTTTTATTGATGGTGGCTGCAATATAACCTATTGTCAATTGTGCATGTTCTTACCCAGAATTCACTCTATTATTCAATTCATGAACTTCCAGTCATATGTATGATATTATAATGATGGTATAATGAGGCTGAGGTGAAAGATGTCAGAGTACTCTCTACTGTACGAGCATTTGTGGTTGGCCTAAACTGTTTTTATTTATTTATTTATTTACTTGCTTACTTACTCACTTACTTATACTCCAGGATGTAGGGATATTGTTAATTAAAAAAAAAAATTCTAGGAGGTCCTAGGGGCCTGCCTTTTGGTTGGGCCATCATTCTTGTCATTCCTACAGTTATAGAGCTAGGCCTTTGCTCCCATCACTTAAGGCTACCTAAATGCCTAACACAACTAGATTATGGAGAGAATAAGTTATACCATGTATTTTTGTATTCGCTCAGACTTTAGCATTAACCACTCAGGAGAACATCCAGAAGGTTCTCCTTAAAGTAAGTAATGAATGAGAAAGTGATAAATGTTTACTAAGTTCAGTAAAAAGGCAAATATTTAAAAATATGAATTATTCCAGAGAGATATATAGATTCAACAAACTGTTGGAGAGAAAAAGTGTTTTTCCTTCATTCTCTTAGGGTCCTCATCAGAGTCTGCAAATAAACTAACAAAGGTATTAACAGAAGTAGGTCATGTAAATTTTATTGAGTTTTTATGTGTAGATGAGTTTTTTCAAAGGAGAATAAAGACTCCAAAGAGCAAAAAGATTTTCTACCTTTTAGACATGGAAATAATATATTTGTGAAGAATGGATGAGTAAGAAGGGTTTGGGTTAAGATTAGTGAATGGTGAAGAAGTAACTAGGAAGTTGAAGATTAATTTAACAAAGTTCGTTTATATGGCTTTTTTTTCAACCCTCAATTTCCAGTCTCAGATAATAGTCTTGGTGCAGGAAAAGTAAGTTTCACATGCAGTTTTATAAATTATTTCAGGAAAGATGGTGGGGCTGGGGCAAGATAAGCATGACCTTCCTGCTTTTGCTGTTTTCTCAAACTCCTTCAGCTTAAGATATTTAATATATTTTGAGATAATATGTCTTCAGTCCCATCAAATATTTTAATAAGATCCAAGATACATTTTGCAAAGAATTAGTTGTTTATTTTTTTATGTATTTTATCTTGAGAAAATACTTTATAATTTTTATCTAGGCAGTACTATAGTTTTCTGCTTTCTCTCTTGAGGAATCTCTGTCTCCTGCTAAAAACCAGTTATTTCTCTCTGTTTATCCTACACTTTCCTGATCTTCCCTGAGCGGCAGTAACAGGAAAGGTTGCCTTGCATTCTAACTTTCATTTATGTTTAGCAGTTTCTTGGTTGTATTAGATCTAAGCAGCTCTGCCCATCTTAGTAATAGTTACTTGACTTGATGAAATTGCCCATATCTCACTTTCAAACATCCTTCTCTTGAGGGGAGAGGAGTTTACTATTCACATAATTTATACTTCATTCTAATAGCCAACAAATACAATGATAAATATATGTTCCCCTAAAAACATTTATGAGAAAACTTAAAAAATCTGTGTGGTGATATTTTTATTTATTTATGAAAAGTGTCTGTTATCCCTTGACAAGTTTTAAAATCATCTAAGCTCAAAGTAGGTAAATGGATTAAAATAAAGTCTGCAAATCAGCACATGGTACCGTTTTTGGAGTGTGTCTCCATACTGCCTCAATGTCCAGTTCTGTTTCTGATTCAGATCGGGCTGGAAAAATATTATACCTGAGAGGGAAAGAAGAGAAACATTTTGTTTCTCCTGCTTCATTGTTTTAATCATCTAACTTGTGACCCTCAAGGTCATTGCCACTATTCCAAGGTTCAAAGTACAACATAAAATCCCAGAGACCATTCATGTAAAGCCTATTGAAACAGCACTTATCACCTTAAAAATAAGATTGCTATTGTTGGGAGTACAATGAGGAGGAAGAAATTCTGTCAATAGTTAACATCCATAGAACAATTTTTATCAGTTAGAAAAAAGATTGAAAATTTCCTCATTACTATCATGGAACAATTAGAGCCCAGACTAGAATGACAGAAGCCAATTATAGATACAAAATAACTGGGTAATGATGTTAATTTTAGAATATAATAACTATCATCAACAAAATAGCCAACTAAAGAAAGATTTTATAGGAATAAACACTTGTACTTAAACTAATTAGGGAGCCAAATGTATATACTCAGGACTTAATTATTAAATGTTTAGTATGTGATAGCATATGATAGGGTTTGTGACATGCGGCCTTAAAATATGGTACATTGTCATACTGAATATTTAAAGTTGAAGGAAATTGTGAAATTACATGTACAAGAAGGATTTTCTGACCTTTTCTTGAAGCAGGTCATAAGACATGCATGTGAGAGGGCCCTTCCTATACCTGGAGAAACATCCTTATCTCTGAAGACTAAGGGACACAGAAAAGAATCTGAATGAATAGGCCTTGCTAAGTTTACCCCATTTTAACATACTTACCTCATACCATTTGTCCTATCTTGTCTTTCCACAACTTTCAATTCTATATTAAACCTAGCATAAAAATATTCAGGTTTTTTAACCACTTCTTTGAGTCTTCATTATGAAGGTTCCTTTGTCACATAAAACTTCTATTAAATGAATTTGTATACTTTTTGTTGTTGTTGTTGTTAATTTGTCTTTTATTACAAGGGTAAGAGTCAAGAACTTAGAAAGATAGAGGAAAATATATTTTTTCCTTTCTTACATATAAATAACTTTCATGGGCAGTCTCATTTAATCCACTCAGAACCATCATATGAGGTAATCATTCTCATTTACCAATGAGGAAACAGTTCAGAAATCTCTGCAATGTGTCCAAGAGCTCTTAGCCCTCAGAAGCTAACCTGGCATTTGAACTCAAGTGTGAATGGACTACAGAGTCCTCACTCTTAATAGCTTATTTCATATCCTGGAATTGTCCTTTACCAAATTTGGGAGGTAAGATGTTTCTTAATTTTGTTGGGCCTCAATTTCTTAATTGTAATATAGGGGTAATTGACTTTCCTTATTGTTTTAAAATCAAGTTAATGAGAATGTAAAATGGTGTAGCTGCTAAAGAAAATTGTATAATGTTTCCTCCAAACAATTCAAAATAGAATTGCAGTATGATTCAACAATTACATTTCTATACTCAAAGCAATTGAGAATAGGGTCTTAAAGAGATACCTGTACACTCATGTTCATAGTGTAGGAGAAGAAAAATAAATTCTTAAATGTTTGTTGAAAGTGTATATATGAAAAGCCAATATGCTGTTAGTATGTATAACTCTTTTATCAAATTAGACACAAGGTACCTGAAACAATAAAATGACTTTACATATATTGTGACTTTAAATTATATATATTCCTATTCTATACCACAGTGATAAAGGGAACTAATCTCTGAGAACATAAAAGATAAAGTAATTTCTGTACTTACATATTTTTTCCTAATACAATACTGTATAGCCAAAGTTGCTTAAAAATGTCCTCATGCAATTAAAAAAAAAAACTTTATTCAAACATATTGGTTACATTGTGAAGATATAATGTTGTAAGAAAGAAGTCCAGTATGATTGTTCTTTCTTTCAGTTTCATAGAAATGATTTCTCAGAGATTGGTATCTTCAGCATGTAGTTCAATACAGGGCAAATGTTTATAGCTGAGATATAAACCTCTTGAAACATGGAAGTGGTGGTAAAGTGTTAACTGTGAGTAGCACCATTATAATCAATTATAGTAATAAGTGATGGACTTAATACTTAGAAATATTTGATAACTCACATCTGAAATAAAGATTTGCTCATTTTAATCTCCCAATTGCAGCCTTATTCATAGAGATTGAAAAATTAGATAGCTAAAACTATATTTATGAGCAAGATATATTTGCCCAAATATGAGTAAAAATTTTAAATCTATTTGCTCTTTAAATCATTTATGATAATATTTTAAAAGCAAGCATTAGAATTGGCATATGTGACATTAAAATAAACACTACTTATTTTGCTTCAGGAAAACTCATTTTCCCATTTAAAATTTGGGATGAAATTGACTTATGCTTTGGAAAATTTTTCAGACAAATGAATGGTTAGAGAATTAAAACTTTATATGGACAGGTACTTTCTTCTCTGTGGAGGAAAAATTAGAGTTTCACAATATTTTAAGATATTTTAGGAAAATTTTATGCAAAATAAAACCTTTGAAACTTTAGGTTTTTATATTTTTAGTTGATTTTTAAGTTATTCTTTAGATTCAACCATAAAGTACTTAAAGTTATCAATTCACTATAAATAAGTTTCCCCCCTCCCTTCAAGAGGCATGCAGGAGACTTTAATGGCTCTTTATCTTCAACCTACATACTGTCATTGCTTCCAGCACTGTAAATGGCATATGCAGCTGAACAGCTCACCTTACTCTTTGGATCTTGGAAAATAGCTTCAATCTAGAAGTATCTGATGAATATAATCGTGAATTGTTCTAGAGCTCTTACCTCTAATGAGTTTTCGTTATAACTTCACTAAAAGTATATATGATGGAGTAAGGTCTGGATGAGAGAAGAATGTATAGGTTTTACTTTATATTGAGGAGGTAATGTTGATGCAGGACAGGACAAATTTGCCTGAGTTGGTGGGGAAAGATCAAGCCTTGCACCAAGAGAAGAAGAGGGTCCTTTGGTAAAGAATGTAGAAAGAATTCAACAGACATGTCAAAAGTTAGAGTCAAAAGGAAAGTTTATTAGAAATGGAGTAATACTCCACAGACAGAATGAGTCTCCTTTCAGAGACAGAGAATGAGAAGGACACAGAAAGACAGAGAAAGACAGATTAAAGTCACTGAGAGGTACAGTGAGTATTCACGGAATTCAGTTTCTCTGTCATACTTTAGTTCCCATTCCCTTTGATATGGACATACAATGAGGAAGGGGAAGAGAACAATGCACAAAAAAGTAAGAATATGTAGAATGAAAGGCCTGCTGACAATTCCCAGCCTTTAATCCATAGGTTCCCTATGGTTTTAGCCATAGGCAATGACTCTTGGTTCCTGTTTCCCCTTCACAGGTGTGGGAAATGGGTTGCTAGCAGTAAAAATCTTTCTTTATTCTCAAGGTGTCCTCTTGGACTGGTTGCAGGACTGAATGTGGCTTGATTAATATTTTAATTCTCTTGCTTCTTCCGTACATTAATGTCAACTTTTTTAATTTTTTTAACGCCTCACGTATTTACTAGTGTGAATGCATATTACACAAAAAAGAAAATCATTTTTCCAATAATTTTCAATGAAACACGCTCAACTCTCCAGATAGTAGTGATCTTCTCAGTACTTTGGTAAGATTCAAGTAGCCTGCATACAGCAGAGATATGTGTGCCATCTTATGTGTGATTTCTTGTAGATCCAGCTTAGTTCTTCTCCAATGTCTCTTCTTAGAGTTGTACCTGATTTTATTGCCAGTTTTCATCCAAAGCCATTGAGAAATGGGACGATTCTGCTTTTGTTTCTTGGCCAGGAACTGCTTGATCCTGAAAGTCTCATGAGAAGACATGGCAAGTAAGATTCAACCGCACATACTACGATGGAAGAGAAAAAACAACTATTTTTTTTTTAATGCTCATTACTCTATAATAAGCATATATATATGCAGGTATACTCAGGACTTTTTATAATTAATTTAACCTAGTCTTTTTATTTGTTTTTCTTGAATTCTTCAACTCTGAGAAATAATTGTACACGTTTTTAATATCTGGAAACTGTATTATATAATACTGAGTTAGGAATTTAGATGAATGTGAATGTGGACATATTTAAAAAACAGCATATCACTATATAAATGAGCTTTCTTTCTAATTCAGCCTCCTGTACTCTCTCTACTCTTCTATGTATATTTTTATCATAAAAATAGGGCTATTTGTTTGTATTGCTTTATAAATAAATGTTGCGTATTTTAAATAAAATTGGTTTAATATTTTCTTGTGTTTATTGATAGAGTTCAAGAGAGTAAATATGTTAGCTAAAATAGACTAGATATTTATTCAATGAGCTAAAGATGGGAGAAAATGAAAATGTGTGAAGATTCAGTAATAATATATGTTTTTCATGGTAAAGATTGATCTGTCTTATACAAGACGGAAAAAGTAAAACTTGATATGACTAAGAAATGAGGATGTAGAAAAAGACAGAATTTCCTGGAAACATAAAAATTTATCATAGAATTTTGCCAGGGCACCAAACAATTTTACTCGAAGTAAAAGAGGAATAAAATATATGTAGAGAAAATTATAGGGAATAAAATACTTTTTACAGTGATAGAGACTGTGATCTAAGTATCACTGGCTTATTGTGTGTGTGTGTGTGTGTGTGTGTGTGTGTGTGTGTGTTTATGCTATTAATATGGCTTTCTATGTAAAAGAAGAGAGTACAATTGTCACTGCTGGGTTGATGTGAAATCTCGAGTCTCCCTAGCAGCGTGGGGAAGTAGGAGGAGGTGGACAGTGGTGTTGTGTGTTTCTCGGTTTTTCCCCGTCGATACAGCACAGAATTAAAGTTAGAGAGATTTAGGAGAAGTATTTATTGAAAGTACATTTTAGAAGGAGACGGGTTACACTAGGGAAGGCTGCAGCCCCGTGGAATTTAGGAGGTGAAGAGATAGGATAGCAAGCCCCAAAGAGAGGGCAGGTTTCCAGCCAGGAATGCTGTAACAATGAGAAACGGGAAGGTCTGTTTATATTTGGGCTGTAATAGGAGGTTCTTGATGACCCATATATGAAGTCACCTTGACTAACATTTGGCTGCTCATAATGCTTTGCCTACTGCACATGTGCTTACCCAGAATTCAGTCTGTTATAATTAGATTCATGAACTTCTAGGCATAGTCATGATATTATAATGATGGTATAATGAGGCTGAAGTTATGAGCAGTACTTTCTGCATATGCATTTGTACCTGGTTTAGCCAGCAGCTTTTATTGCCTTTCTGCTCTAGGATTTGGGGTAATTTATAACCCTAAAAGGGAAGTATTTCTGGGAGATGCTTAAGGAAGTTCTTCAAGGGAAATTTCTATGGTTACATAACATGATGAACCTCTGTATACTTAGATTAACAATGATTCACATTTTGTTTTATTTCATTCTAATACTTTTTAGCTAAAATGTTTAAAAACATCATTACATGTTATTTCATCAACAAATATTTTAGTATATATGCCTAAAAACATAAGGATATTTATTTTATAATGATAATATTAATTCTGTATTTAAATGTCTGTAATAGTCACACAAATATCTTGATTTGTTGATTTGTTCAAACGGGGTTAGTTTCTGCTGGATTCTTTTTTTTTTTGTCTCCTCCATGCAACAAGCATAATTCATGACTTTTCACTTTTAGCCCTCCCCTCTCTCCTGGGCAAGGCAAGGAGCATAATGCAGAGTCACCTACATGGAGAATCTCAAGCGTACTCTAGAGGTGTTTACTCTGCCCACTGACATTCTCCTCTCTAGTCCCTATCCTTTGAGAGTTTTATTAAATTTGAGAGACAGGAAAAGTGTTTATTTGTTTGTTTTAAAATTAATTTTATGCCAACTGATAGCCAACTACAAATCTTGATTGATAGATTTTTGTACCTTAAAACACTCTTAATCTCCAAACAAATCCCCTTTGCTGAATTCCAAACTTGCTCTTGAAATGAAAGGTTAATATTAAACCATTTTGTGTTTCACCTTGTATTTCTGCAATAACCTATTTGAAGCTAGTAAGTTCAGAATGTCAGAGCTACTTTAGCTACAGAAACAAATAGTATAATAGTACAAGATCCCTTCTAGTTTGCTTTAATCACTCATTTTTGTGTTTGAAATAATATAGACAAGAAAAGAGAACTACTGAAGAACTGGATATTGACTTTGGAATTTTAGAGGTAGAGAAAATTTCTTCTTTTTTAAAAATTTAAAAAGTAATAAATTTGTTTTCTTTTTGTAATATTAGCAAGATCTAACTCTCAAATACTGGTGATAGACAGAATTGATTACAAATGGACAATTTCTTTTGATAGACACACTATGTCACATGAGCATTTGTTAGTTTATCTGCAACGTAAACCACATTAGTTGATTTATGGTTATTTAAAAGAAAGGTCAGTTAATGAGTGGGAATGTGGAGTGTAATTAAGAAGTCTTTACTGTTTCTTTTCAAGCTGAGAACAGTTCTGAATGTTGATGAGACAACATCTATTAAAACAACATCTATCGAAGTTAGGTAATTAACTCAGAATAAAACACACAAAACATCTTTACTATAAGCAGAAGTCTGTGGAAAATCAGGTAGCACTTAGAAGAATTAAGTGTCACAATTATGATGCATATTATCATGAGCTCAGTTTTTTATTGATCCAAAATAAGAGAATTATTCTCCGTGAATGGAATGCTATATCTCTGACTAGTATTAGCTCTTCAAAGGCACCAGGAACCAAGTAACCTTTTCTGTAGCCAATGAGTTGAAGTTTTCCACAATGCTCACAAATAAAAGTTATAAAGAAACTATTGCTTTTCTATAAAAGCTTGGCATAGATCTTACTTTTAAAGGCCAAATCTCCATATTCCCTGAGGATGAATTCAAACTAAGTTTTTGTAGTATGTTTTACAAATTGCTGTTCTACTTTAAACTCTCTCCTGAGAAGAATGCATACCAGAAATGTAGACCAGACCCATTTTCTTTAACTCAGCATGTTAACTATAATGAAGACTTTGCTCTCAGCTCTGCATTTGCATAAGTCACTCAATTTGAATCACTTCCGAACCTTTAAGTTTCTTAAAGAACTGTACTAAAATCAATGGGGTGCTTGTTAAAAATGTAAATTCCAGTGGGTCTTTTGCAGACCTACTGAAACAGATTCTTTGGGGACAGGGCAACCACTGTGTTTTTGTCCAGCAGTGGTTCTTTTATTCATAAACATTTGAAAAACACTGCCCTGTAAATTTTTAGAACTGTAGAAGCATCCAAAAGCAAGCTATTTGAACCATAGATTTCTATAAGGATGACTGAATGGGGTAAAATGAATCCCTTGCTTTTATTTTCAGTGCCTTCTTCAAACAGAAGTCAGGTACTATCTTAACATTTACTAATCTCTCTCTTTCAATAGGTCATTCACCAAATAGCTAGTGAGTACCTCCACCATGCTTCTAGATGATGAAGATAACAGTCAACACAATGCACAAAAATCCCTGCCCCTCTGGAGCCTTTAATTTTGGTGGGGAAGATAAATACAGTGAATGAGTAAATATCTAGAGTATGTCAGCACAGTATGTAAATTCATAGAGTATGTTAGACAATGTTGGGGAGGAAAATTTTTCCTTCTACTCTTTTAAGTTCTTTGACTGGTTTAATAATCAAATGGACATAAGACAGGTTAACAGAAGAAGAACAAATTTAATTTTTACAAATTTAATTTTTATTTTTTTACAAAAATTAAATGACAAATTTAATTTTTACATATAATTTTTACATCTCCCATTCAAATATGAGACCCAAGGCAGTCAGGCAATTAGAGGCTTATATAGTATCCTGAGCTAAATAAGGGAGTAGGGGTCTAGGGACACAAAAGGGAAGAAAGCCATTCACAGGAAGACAGAAGAGATGTCTTGGAAACAAAGGTTGCTCTGTTATGCAGATGAGTTTCTTAGATCAAAAGTGTCTGTGGTAATAACTCTCTTTCTGGTATAGGTCTCCTTTTCAATATAAATTCAGACAGTTGAAGGGAAGGTAAAGAGCTTTTGCTGAATATGCTGGGTTTTGATTGTCTTTATCTTAGATAAAGAGAACAAATAAAACTTGTTTATGCTTTACATCATTGCAACCCGAAAATATTCCCAAAGTACAGAGACAAGCTGGCTCCACACTACCACAGAAAGTTTTATCAACGGGCAGTGGCACTTAATAATTATTGAGGTAGCTCCTGTGGATCTGTGTCCTTGTATAAGATCTTAGATTCTCAACAAAGGATTTACAGTGATGTACACTGAAGACCATCAAGCCAGATCTGGGAAGACAGTAGCGCCCTTTAATTATGTAGCACTGGGAGGATGTTCATCTGTGCTGAAAATGATCAGTGGCTGTTTCACTTATTGAGATGTAATCTGTGCACTCAAAATTGAAGTGCTGTGAGTGAGACAGAATCTATTGTCAAACCCCAGAGATATTGCTCCCACTAGAGAAAAAATAATTTCTCCCGAACCATATATCTTTTCATTTCTTACAGAAAATTCAGCTCCATTATAATCTTATGGGACCACCGTCATATGTGGTCAATCTTTGACTGAGACATTGTTATGTGGTGTATGACTGTATGTTTAAGTGAGGATGGAAATGATCTACTTTAGATAGGAAAAAAACAAAAAACAAAAAAACATGGCTGAGAGAAAAAGAGAGAAAATTGCACAGGCAATGCCTTTCAGAAGAGAAGCGGGGTAGATATAATTTATTGTACAATTGCAAGGGTTTGCCTTAGCTTATAGCATATGTAGTGTCCGAATGAGACAGGAATAATGGCAGAGTTTTCTGGCACAAAATCTGATTGTTGAGTAAATGTTTTCATAGTAATTTGTAGCAGTTTTCTTCTGATTGCTTCTGCTTTCTCAATGAAGATGAAAACAAAGTGTCAACGTGACTGGCCATGGGGTTTTCAGAAATTAGTTAAACATCACTTCTTCATATGCCTGTGAAGATGTTTCTAGAAGAGACTAACATTTGAATTGGTAGACTGAGTAAGCATATTACACTCCCCTATGTGGGTGGGCCTCATCTAATTCATTGAAGGGTTGAATAGAATAAAAGTCTGCATAAAAAAGAATTTTTCTCTCTCTGCTTCTCTTCGAGCTGAGCCATCAGTCTTCTGCCTTCAGACTTGAACTCAGACTGGGACTGGGGTGAAAATATGATCAGCTTTTCTGGGTCTTCAACTTCCCAACTTTAGATTTTGAGACTTCTCTGCCTCTATAATTGTGTAAGCTAATTTCTTATAATAAATATGCACACATAAATGTCATTGGTTCTGTTTCTATGGAGAACTCAGACTAATACACAGTGTTGATTAGGAAGAGCGAGGATTGTTGAAGCCTTGAGAGAAGAAGCTCTGAAATAATTAACTGGCAGAGAAGGTGAGAAAATGGAATAGAAACAAGTTCTATGATTTCCTGGAAATACTGGAATTCAGTTGCTATATATTTAAACTAACAGAATTCTTCATGATTTGTATATATTTTAATTTTGTGTTTGTTTTACTTTTCTCTACTATGTTCACCAGCATGTGTCCAGGCATGTAATGCATGGGATAGTTGGATTTAACTAGGGCTATGGTGTAGCTGCACAAGTACTCAAAAACAAAATACAGAAAAGAATTTTGCAAGCATATCCAAAGGAGTAATTGCAATGGTTGGCCATTTAATTAAAGCTGGTGAAGAGAAGACAAGGTAGAAATGAAGATAATAAAAAGTTAGTGGTACCAAGACTGAAGGTCCTGGTAGGGTTAAGGAAAGATGGAGGTGGTAGTTTGATAAGAAATGATGAGTTGAAAAGTTTGAATGTGTTATGGAATAATTACATTTATTAGTAATGACAGATTCAAAGAAATTACCACATGATTGTGATTTGAGTGGCTAAGACAGGATAGAGAAGATTAGAGGAAAAGCATCAAAGAACTGAGAGTTCAGGATTTTGAAAGGACCATACCATGAATTTGAATTCATTAAGATTTATGAGAAGGGTAACGATAGAATGAATGGCAATGGGCCAAGGATCTACAACTTTCAGAGTATAAAGTTGAAGTAGGAAGATTTACGCAGTAAATCATACAACAAAGTGGGATGCTGAAAGATACAATTTAATGACATAACATTTAAATACTGGGACTGCAAAGGGTAGTAAAAAGAATACCTTACCAATCTTGTGCCTAGAGGTATAAAGGGCATTGAAGAAAAACAGCCACCATTTGAGAGGACTACAAAGGAATCAGTGTCCTCAGTGGAGATAAATGTTTTCCCTAGAACATGAAGGAAAAGAGATGATTTGGAGAAACATTTGAATTTAGAGATTTTACTAAGATTTAATATCAATTTTCAGTCACACTGAGAAAATTTTGGTAACTAGGGAGGAGTGGGAGATGGACTCAGAAAAAGAGATGAACAGAGTCATATGTGGATTAGAATCCAGTGAATTAGAGTTATCCTGGGAGACTTGGGCTATATATGGTGACCGTTACAGACACAGATGAAGGCTTAGTGAGATGAGTTCTCATGGTCTCTGGCAGGGGATGATGGAGAGGCTGTGAGTAAGAGAAAAAGGGGTACAGGCATGTCTGATCAGTAGCACAAGGGACGTGGGGCTCCTACTCATCTCCTCTGATGGAAGCATGGAGTTTTGCCAAGTACTGGTCTTAGTCAAAATTCTTTAAAAAAAAAAATGGGTTTACTCAGGCATAATAGTCAGTCTTCTTTTGCCAGTTGCTGAATAGTGGGCTGCCAAAGAGTACTATACTAAAACAAACAAACAAACAAACAAACAAACAAACAAATAAATAAAGTTGAATAAAAACCCCCTCCTGATATAGTTTTAGCATTATATCTTAAATCCACCCTGTGCAAATAGGCCACATAGGCCTACATTACATTGACATTCATAATTCAATTTTTCTAAACATATCATTGTGATTTGTAGACTGAATTAACATGTTTATAGTATCCCCATGGAAATTGACAGGAGACAAGTAATATATATATATATGAACTTGTGCCAGGGTAACTAAGTGAGAGGCTTACTATTTACATTAGTGTGAGTAAATTTAGGCTGTCTAAATTTCAGCTCACACTAAGGCTTGTTTAATGCAGAATATTACATTTGAAAAATTATAACAGGTTATTATTCTTCACCTGAACATGAATGTCTAATTACACTTTGTGAATAATTAATAGTGAACAAAAGAAGACTAAAATTAAATTGCTATGTACACTAAGCTATGTAGAAATTCAGGCAACATTAAAAATACAGTGAAATTCAGGACATTTTATTAGATTATACAACTGAGAGGCATCCTTTACAAACTTTTGTTTAAAAAGATGTTTTCTAAGAATCACCATAAGCACTCAAGTAGTATATCAAAAATGCTATAGAAAGACTCCCCAAAAGTTCTAAAAATAAGAAACATTCCAAGGAAAGGTTTTTAAGTACAGGTGTTTTCCTTGGCTTCAGATCAAGACAAACTGTTCACCAAAAGGGCAGTTCCTCCTGTGTATTGAGAACAACTATTAGTGTCATGTGAACTGAATGTGCTTTGTTCAATTTATTAAAAAAGTATTGTTTTTCTTGGAAAACAAAGCATACTTTTTCTGAGCTCCCCTCAACACTTAGGAGGCAAAAATTATGTTTTGGTTTTCAGATAAATAAAATGTCAAACAAATTAAATTTGAATTTTTGAATTATTGTTGTTAGGAGAGAATTGATGGGGGTGGGTATTAAAAAATAGAAACTAAGATTGTACTGTAGAGCTCTATTAGCATTTTTAGTTTCACCATTTATTCAAAAAATGTAATATTTAAAACAGCTATATGTAAAGTTAACATCTCATTTATTTCTATTTGGAATAATAGAAATAAATTGGCTTTATTAATAGCAGTAATATTAAACATATCAGTTCTCTGGCAGCCAGTGCTTTCAGTTAAAATTTTAATTGACAAATTTTTAAAAAATCGCAAATTAGAGGAAACCAATATGAAATCAAATACCTTTTCTTTTATTATTTCCTTTATTGTTTCTTTTATTTAACAATTATTTATTGTTCTTTATGTCCCTGGTGGTGTGCTATACATTGAGGAAACAACAGTAGAGACTATCATTAATTTTTATGATCCTTTGATTATAAATAACAGAAAGCCATCTTGAATGTATTTTGGAAAAGGAAGAATTTATTTTGTGATGGAATCCAAGAAAGGGTTAAACAACTAAAGGAGAACATGCAGGGTGGCAGCTGAGACTAAGGAATTGGGGCTTGGGAACAATCCTTTTTCTTCTTTCTTTTCTTCATAAATTGGTTTTATGCTCTGTCACTGCAAACCGACTCATTTCCAATGGCAATAAAAAGCCCACTTGATGTTGACTCTACAAATATAAAGTTCTAAAATCTGGAGATAGATTAATTGGTTCAACCTGTGCCTGGTTTCCATTCCTAAATGAATAAACTGTCTAGAATGGTGGGATCAAGTGAGAATTTTAAAGCCTCTGTAGTAATCATGTTTTGGTGAGTTGAGAGGAGCTGTGGTTGCTTAGGGAAACAGTCATAGCATGGCAGAACCATAGATGCTATGATTCGGCATTTCAATTATGAACAGCTTTCTGATAATATTTCATATCTAACTGGTTGTATTTACTATTTCACTCCCAATACATATGCAAAAGATTAAATAGGATAGTACTTTCTCTCTCAATATGTAAAATTTCTTTTATTTAGTTTATTCTAAATAAACATCTATCTTATTAGATAAACGCATACATATATATGAAAATATATATGTTAAGATAGATATGTAAAGATGTAAGTATAAATAAT
The DNA here is from genome assembly GCA_028627145.1 of Eidolon dupreanum. Classification (NCBI taxonomy): domain Eukaryota; kingdom Metazoa; phylum Chordata; class Mammalia; order Chiroptera; family Pteropodidae; genus Eidolon; species Eidolon dupreanum. The sequence goes on along the minus strand of CM053507.1, from coordinate 78,013,442 downwards.
AGAGAGCTTATTTGCACGGAATGAATTTAAGATATAATGGTAAACTATAGCAGGGAAGTTTTTGTTCTGTTGATTTATTGGACATTTTTAAAAATATAACTCTTTTGTAGGCTGCCATTCAGCAACTGACAAATTAACATACATACATACATATATACATATGTGTGTATACATACGTGTATGTGTGTATGTCTGTCTTTCCTTTTTATCATCATCTATCTATCTGTTGATCCATCTATCATCTATCTATATACCTACCTAATTGATTTCTATACAACTGGTTAGCTGGATTGGAGATTGAGTACTGGATTTTGAAAGATGTAGGTTTTTATTACAGAAAGTCAAATTGTTTGGGAATGTACAACATGTCCCAAACCCTAATGCATTGAGTACCTGGATGGGAGGACTCCTAGCCACCCACATCACTGGCATTTTGCCTTCACTCTAGCTAGAAATTTGGGATAAGTATCATTCTTTTTTTTTCTTAATTCTTCACTTAAATTTAGTGACTCAGAATTGAGTTTGTGCTTTAATCTCTATATTGATGACATACAATTTAGGGAGAAAATGATTTTGGGTGGAAAGTGAAACAAGTAAAAATCATAAGGTTTTCTGGGGATCTGGATGATTATTCTTTATTATTCAGTGTCCAAAGTATTCTACTGCATTAAAAATATAGTTGTACAGAAAGTTATTGTTAACTTTAAACAACTTTAGTTCATAACTTTGGAATATTGAATTACAGTTCAAGTTAAAGGTTTCTCCTCAGAAGCCTTTGCCACATATGTAGTGAGAATTTTATATGAGGATAATGAACAAGAGCTGTAAATTAAACCAGATGCCTATGTAGCTTCTGTCTTCTTTCAAGTGATTATTTCCTAGGTCCTTTTATCACTGAATAATCAAGTAAAATATTTGGATTTAACATAGAAGTCAGGGTTGAGCTACTAAAAGAAGAATATGAAGTAACATAAATTAAAAACACATCACATCAAAATCTTTGCTTTAAGCAAACAAAAAAATAAATGCTAAAAATGCAAAGTATTATGATTTTTTGATTCTCACATTTTGGACTCTTATGTTTCATAAGTATTATTTTCTTAAGATCTCAGATATTTCAAAGAATTCCCTCATTCTGAAAATAGAGTTGTAATAGTTAAACTAATAACATTTATATAATATTTTATGTATATTATTTTATATAAACTAGTGGGTGAGGAAGACAGTTTGAATTTAGTATTAAGGGCCCATTCTTTTTAAAATATGGCTTAAAGATCTAGATAGGAATATATAAAATGAGAATTGAAAAATGATTATAAATTTATTTGAAATTAGATAAGTCGAATCATCATAAAATGTGGAGATCATATTTTTTGAACCAAGAATTGCTGTATTATTCCACTAAAGTAACTTTATTTTTTTGATTTGTGGTTTTATTTATGGAAAAAGGCCTTACATAAACAAACATCATTATTTTTAAGTTTTCATTTAAGTAACAATATCTATTAAAAATTGTACTTATCTAAAGGATTCTTTAAGAAACTCTTAAGAGGTAGAAACACGTCTTCTTCCCTAAACTCAGATAAGCTTTAGGCATTCAAATAACCTTAGAGAAAGTATATTGTCTGAGCAGTAGGAGTGAACCCAAAGAAAACCAGGTCTATATAAGATTGGGAGAAAAGGGAGAGGGTAGGTAGAAAAAGTCTTAAGATGAAATAAGAGAGTAGTTACTTCATTAGGGGCTAAAGGAAAAAAAAATCCTAATATAGAAAATACTAATTTTTCCAAAAAGAGTGAACATTTATATATATATATATATATATATATATATATATATATA